>AP025072.1:27772352-27805973 GCA_036186865.1 Eustoma russellianum
GATGAAGTCGGACTTCTTGTCAAAAGATTCCGACGGTTTGCGCGAAAGAATGGTGATGAAGCCAAAAGATTCATCAAGGAGAAGTACTCCAAGGACAAGGTGAAGGACCAAGAGAATAAATGCTACAAGTGTGGGAAGCTTGGTCACTTCATGAAAGATTGTCGGGTGAAGGAGCCGCAATTCAAAGACAATAAGGCCATCTACCAAAGGAAGAAGGCCTTGCAAGTGGAAGTAGCCCATTGGGAGAGCATTCTTTTCGGGTCCGAGAGCGACAATGGCGATCATGATGATCTTGCACTCACGGGGGTGATTCAAGATGATCTTGACAAGGAGTTCTTTGCACTCATGGCCATCGACGATGACATGGAGGTATGCAATATCTCATCTCACTATAGAATTATTGATGAACGAGATGATTTAGTGCAAGAGAATGACCTCTTAGATTTAAAAAAAAAACGTGTCAAGAAAGAGTTTAGAGCATGCTTAAATGAATACAATGACACGTTAGAAGATCACATTGCATTGCAACTTGAGTATGATATATTTTTGACTATGCATGTGATTTCACTTGAAGAAAAACATGATTTGATGAAATCATGTGCTCAAGCCCTTGAGGATAAGAAAAATGATTCAAGGGTAAGTGCTACAAAGGTAGAGGTTAAGGATGCATCTAGGCCAAGCATGAAAGCTAAAATAAAACCTAGTGCCATGTATGCATCCAAGAAGGGAAATAAGAAGGAACAAGCACAAGTGATCAAGGAGTCCAAAACCTCCTTGAAGAAGCAAAGGCACATGCCTAAACAAAAGGCTAGTGCACCAAAGGCATCACAACCTTTGGTCCATGTTGTGAAACAAAAACCTTCTTCTATTCCAAAGAAGGTGGTTCCTAAAAAGGAAACACGACATGTGCCTACGCACAAGCATTCGCACAAGCATACACCAACTCACAAGCATACTCCTACATGTTTTTATTGTAATAGGAAAGGCCATGTAGAAAGAATATGTAGAGCAAAAAATAATAAGAATCTTGTGTGGGTGCCAAAAGGCGAGATGAAGGTGACTAACCTTCAAGGACCCAAAACAAAAAGGGTACCAACTTCATATGGTTCTTTTGTAGGCCCTAGAACTCAATGGAGAAAGCAAAGACAAGAAGGTCAAATGGGTCGTGGACAGTGGGTGTTCCAACCATATGACGGGAGACAAACGTCTCTTCCATAGACTCACTATGCAAGACGGAGGAGTTGTCCACTTTGGCGGTAGCAAAGGCCAAATCAAAGGACATGATATTGTGGGTAACGATTCCTTCTCTCTTAGTGATGTCTTATATGTTGTAGGTCTTAAGTTTAACTTGATAAGTGTCAATCAACTTTCTGATGCTAATTATGAGGTAACGTTTTTGAAAACAAAGTGTGTTGTGAAAAAGGAAGATAAGATCTTATTTGAGGCTTTGCGTTTCAAAAATATTTACAAACTTAGCATCAATGATTTGGTATCTCAAAATGTATCTTGTCTAGTTGCTAAGAATGATTTGACACAACTATGGCATAGATGTCTCGGACATGTATGTTTCAAAACATTTAAATTTATTTGCGAAAATGATAAAGTCCGAGGCCTTCCAAAAATGAGTTTCGAAAACCATGACTTATGTGACACTTGTCAAAAGGCGAAGCTTGTGAAAACAAGCTTCAAACCCAAGACAAATATTTCCACCTCCAAGCCCCTACAATTGCTTCATATGGATTTGTATGGGGATGTTGGAACAAAAAGCTTGGGTGGTAAACATTATACCTTCGTGGTAGTAGATGACTATACTCGTTATACGTGGGTGATGTTTCTAGCTAAGAAGAGTGATGCATGTAGTGAGTTTATAAGTCTAAGTAGACGATTGGAAAATCATGTGGGTGACACCATTAAAACCATCCGTAGTGATCGTGGTGGTGAGTTCGATGGTGATTTCGAAAGGTTTTGTGTATCCAAAGGATACTCTCATGACCTTTCGGCACCTAGAACTCCTCAACAAAATGGTGTGGCTGAACGAAAGAATAGAACTCTACAAGAAATGTGTAGAGCAATGTTGAATGAGTTCGGATTGCCTAAGTATTTTTGGACCGAAGCGGTAAATGCCGCTTGCCATGTGATCAATCGTGTCTATTTGAGACCATACCTAAATGTGACACCCTATGAGCTTTGGAATGGAAAAGTTCCCAACATTGGGTATTTCAAAGTCTTTGGTTTCAAGTGTTTTATACTTAATACCAAAGATACTTTGGACAAACTTGACCTCAAAGCAGATGAAGGTATCTTTTTAGGTTATGCCTCAAATAGTAAAGCATTTCGTGTTTTCAACAAAAGGAGTCAAAAGATGGAAGAATCCATCCATGTTAAGTTTAATGAGTCACTTAGTGACGAACCTAAACTTAATGAGGATTGTGAAGAGGATGAAGACGTGACTCCTCAAGAAGAAATTCTTGAGGATGTTCCTATGGTCGTTCCTCAACGAGAGATCGTTGATGATCCTCCAAATGGAAACATCTTCATTGATTTGAGAGTTGAACCTATTGAAGGTACTCCTCCACCTTGTGTGCATGAACTTAGTGAGTCAAATAGAAATATTTCTCATAATCATGTTGAAACACAAAATGTAGATAATGCATCACACACTCCGGAACATGAGGTTCATGTGGATGATGAAGTTTCATCTCATCCGGAACATGATCAAGAGGAAGTTGGAGGAGATGTCTCCAATCTTCCTAGATCATTTAAGCACAAAAGTTCTCACCCTCAAGAGTTAGTCATAGGTGATCTAAATAGGGGTATCATCACACGAAGGCGATATAGAGAGAATGCATTTGTCTCTCTTATAGAGCCTAAAAATATTAAAGATGCACTTCTTGATAAAAATTGGATATTGGCTATGCAAGAAGAATTAAACCAATTTGAAGGAAGTGATGTTTGGGAGTTAGTTCCCAAACCACACGATCATTCTATTATTGGTACGAAATGGGTTTTTCGTAATAAGATGGATGATCAAGGTAATGTCACTAGAAACAAGGCTAGGTTAGTTGCTCAAGGATACCGTCAAGAAGAAGGTATTGATTTTGATGAGACATTTGCACCCGTAGCACGGCTTGAATCTATTAGGATGTTATTAGCATATGCTTGTTATAGGGATTTTAAACTTTATCAAATGGATGTTAAATCCGCTTTCTTGAATGGTGTTATTCAAGAGGAAGTGTATGTTGCACAACCTCCCAGGTTTGAATGTCATGATTCACCACATCATGTCTTCAAACTTAAAAAGGCTCTTTACGGCCTCAAACAAGCTCCAAGAGCTTGGTACGAGAGGTTAAGTACATTTCTTCTTAATAATGGTTTTTCAAGAGGTAAAGTTGACACTACTTTGTTCATAAAAGAACAAGGTAGGAATCATTTAATTGTTCAAGTATATGTTGATGATATTATTTTTGGTGCTACTAACAATTGTCTTTGTGAGCAATTTGCTAATCTTATGCAAGGTGAGTTCGAGATGAGCATGATGGGTGAACTTAACTATTTCCTTGGATTACAAATCAAGCAAACCGAAGATGGCGTGTACATTTCTCAAACCAAATACACAAGAGATTTGCTCAAAAAGTACAACTTTGGTGAAGGAAGAGAGGTAAACACCCCTATGAGCACAAGTGCAAAGCTTGACAAGGATGAAAAAGGAAAGCATGTCGAGGTAACCTTGTATCGTGGCATTATAGGTAGTCTACTTTATTTAACGGCTAGTAGACCCGACATTTTACATGCAGTATGTTTATGTGCTAGATTTCAAAGTGATCCTAGGGAGATGCATTTTATTGCGGTAAAACGCATCCTTAGATACCTTAGAAGTACTTTGAAATTTGGCTTATTTTATCCCAAGAATGCATGTTTTGATTTAAGAGGTTATTGTGACTCCGATTATGCGGGAGTCTAGTTGATAGGAAGAGCACCTCTGGAACTTGTCAGTTTCTCGGAGATTGTCTCGTTTCTTGGTTCTCCAAGAAACAAAACAGTGTGTCTCTTTCTACGGCGGAGTCCGAATATGTGTCGGCCGCCTCGTGTTGTGCACAGTTATTATGGATGACAAACACGTTAAATGATTATAACATTCACTTCTCAAAGGTGCCAATTTTGTGTGATAACACTTCCGCTATTAATATTGCACAAAATCCCGTCCAACATAGTCGGACCAAGCACATTGAAGTGAGGTATCATTTCATCTGTGATTGTGTACAAAAGAACTTGGTAAGTGTGGAATTCGTTCCTACACGAGACCAATTAGCGGATATTTTCACGAAACCCTTACCTAGTGATGTCTTTGTATCCATAAGAAGTAGGTTGGGGTTGCTCAACATGGGTTGATAAAACCATCTTGAGTTTCGAGCATGAAAATTTCAAAAAATTTCAAAGTTAGTGCACATAAAGCGCTTCACCACACTTGCTTCAGGCGTTCGATGTCACATCAAGCGTCTGATGGTAAGGATGTCACTTGTTCGAAGTGACATCAGGTGCTTTATGTCCCTTTACAAAGGCGTTCGATGTCGGATTAAGCGCTTTATCTGAATATGTTCACTTGTTCGATGTGACATAAAGCGCTCAATCTGCGTCTCCACAGCCGTTCAATGTGACTTTAAGCGCTTCATCCCATTTTGTGAAGTCGTTCGAAGTCACATTAGGCGCTTCAACCCTAATTTCACACTGTCTTTTCCGCCGCCTCTTCAGTTTTTGCGCCATTCAAGGACCATCAATTCTCTGCCGCCTCTTCCTCTTCTCCACTTCCCCACGTTTGCTTTCTCTTCCTCCCATTCACTTAAAACTTTTCATCTTCTTCTCTCTCCCACTCCTCCACTCCTCCACTACTTCATCTTCCTCCATTACTCCACCATCTCTTCATCTTCTTCATTCACCTTTAAAAACCAAACCTTTCTTCATTCCTCCTCACATCTTCATATCATCTCTCTGCCTCCACTGCAAAAACTTCTCCTTTCCTACACCTTATATCAAATGGCTTCCGCTGGTCCTTCGAAACGCCCACGCTCCCAAAAGCGAAAAACAACGGCTGGACATGGTATTGTCGAGCCTCCTGCAATCACAGCCATTCGAGAAGGGCTCACCAAGGATAACTTTCCTTGGTTAAAGAAGTTTGAGCCCGAAATCAAGAAGCCTCCACGCACCATTGACAAAGGTGCCCATGTTTCTTACTACTCCAGCATGCTATTCCAAGAATGGGTAGCAAACAACCGTTCATCATCCCTCTGAAACTGCTCAACCTCAGCAATGTTCCTGAGACGAGCAGTGCATTTGAAATCGTTCATTTATTGGAACATCAAGGCTGGACATCTCTCTGGTCCAGACTTGATATGCAAAAATATTCTCGCGAGCACACCCGGCTGTTCTACTCCAACTTGTGGGTCACTCCACAATCTGAGTCTCGACCGTTTTCCCTCAACTCTATCATTGATGGTACTCCTCTCAGCTTCACTATCCCTGAAATTTGTGAAGTCTTGAGAATCCGAAATGAGGGCTTGACTGATTTCTCCGTATTTAACTGGAGCAAAAAATACGGCGTCCGTGAGCAGGACGTAAAATTCGATTTGAGGTATTTCCCCTCCAAAAAGACTCAGAACATGCCATTGGTAGATCGCATCTTGCTAACGGTGGTCACCTACTGTATCAATGGTAAGGCTACTAGAAATCCTAGTAACATGGATTTCTATGTATCTTACCGTCTCAAACATCTGACCCAGCTGAATCTCGCCTGGATTTTCATAGAAGTCATGTTTGTAGCTCTCCGAAAAGGGTCGAAAGCTTTACCTTTTGCCAATATTGTCACAATATTGTTAAAATCAAAAGGTATTGATATTTCTGATGATGATTTGACCTCAGTTGCCAAATCTGACATCTATGATCACTACAATATCGTCCAGGCCATTGACTCGCAAAAACGGAAGGCCACCACCATTCCTGATGAAGACGAGGTCGCGGAGGGACCTCAAGATGCTGCTGGTGGTAGTAATTCTTCTGAATTGCTATCACGCATTGCTGTGCTTGAACAGACCGTTCAGCAGTTGCATCTTCGTGATGCTGAGCATGAAGCTCGGCATGTACGGAATGAAGCTCGTCATGAGCGCAATGAACTGCGCATGACTGCATTTCGCAATGCATTCATGCAAGTCTGTCCATGGGCTCTTTCTCCTAATTTTGATGATTTAGGGGGAGAAAGTGGTGGTGCTGGTGGTGATGGTGGAAATTCTGGCGGCGGTGGTGATGCTGGTGGCTCGGGAGATGTTGGAGGATCCATGGGTGGATTCACTAATTTTGCCGCTAGTGTAGGTTTTGGCTTTAGTGGTTTTACACCACCAAGTGGTGGTGCTATGTAACTTTTCTTATTTTTTTCTGTGTTGGTTGTGAAAACTCTAAGTGATTGGTTATTGCAAGAAATTATGACTTGGTATTTCGGTGTTGGTGTTCATTAAATTGTTTCATCACTTTGTTCTTCTCAAGTTATTTTTTTTCTTGCATCTAGTGAGGGGGAGCATATGTTAAGGGGGAGCTTTGATAAGTTATGCATGTTGTGAAATCATCAAAAAGAGGGAGAATGTTAGAATATGTTGAGTTTTGATGATTTGCACAATTCTGTACTTCGAACAAGTGATTAGGCGCTTTATGTGTGTTGTTTGAAGTCAGTATACTTCGAACGCTTACATTAGGCGCTTAATGTACCTTGGTGGAGTCCAGTACACTTCGAACGCCTAGATTAGGCGCTTTATGTGAAGTGTCTGGATGTGCGAACACTTCGAACGCCTAGATTAGGCGCTTCATGTGAAGTGTTTGAAAATCAGGACACTTTGAACGCCTGAATAGGCGCTTCATGTGGCCTGTTGAAAAATGCGAATACTTTGAACGCCCCTTTAGGCGCTTTATGCTGTCCACCAAGCCAAAAGTACTTTCCCCCTGAATGGGCACGTACTCTTAAGTACTTTCTCTGAGAAAAAGTCAGAGTTAGTTCGAACAAGCATGAAGGGCTACATTAGGCGCTTCATGTGACTTCGAACGCCTTAAGAAGCCCACATTAGGCGCTTGATGTGACTTCGATCGATAGTTCATTTTCACATTAAGCGCTCGATGTCACTTCGAACGCCTGTGATTTTAGCACATTAGGCGCTTCATGTGACAAACGTTACAAAGGTCTTAAACTTCACTTTTTAACATCAGTTGACTCTTTGTACCCTTCTCTTTTAGTATCTTTTTCACAGGTTCCTCTCTGCTGAAGATTTCAGGTTTCCTTTCTTGGCATTCATTTTGAAATCTCTCCAAGAATGTTGCTACATGCCAAAGGGAGATCTCCAATGGCAATGATGAGGACTCACCAACACATGATGCCAAAACCCATTAATGTTTGTGCAGAGGGTTTCAAACGGGAAAAAACATGAAGGTTGATAAAAGAAGGGTTTCTTCCATTTTCTTCTCCAACTTTCTACTTTGCAAGCTCTCAAATTCTCTCAAGCTCAAGCTCTCAAATTACTTGTAAACATTGTACATTTTACTTTATTGTTGAGAGTGATTATTGTAAGAAGAAGAAGAGTCTTCTTCTTGGTGAGATCATATTGTGAGAGATTGGATAGATTGTTGGTCAAGAAGCAACGGTGCTTCTTGTTTGAGATTTCTAGAGTTTGAAGGGTTAGTTGATAATGTGTGGTGCACTATTCTCCCTACAAGATTTCTTTGAGGGCAAAGAAGATCTTTGGAGGCTAGACTTCAAAGGGTTAGATTTCTTGGTTGTGGTCTAAGCAAAGTGCCTAGTTTTTCTGTTTTCTGGATTTTGTTCTTGATTGTTGTTTCCCCCAAAAGAAATAACAATCCCCATTTCAAAATCCTTCTTGTGAAACATCAAGAAGGTAGAGGAGTAGAGTCATTTGACTTGAACCTCTATACATACTTGTGTTCTTTACTTTCTTGCAAGTTATTATTCTTTCTAAAGAACACACCCAAGTATTGGTTGCACTTCAAAACGAAAAATAGCCATAAAATATCCATACTTGGTGAACACACTATTCAACCCCTCCCCCTTCTAGTGTGTTATGCCCCGCATCCTCCGTAGGATAATTAAACGATAATGAAGGAATTAAAGGAGATTAATGACGATCAACGGTAATAAATTAGGAATTAAGTATGAGGATTAATTAGAAATTAATGAGAGGATTAAATATTAGAATTAATTTGTATTTAATTTTGGAATTAAATATGAAAGGTTTATCCTTAAGATAAATAAGATAATAGGTATAATTTAGAAACTCCAAATTTTACCCTTTCCCATATTAATCTGACAGAACGTCAGTTTTCTCATAACGCAGAGAAAACCGACGCTCCTCTTCCCCATAGGCGATTTGTGGCTTCTCTTCAACCCTAGAGAAGAATTCTTCAAGAACCAATCCAACCTCTATTCGTTCTTCGTTTCTTCTCCGAGTAATCAAAGGCAAGTAATCATCTTATAAGTTCCTGTGATTTGTGAAGGAAAAATGGCCTATTTTGTTATCAAATTGGATCACCATGCAGTAGTTTCATTATGTGAATCTATGTGTACGCTTTATGTGTTTTGGTTTTGAGATTGGCCATTGTATATGAAAAATCATTCGTTGTTGTTGTGGATTATCTGAGATACTGCGAATCCCTACCCCTTGAATCCTTTCTTGTTGTGATTTCATGCTTGCGTGGGGTTTGAGGGAAAAGATGAGATTTTTGGATTGAGAAAGTTGGAATAATTGCGTACTAGGCTTGAATCATTGTGTGCTATGTGTATAGCGTTTGAATCTGCAGTTTTAACAGGAATGATAGCAGGGATTAGGCTTGGATGGAATGGGATGAAGTTTGGGATCCATTGGGTTTATGATTCTGCAGTTGTTGCAGAAAACGCAGAACTTCCTTGCTGGAAATGCTGACATCGATCGATCGATGTCAGAGATCAATGTCCTCTGATGGACATCGATCGATCGATATAGGGTGACCTGAGAGATCGATGTCCTCTGTTGGACATCGATCGATCGATGTAGAAGAGAGCTGAGAGATCGATGTCCTCTGACGGACATCGATCGATCGAAGTTGGGAGAAGTTGAGAGATCGATGTCCACTGACGGACATCGATCGATCGATGTAATAAAGGGCTGAGAGATCGATGTTCTCTGATGGACATCGATCGATCGATGTGAGGGTATGATGTCACATCGATCGATCGATGTGAGGGAATGATGTCCATCAGTTTTGTGGGAAAATAGAGGAAGAAAGAGGGAAGCTCAGGGAGTCTTCGGGTGACCTTAGAGACTTCTTAAGACCTGATTAAAGGTAGTCTAAGTCTTAGGAACGTGACTTAGGACGGTGAATCAACTTGGTGACTTCAATGTATTTCGAATCGGGTTTCAACGAGGACGACCTAGGAGGGTTAGGAATGGACGTACGAGGTGTTATAGAGTTCGACGAAGGAAAGATAGGAGTACTCGCATTGGTGTGTGAAGTTTAGTATCAAGATTAAGCGTCGACGATCTAGTTGAGGCCTAAGCGTTGATGTGTAAGCTAGAGAAATCTTGTGTGGTACTTGTACTTGCGCATGTGAACATGAATTGAGTATGTGAACGAGGAATGTGATTGAAACGAGGAGTCTTGCATCATCGCACTTGCATTGCATATTGTTTTGAAAAAGAGATGTGCTTCGGCACAGATTTGCGAAGGTGACCTGTAATGTTAATCGGGATGGAAATTTAAGCCGAGGTGCATTACAGGGCACAAAAGGCTGTAACGTAAACCGGGATGGAAATATAAGCCGGGGCACGTTACAGGGTATAAAGTCCTCTGCAATGTTAATCGGGATGGAAATATAAGCTGAGGTGCATTGCAGAGTTTTACGAGATCTGTGATGTTAATCGGGATGGAAATATAAGCCGAGGTGCATCACAGAGCATAACGAGGCCTGTAACGCAAACCGGGATGGAAATATAAGCCGGGGCACGTTACAGGATAACGAGTTACGAGACCGGACATTGTGACATGCATTGCACTGTTTTGAAAAGAAATGGCTCATGCATTTGTGACTGTGTAGTGTAGTGCATACTTTGACATGCATCACGTGAGTCGTTGTGGTACGGATATGTGTGGTACTTGATAGCCATTGAATTGTTATTTGCGTACGAATTGCTGTACTTGCTTTATTACGTTATTCTCCTATATATTTGGAAGTTTTACAAGACATGTGCCCCACAATTCCCTTGAATTATATATTACTCATGTCTTGCCATGTGTTGATCCCGTATGTCTTATAAGCGGGTTACTTGCTAGCGTTTTTCGCTAAGGGTACTGCCTTTGTTATTGCAGATGAGCCTAGCTATGACATGACCTTTATAGAAGATGACGGCGAGTGGGCTGAATGGGACGCTTAGAGTGCTTATTTGGGAATAGTTGAGACAGTTGTTATTTATTCCAGTTCTTTCATACGTTTGAAGATTTAGTTGACTTTCCTGATACTCTTTTATAATTACTTTATACGTTGAGATTCGAATTTGATGGCTTAGATTCGCGAGATTCGTGTTTCCGCATTT
The DNA here is from genome assembly GCA_036186865.1 of Eustoma russellianum. Lineage (NCBI taxonomy): Eukaryota > Viridiplantae > Streptophyta > Magnoliopsida > Gentianales > Gentianaceae > Eustoma > Eustoma russellianum. Next base: position 27,782,966 of record AP025072.1, read on the forward strand.
ATTTCTCTAAGGTCATAGATGATGTATATTCGAGAGATGAGACGTCTTGTAGTCTTCTCAGTAAGCTACGACGGGTATACCGGTTCAGATTCCGCTGTCCGGGTCGGGGCGCTACAGGTGGTATCATAGCCTAGGTTTCAGATCTACCTCGGAGACCTAGGTTATGTCATATAGAGTCTTAAGCTGTGATCTTGACTTTAAGTTGATCTTTAGGTCTAAGTATGCAAACTTAGGTTTAAGTTTGATTGGGATGGGTGTGTGTACGAGCGCGATAAAGAGTAATCAATAAATGTTATTTATTTTAGTTTACGAATTCCGCTTGTACAACATAATGGACCCCAAGTACTTATTTTTGGAACTGCTAGATACTAATAAGCGTGATCTTGCAGAAAATGCCTCCTAGACGTGACAATCAAGGAAACGGTGGCAATGGAAACAATAACCCTCCACCACCACCACCACCAGTCCTAGTCCCCCACGCGCTGATTGATGCTATCACAGTGATAGCACAAGGAGTTGCGCAACAACAGCAACAGCCCCCTTCGCCACCACCGCCACAGCACGGCATTCAGTACTATATTGGGGAGATGCGCAAGATGCATGCCCCAACCTTTGAAGGAACCACTGATCCAGAGGTGGCTGGATTTTGGAAGGATGAGATTGAGAAATGTTTCAGGCTTGTGCAAGTGCCTGAAGAACTGAAGGTGGATGTAGCCACACCATTACTGATCGGCAGAGCTAATGCCTGGTGGAACAGCATTCTGCCCAAGATGACCTCTCCTATCCAGTGGAGCCAGTTTGTGCAGGCCTACAAAGATTATTATGTGCCTGAGACTGCCGTTTTGGAGAAGATGAGGCAGTTTGACAAGTTTGAACAAGGGAGGATGTCGGTTTCCGATTACGCTGATAGGTTCCATGCCTTGGGCAAATTCACACCCATGGTATTGGAAAATAATTGGATGAAAATGCTGAAGTTTGAAGAGGGTTTGAATCCCTGCATACGGACGGCTATAGCGGGGTCGAGTTTGAAAACTTTTGAGGAGATGCTGGACGCATGTTACCGAGTGGAGAGTGATATGCGCAGGTCACAACCAAGAGAGGCTCGTGAAGAATCGAGCAAGAGGCCGAGGGATAGAACAAAGTGGAGGTAGACCCGGACGTTGGGTCAAGATCCCTAGGAAAGGACAAGCGGGGCCAGCTCAAAGGGCACCGCAGCAGAATCAACCCAATCGCCAGGCACCCGCAGAATGTCCACATTGCCATAGGAGACAGGCAGGCGAGTGTTGGAAGATTACCGGAGCGTGCTTCAAGTGTGGAAAGGCGGGCCATAGGATTAAGGATTGTCCCGAATGGGACCCTAAGCCTCTGGCAGGAGCAGGGCTGACCCAGCAGCAGAAAGGCTGGCCCAATGCGAGAGTCCATGCCATGACGGACGCTAAAGTCCATGAGGACGCAAACGTTGTGACAGGTACGACTTAAGTCCAATAATAGTAGCTTAAGTTAAATTTTAGACTTTTAAGTTGGAGATTAAATGTGTTTTATGTGAAACCTTTATGTGCTACACTTTTGTGTTTAGGTGTGATCCTAGTTAATAAAGTACCTGCAAATGTGTTGTTTGATAGTGGAGCTAGTCACTCCTTCATTTCTAAGCGATTCGCCAAAGGGCTCGATTGTTTGCCCAAATGGCTTGAGAACCCCTTTAGGGTGCAGGCAGCAGGCGAGCAAGTACTGGTTTCTCACCACCAGTACAAAGATTGTGAGTTGGAATTGGATGAGAAATTGTTTTCAGTGACATTAGTTCCAATTCCGATGAAGGATTTCGACGTTATATTGGGCATGGATTGGCTGACCAAGAATCATGCCAATATTGATTGTAAACTCAAGCAAGTAACCATTAAGGACCCTGGCTGAATGACATAACGGTACAAGGGAACATCAAACTACCCAAAACCCCGAAAACGATATACTTGACGGCGATTAAGGCTTTTAAAGCTTTACAGAAAGGAGCAGAGGGATTTATGGTGTATGCGTTAGATGCGAATGAGGAAGTCCCCTCTATAGATCAGATTCCGGTGATCAATGAGTTCAAGGACGTATTTCCGGATGATTTGCCGGGAGTTCCGCCATCCAGAGAAGTGGAGTTCGAAATCAATTTGATTCCCGGAGCCGAGCCTATATCTAAGGCACCCTATAGAATGGCTCCAGCTGAACTTAAGGAGCTTAAAGGACAACTTCAAGAGTTGTTAGATAAGAAATTGATTCGCCCCAGTGTATCACCGTGGGGAGCTCCAGTTCTATTTGTAAAGAAGAAAGATGGCAGCATGAGGTTGTGCATTGATTACCGTGAGCTGAATAAGATTACCATCAAGAATAAATATCCCTTGCCAAGGATCGAGGATTTATTTGATCAGTTAAAGGGAGCTCGCTGGTTTTCAAAGATCGACCTTCGTCAGGGGTATCATCAATTGCTTGTGAAAGCGGGAGACATTCCTAAGACCGCTTTTCGGACTCGATACCGGCATTATGAATTTTTGGTGATGCCTTTTGGACTAACTAATGCCCCAGCGGCCTTCATGGATTTGATGAACACTGTATTCCGGGAACAGTTGGACCAATTCGTAGTAGTGTTCATCGATGACATCCTAGTCTACTCTCCCGACGAGCAAGCACATGTTGAACACTTAAGAGTGGTGTTACAAATTTTGAGACAACAAAAGCTTTATGCCAAATTCAGCAAGTGTGAATTCTGGCTAAGGAGTGTAGCCTTTCTCGGTCATGTGATTTCTGAAGATGGGATTTCTGTGGATCCTAAGAAGATAGAAGCCTTCACGGAATGGCCAAGACCTACCAACGTGACTGAGGTAAGAAGCTTCCTAGGCTTGGCAGGCTACTATAAGAAGTTCGTTGAGGGATTCTCAACGATAACAGTTCCATTGAGCCGACTTACACAGAAGAAGATTAAGTTTGAATGGACTGCTAAATGCGAGCAGAGCTTTACCGAGCTCAAGAAGAGATTGACCACAGCCCCGGTGTTGGCATAACCTTCCGGCACCGACGGTTTCGTGATCTATAGTGATGCATCCAAGAAAGGACTAGGTATGTACACCATTACAATTAATGCATTGTATATAAATATGCTAGTCTTGAACTAACCTTCTGTTTATAGGTTGTGTCTTGATGCAAAATGAACGAGTCATATCGTACGCGTCAAGACAATTGAAACCATATGAGTAGAACTACCCGACGCATGACTTGGAACTCGCAGCTGTGGTATTTGCTCTTAAGATCTGGAGACACTATCTATATGGAGAGAAATGTGCCGTGTTCACTGATCATAAGAGCTTGGAGTACTTATTCTCGCAGAAAGAGTTAAACATGAGACAGAGAAGATGGTTGGAGTTACTCAAAGATTATGACTTAATCATCAATTACCACCCGGGTAAGGCCAACAGAGTGGCGGACGCGTTGAGCAGAAAGTCTAGCCACGCGAGGCAATCTCCATTAGAAAGAGAAATCGAGGAGTTTGATCTCGAATTGGTGGATTCAGTGGCGAATATCCTTACAGCTTTGTCTATCAGCCCAGACTTGGTAGACAGAATTAAAGAAGCACAGTATGAGGACCCAGCACTAAAGGAAATCCGCGATAAATTGTCCACGGGACCAGTAAAGGATTTCCAGATACGAGGATATGAAAGTCTATGGTTCCAGAATCGGTTATGCGTGCCAAGTAAAGACGAACTCCGAACAGAATTTCTCAAGAAGCGCATAACTCAAGGATGTCTATCCACCCCGGGAGCACAAAGATGTACAAGGACCTCAAAAGAAACTATTGGTGGATGGGGATAAAGATATCAATAGCGGCGTATATCGAAAGGTGTTTAGTATGCCAACAAGTCAAGGCCGAACATCAACGACCTGGTGGTTTGATGATGCCGCTAGAGATTCTGGAATGGAAATGGGAGCACGTGACTATGGACTTCGTAATGGGATTACCCAAGACCAGAAATGGAAATGAGATGATTTGGGTGATTGTAGACCGTTTGACAAAGACAGCCCATTTCATAGCTATGCCCCATGGCACCTCCTATGAGAAACTTTCCAATATATATGTGGATAGCATTGTGAGTTTGCACGGAGTCCCCGTCAGCATCGTATCGGACCGTGATCCCAAATTTACCTCTAAGTTCTGGAGAGCATTTCAGAAGGCGATGGGTACCGAACTGAGGATGAGTACTGCGTACCACCCTCAAACGGATGGACAATCCGAGAGAACCATCCAAACCTTGGAAGATATGCTGAGAGCATGCGCCTTGGATTTTAAAGGAAACTGGGATAACATGTTGAAGTTAATGGAGTTTTCATATAATAACAGCTATCACAATGCAATTGGCATGGCGCCATTTGAAGCCTTATATGGACGTAAGTGCAGGTCCCCGTTTTGCTGGGATGAAGTTGGAGAAAGAACAATCACTGCACCCGAGTTGGTTGAGCAAACAGTGGAAAAGGTCAAAGTGATAAGAGAGAAACTAAAGGTGGCTCAAGATCGCAGTAAGAGTTGGGCCGATACTAAAAGACGACCCTTGGAGTTCGAGGAAGGTGAAAAGGTCTATTTACGAGTTTCACCCACCAAGGGAGTTGCAAGATTCGGAATGAAGGGCAAGTTAAGCCCTAGATATATTGGCCCATACGAAGTACTTGGCAAGGTTGGGGAAAGAGCATACCGATTAGCCTTGCCTCTGAGCTTGTCCCAAGTCCACAACGTATTTCACGTATCTCAATTAAGGAAATACGTATCGGACCCGAACCATATCCTTGAAGCTCAACCGTTGGATATTAAAGAAGATATCACTTATGAAGAACATCCAATAAAGATTGTGGATAGGAAAGATCAAGTCCTACGCAGACGTGTGATTCCGTATGTCAAAGTTCAGTGGAGTAACCATACGGAGCGCGAAGCCACGTGGAAGCTTGAGGAGCAAATGATGGAGCTATACCCACACCTCTTCCAATAAGGTACGCCAGTTTCGAGGACGAAACTTTTTGTAAGGGGGATGGAATGTTATGCCCCGCATCCTCCGTAGGATAATTAAACGATAATGAAGGAATTAAAGGAGATTAATGACGGTCAACGATAATAAATTAGGAATTAAGTTTGAGGATTAATTAGAAATTAATGAGAGGATTAAATATTAGAATTAATTTGTATTTAATTTTGGAATTAAATATGAAAGGTTTATCCTTAAGATAAATAAGATAATAGGTATAATTTAGAAACTCCAAATTTTACCCTTCCCCATATTAATCTGACAGAACGTCAGTTTTCTCATAACGCAGAGAAAACCGACCCTCTTCTTCCTCATAGGCGATTTGTGGCTTCTCTTCAACCCTAGAGAAGAATTCTTCAAGAACCAATCCAACCTCTATTCGTTCTTCGTTTCTTCTCCGAGTAATCAAAGGCAAGTAATCATCTTATAAGTTCCTGCGATTTGTGAAGGAAAAATGGCCTATTTTGTTATCAAATTGGATCACCATGCAGTAGTTTCATTATGTGAATCTATGTGTACGCTTTATGTGTTTTGGTTTCGAGATTGGCCACTGTATATGAAAAATCATTCGTTGTTGTTGTGGATTATCTGAGATACTGCGAATCCCTACCCCTTGAATCCCTTCTTGTTGTGATTTCATGCTTGCGTGGGGTTTGAGGGAAAAGATGAGATTTTTGGATTGAGAAAGTTGGAATAATTGCGTACTAGGATTGAATCATTGTGTGCTATGTGTATAGCGTTTGAATCTGCAGTTTTAACAGGAATGATAGCAGGGATTAGGCTTGGATGGAATGGGATGAAGTTTGGGATCCATTGGGTTTATGATTCTGCAGTTGTTGCAGAAAACGCAGAACTTCCTTGCTGGAAACGCTGACATCGATCGATCGATGTCAGAGATCGATGTCCTCTGATGGACATCGATCGATCGATGTAGGGTGACCTGAGAGATCGATGTCCTTTGTTGGACATCGATCGATCGATGTAGAAGAGAGCTGAGAGATCGATGTCCTCTGACGGACATCGATCGATCGAAGTTGGGAGAAGTTGAGAGATCGATGTCCACTGACGGACATCGATCGATCGATGTAATAAAGGGCTGAGAGATCGATGTTCTCTGATGGACATCGATCGATCGATGTGAGGGTATGATGTCACATCGATCGATCGATGTGAGGGAATGATGTCCATCAGTTTTGTGGGAAAATAGAGGAAGAAAGAGGGAAGCTCGGGGAGTCTTCGGGTGACCTTAGAGACTTCTTAAGACCTGATTAAAGGTAGTCTAAGTCTTAGGAACGTGACTTAGGACGGTGAATCAACTTGGTGACTTCAATGTATTTCGAATCAGGTTTCAACGAGGACGACCTAGGAGGGTTAGGAATGGACGTACGAGGTGTTATAGAGTTCGACAAAGGAAAGATAGGAGTACTCGCATTGGTGTGTGAAGTTTAGTATCAAGATTAAGCGTCGACGATCTAGTTGAGGCCTAAGCGTTGATGTGTAAGCTAGAGAAATCTTGTGTGGTACTTGTACTTGCGCATGTGAACATGAATTGAGTATGTGAACGAGAAATGTGATTGAAACGAGGAGTCTTGCATCATGGCACTTGCATTGCATATTGTTTTGAAAAAGAGATGTGCTTCGGCACAGATTTGCGAAGGTGACCTGTAATGTTAATCGGGATGGAAATTTAAGCCGAGGTGCATTACAGGGCACAAAAGGCTGTAACGTAAACCGGGATGGAAATATAAGCCGGGGCACGTTACAGGGTATAAAGTCCTCTGCAATGTTAATCGGGATGGAAATATAAGTCGAGGTGCATTGCAGAGTTTTACGAGATCTGTGATGTTAATCGGGATGGAAATATAAGCCGAGGTGCATCACAGAGCATAACGAGGCCTGTAACGCAAACCGGGATGGAAATATAAGCCGGGGCACGTTACAGGATAACGAGTTACGAGACCGGACATTGTGACATGCATTGCACTGTTTTGAAAAGAAATGGCTCATGCATTTGTGACTGTGTAGTGTAGTGCATACTTTGACATGCATCACGTGAGTCGTTGTGGTACGGATGTGCGTGGTACTTGATAGCCATTGAATTGTTATTTGCGTACGAATTGCTGTACTTGCTTTATTACGTTATTCGCCTATATATTTGGAAGTTTTACAAGACATGTGCCCCACAATTCCCTTGAATTATATATTACTCATGTCTTGCCATGTGTTGATCCCGTATGTCTTATAAGCGGGTTACTTGCTAGCGTTTTTCGCTAAGGGTACTGCCTTTGTTATTGCAGATGAGCCTAGCTATGACATGATCTTTATAGAAGATGACGGCGAGGGATGAATGGGACGCTTAGAGTGCTTATTTGGGAATAGTTGAGACAGTTGTTATTTATTCCAGTTCTTTCATACGTTTGAAGATTTAGTTGACTTTCCTGATACTCTTTTATAATTACTTTATACGTTGAGATTCGAATTTGATGGCTTAGATTCGCGAGATTCGTGTTTCCGCATTTATTTCTCTAACGTCATGGATGATGTGTATTCGAGAGATGAGACGTCTTGTAGTCTTCTCAGTAAGCTACGACGGGTATACCGGTTCGGATTCCGCTGTCTGGGTCGGGGCGCTACATAGTGTGTTCTAAGGGACCTAACACGATGCACATACAGAGCCACAAGAGTTACAGGCATAGCCAGAATCACAGTCATGGTGACAATGCACATACAGAGCCGCAAGAGTCACAGACGTAGCCAGAGCCACAGTCACACAGCAGCCAGAAGCACACAGAGCCACAGTCACACAGCAGCCAGAAGCACATCTCTCGCAACGTAGGAAAATGTCAGAGTCCATCTTAGACAGGACACCTGCTTGAGTAGTAGATACGAGACTGGTGGGCATACCCAAATAAATTATTTTGTTCTTTTTATCATGTATATTACCGCCAGATTTTCGTTCATGTGATATTAGGTTTTTTTTGTTTTTCCTTTTATGCTTGTTAATTTTTATTTTATTATTTGTCATTAACCATACAAAAAGCAAACGCCACTACACGTAAAACGCCATATAGAAGTATATTGAATCAAATAAAAGAAAAGTATTTTCGACTTTTTTTCCCGACAGAACGTCCATTGAAAAGATGTCCAAGTTTCATATAACTTCAGCCCCAGACTACTCATACAGCTCGATAACCCTTTAACTGTTTAAACGAGTCAAATAGTTTACAAATAGTTCAACTCTTTTTAGTAAACGAACTCAAATAGCTGATCGAATTTGATTCGTTTACCGACCATTAACGAACGAATACGAACCGAACACAACCCAAACTCGAACAATTTGCTAACTGTTCGGTTCGTTGAACGACCCTAGATTCACGTGCGCCTTAAACCACCTACGTTTGCCCACGTGTCTCGCACTTTAAGGAAAAAGTCCAACATAACCAGTCTCAAATTGCCATTCTATAATTATACATAAAGAATTATAATGAGTTTGAAACTTGACCTAATTGTAACTTAATCACCTGCTACAGATTGCAGCTACAGAGTTTTAATTTCCAACTCAACCTTATTGCTTTTAATCCATCCATCAATTCACAAGTCCTTAGAAAAATGGGTTTGAAAAAGTAATCAATCTACAAAAACTGGTGGATGGAGCAATAAGCTAGGCCTGATAATCGCCAAACTGCCTTCAAATTGAAGCTTCTTCAAGGGTTTCGAGGACCTCAAGACATTTACCAAGTGTGAACTTTGCTGCTTCATTCTTCTCTACTTCATGGAGTAGAAGAAGCTCAGCTTTAATTCCTCTTTTCAGTGACTTCGCTGCTTGAGTGGCTTTGTACATTTCTATCACATCCAGAAGGCAATCAGATGCTGCAACATGTACCTGGAAGCAAGCGCGACGATAAGGTGTAAGTAGTGCTAGCTAGGGGTGTTAACGAACCGAACCGGACCAAATACTAGGTTCTCAAATTCGGATTCGTTTAGCCAAACAAATTGTTTGTCTCGGTTTTTTTAGCTAAACGAGCTTGAAAATTGGTTCGAGTTTAGCTCGATAACACTATAACTGTTTAAACGATCCGAATAGTTCGTAAACAGTTTGGCTCGTTTAACCAAATAAACCCAAATAGGTGTTCGAATTCAGCTCGTTAAAGTAAAATTAACGAACGAACTCGAACCAACTACAAATCAAACTTGAACTGTTCGCGAACTGTTTGGTTCACTTAATACCCTAGTCCTAGCACAGTAAAGAATGTGAATAAAAGATTAGCTGTCACTCAGGCGTGTTCCTCAACAAATATGAAGACTGAAGCAGCATATTAATCAACGAGTAATGTCACACAACAAAGACACACAAAAGCGTGACTGACAAATGCATAAAGACATGTTAAGTTTATGTAGGTATAAATTGTTCATCTTTTTCAGAACTCAAGCTACAACTTAAGCTCTTCGGGAGAGAGTAATATATCATGGTATCAGGGCTCCTGTTGGCCAATTTCTTGAAAATCAATACTATTGTCACCTCTCCGACTACTGCTGTCACTGGCCACCACTGTACACATATGTAGTATATTGACACTAAGGGGACGTGATAAGTGTGTAATATATCATGGTATCAGGGCTCCTGTTGGCCAATTCCTTGAGAATCAATACTATTGTCACATCTCCGACTACTGCTGTCACTGGCCACCACTATGCACATATGTAGTGTATTGATACTAAGGGGACGTGATAAGTGTGTAATAAATATATCATGGTATCAAGACTCCTGTTGGCCAATTCCTTGAAAATCAAAACTATTGTCACCTCTCTGACTACTGCTGTCACTAGCCACCACTGTGTACATATGTAGTATATTGACACTAAAGGGACGTGATAGGTCTAATATATCATGGTATCAGGGCTCCTATTGGCCAATTTCTTGAAAATCAATACTATTGTCACTTCTCCGACTACTGCTGTCACTGGCCACCACTGTGCACATCTGTAGTATATTGACACTAAGGGGACGTGATAAGTGTGTACATGTATAATGCTGATACATCTGTAGTATATGGTTTGCGTCAAGCGTCTCGTAATTGGTATGCTAAATTTACCTCCGCACTTGTTACCGTCGATTATACGCAGTCTAATGCTGATCCATCGTTGTTTGTGTTGTCCACCGAGTCTTCTTTTATGGCCGTTTTAATCTATGTTGATGATGTTATTGTAACCGGTAATGATCTTGCGCGTATCACGGCCTTAAAAACTAATCTTGATCATAAGTTCAAAATCAAGAACTTAGGATCACTCAAATATTTTCTTGGTATCGAAGTTGCGTAAGTATGTTCTTGATATTCTCATGGAATGTGGGTTACTTGGTTGTTGCCCGGCAAGTACCCCGATGGATCAAAAGGTTCGCTTTGATGACTCTGCTCCCTTGTTAGATGATCCTGCTTTCTATCGTCATATTGTTGGACGTCTTCTTTATCTCACTGTCACTCGTCCTGATATTTGCTATGCTGTTAACACACTGAGTCAGTTCATGCATTCTCCACGAAAATGCCATCTTGATGCGGTTTTCCATTTATTGCGTTATCTTAAGCAAGCTCCAGGACAGGGTCTTTTCTTATCAGCTACAGCGTCTTTGAGACTTACTGCTTATTGTGATGCGGACTGGGCTGGCTGTTCTATTACTCGTCGTTCCACAACTGGTTGTATGATGTTTCTTGGCTCTGCTCTTATTTCTTGGCGTTCTAAAAAGCAGCCTGTTGTTTCTCGATCGTCTGCTGAGGCTGAGTATCGTTCTATGGCTCATGCCACAAGTGAAATTGTTTGGCTTCGCACGCTTTTGCGTGACCTTGGGATATCTGTTTCTAAACCTGTTGCTCTTCATTTTGATAATCAAGTTGCTTTACATATTGTCGCTAATCCGGTTTTTCGTGAACGCATTAAGCATATTGAGATTGACTGTCACTTTGTACGACATCATTTTGCCGCAGGACACATTTTGCCGTGCAAAGTTCCCGCTGCCCAACAGTTGGCCGACGGCTTCACAAAGCCATTGGGTCCGGATAGTTTTCGTCGATATCTTGGCAAGTTGGGCATGGTCAATATTCATGCGCCAACTTGAGGGGGAGTATTGGGATTATTTGTAAATATTATTGGATAATATTAATGGTTGTTGTAGATAAAGTTGGGTTGTTGTAGATAAATGATAGTGTAGATAGAATTGTTAAGTGTAGATAGAATTGTTAAGATATCCCATATTCTAAGGATCCTACTTTTGGTTGTTTTACATATACGTAGTCTGTACGCCGTATACTTTTGAGAAATATCAATATCAAACAATACGTTTCTTCAACTTAAAAGAGGACTTCAAAAAAAAAACCGACAAAAAGGTAGTACAAATTATGGTTATTTATATGCATTTTTTGTTTACTATCTGGATCTATACACAAGTATATATGCGTACCTTTGTAGATGTAAGAAGGTACATAGTGTATGTTTTGCCATGTACCATAAGAAACTTTAATGCTCTTAACATATTTGCTGCGAGAAATGTTCCCTTACAAGGGATCATAAAAGGTGGTGACAAGGAAAAAATTGAGCGACTCAGAAAGAATTTGTTCACGGAATTCGAAATAAAAGATCTTAAAAAGCTCAAATATTTCCTAGGAGTTTAAGTTATTCGGTCAAATAAATAAATCTTCATCTCCCAAGAGAAATTCATATTAGACTTATTAACTAAAGTTGGAATAGTGGGCTGTAAACCAAGTGATATTTTCATGGTCGCAAATCAGAAGCTTCAGATAAAAACAGATAATGCATCAGTAGATCGAGAAGGATACTAAAGGTTAGTCGGGAAGCTAATCCACCGGTCACACATCCGACCAGATTTCCCCCATATAGTCGAAGAAGTGAGCTAGTTCATGCATAACCCTTCGTAGAAACACATGAATGATCCTTAAAAAACAAATTGCCAAAGGAAAATAAAGTTCCTTAAACCTTCAATAGTTATCTGGGACCGAAATCAGACATGGATAATTCATTCAATGATGGATTATTGCCAGCAGGAGGAATTAGTGGCACGTTTGATTGACTACCTGAGCTTGATGACTCATTAACAGGAAGTAACGACTCGAACCGAGCTTTAGTGTTGGTGAAAAAACCAGGCTCAGATGGTCTTGGTAGGCTCGTGTTTATGCCCTGTAGCATTTGAACCACTGTAGCCATTGTAGGTCTGCTTGCTAAATCTTCTTGCACACACAGCAGTGCTATGTGCATGCACCTTATCATGCTTTCAGTAGAAGCCGAGTCAGACTTCAGCATTGGATCTATTAGATCTTCAGCTTCCCCATCACTCCATTTTTCATAAGCCTGTTAGCGAGAAGTTACGCCTTAATTTGGAACGGTAGAAAAGTAAAAATTGTATTTACAATTGATTCAATTTATATCTACACGCTGAGTCTATCTATGGTATATGAGATATTTACACGGGATGATTGTTAGGTCCCTTAGAACACACTAGAAGGGGGGGTTGAATAGTGTGTTCACCAAGTATGGATATTTTATGGCTATTTTTCGTTTTGAAGTGCAACCAATACTTGGGTGTGTTCTTTAGAAAGAATAAATACTTGAAAGAAAATAAAGAACACAAGTGTGTATAGAGGTTCAAGTCAAATGACTCTACTCCTCTACCTTCTTGATGTTTCACAAGAAGGATTTTGAAATGGGGATTGTTATTTCTTTTGGGGGAAACAACAATCAAGAACAAAATCCAGAAAATACAAAAACTAGGCACCTTGCCTAGACCACAACAAAGAAGTCTAACCCTTTGAAGTTTAGTCTCCAAAGATCTTCCCGTTTGAAACCCTCTGCACAAACATTAATGGGTTTTGGCATCATGTGTTGGTGAGTCCTCATCATTGGAGATCTCCCTTTGGCAGGTAGCAACATTCTTGGAGAGATTTCAAAATGAATGCCAAGAAAGGAAACCTGAAATCTTCAGCAGAGAGGAACCTGTGAAAAAGACACTGAAAGGGGAGGGTACAAAGAGTCAACTGATGTTAAAAAGTGAAGTTTAAGACCTTTGTAACGTTGGTCACATGAAGCGCCTAATGTGCAAAAAGCACAGGCGTTCGAAGTGACATTGAGCGCTTGATGTGAAAATGAATAGTCGTTCGAAGTCACATCAAGCGCCTAATGTGGGCTTCTTAAGTCGTTCGAAGTCACATGAAGCGCTTAATGTGGCTCTTCATGCTTGTTCGAACTAACTCTGACTTTTTCTCAGAGAAAGTACTTAGGAGTATGTGCCCAACCAGGGAAAAAAGTACTTTTGGCTTGGTGGACTGCATAAAGCGCCTAAAGGGGCGTTCAAAGTGTTCGCACTTTTCAACAGGCCACATGAAGCGCCTAATCAGGCGTTCAAAGTGTCCTGATTTTCAAACACACACATGAAGCGCCTAATCTAGGCGTTCGAAGTGTACGCACATCCAGACACTTCACATAAAGCGCCTAATCTAGGCGTTCGAAGTGTACTGGACTCCACCAAGATACATTAAGCGCCTAATGTAGGCGTTCGAAGTATACTGACTTCAAACAACATACATGAAGCGCCTAATCCCTTGTTCAAAGTGCCAAAATGTGCAAATCATCAAAACTCAACATATTCTAACATTCTCCCTCTTTTTGATGATTTCACAACATGCATAGCTTATCAAAGCTCCCTCTTAACATATGCTCCCCCTCACTAGATGCAATGAAAAAATAACTTGAACAAAACAAAGTGATGAGACAATTTTAATGAACATCAACAACGAAATATCAAGTCATAAATTTCATTGAACACTAGCATGAAAATTTCTCCACCAACAACAAGAAAAATAAGAAAATTTACATAGCACCACCACTGAAACCAAAACCTACACTAGCGGCAAAATCTATGAATCCATCCATGGATCCTCCAACATCTCCCGAGCCACCAGCACCGCCACTGCCACCAGCACCGCCACTGCCACCAGCACCACCACTTTCTCCCCCTAAATCATCAAAATTAGGAGGAAGAGCCCACGGACAGACTTGCATGAATGCATTGCGAAATGCAGTCATGCGAGCTTCATTCCGTACATGCCGAGCTTCATGCTCAGCATCACGAAGGTGCAGCTGTTGAACAGTCTGTTCAAGCGCAACAATACGTGATAGTAATTCAGAAGAATTACTACCACCAGCAGCATCTTGAGGTCCCTCCGCGGCCTCGTCATCATCAGGAATGGTGGTGGCCTTCCGTTTTTGCGAGTCAACGGCCTGGGCGATATTGTAGTGATCATAGACGGCAGATTTGGCAACTGGGGTCAAATCATCATCAGTTGTGTCCACACCTTTTGACTTTAACAATATTGTGACAATATTGGCAAAAGGTAATGCTTTCGACCCTTTGGGAAGAGCTGCAAACATGACTTCTATGAAAATCCAGGCGAGATTTAGCTGGGTCAGATGTTTGAGACAGTAAGATACATAGAAATCCATGTTGCTGGGATTTCTAGTAGCCTTACCATTTATACAGTAGGTGACCACCGCTAGCAAGATGCGATCTACCAACGGCATGTTCTGAGTCTTTTTGGAGGGGAAAAACCCCAAATCGAATTTTATGTCCTATTCACGGACGCCGTATTTGTTGCTCCAGTCAAATACGGAGAAATCAGTCAGGCCCTCATTTCGGATTCTCAAGACTTCACAGATTTCAGGGATAGTGAAGCTGAGAGGAGTACCATCAATGATAGTGTTGAGGGAAAAAGGTTGAGACTCAGATTGTGGGGTGACCCACAAGTTGGAGTAGAACAGCCGGGTGTGCTCGCGAGAATATTTTTGCATGTCAAGTCTGGACCAAAGAGATGTCCAGCCTTGATGTTCCAACAAAGGAACGATTTCAAATGCACTGCTCGTCTCAGGAACATTGCTGAGGTTGAGCAGTTTCAGAGGGATGATGAGACGGTTATTTGCTACCCATTCTTGGAATAGCATGCTGGAATAGTAAGAAACATGGGCACCTTTGTCAATGGTGCGTGGAGGCTTCTTGATTTCGGGCTCAAGCTTCTTTAACCAAGGAAAGTTATCCTTGATGAGCCCCTCTCGAATGGCTGTGATTGCAGGAGGCTCGACAATACCTTGTCCAGCCTTTGTTTTTCGCTTTTGGGAGCGTGGGCGTTTCGAAGGACCAGCGGAAGCCATTTGATAGAAAGGTATTGAGAAAGAGAGGAGGTCTTTGGAGTATAGGCAGATGAATAATGTGAGAATGTGAAGAAGAATGAAGAAAATGTTGGATTTTAAAGGGTGAGAAGGGAAGACGAAGTGATGATGGAGTAATAGTGGATTAATGGGAGTGGAGGAGTGGGAGAGAATTTTGAGGAAGAAGATGAAGGGGTATAGTGAATGGGGAAGAGGAGAGGACAGACGTGGGGAAGTGGGGAAGAGAAAGAGGCGGCAGAGAATTGATGGTCCTTGAATGGCGCAAAAACTGAAGAGGCGGCGGAAAAGACAGTGTAGAAATAGGGTTGAAGCACCTAATGTGACTTCGAACGACTTCACAAAATGGGATGAAGCGCCTAAAGCCACATTGAATGGCTGTGGAGATGCGGATTGAGCGCTTAATGTCACTTTGAACGAGTGAACAAGCTTAGATAAAGCGCTTAATCCTACATCGAACGCCATAGTAAAAGGAAATAAAGCGCCTGATGTCATTTCGAACAAGTGACATCCCAAACATCAGGCGCTTGATGTGACATCGAACGCCTGAAGCAAGTGTGATGAAGCGCTTTATGTGCACTGACTTTGAAATTTTTTGAAATTTTCGTGCTCAAAACTCAATATGCTTTTATCAACTCATATTGAGCAACCCCAACCTACTTCTTATGGATACAAAGTCATCACTAGGTAAGGGTTTCGTGAAAATGTCCGCTAATTGGTCTCGTGTAGGAACAAATTCCACACTTACCAAGTTCTTTTGTACACAATCACGGATGAAATGATACCTCACTTCAATGTGCTTGGTCCGACTATGTTGGACGGGATTTTGTGTAATGTTAATGGCGGACGTGTTATCACACAAAATTGGTACCTTGGAGAAGTGAATGTTATAATCATTTAACGTGTTTGTCATCCATAATAATTGTGCACAACATGAGGCGGCCGACACATATTCGGATTCTGCCGTAGAAAGAGACACACTGTTTTGTTTCTTGGAGAACCAAGAAACGAGACAATCTCCGAGAAACTGACAAGTTCCGGAGGTGCTCTTCCTATCAACTAGACTCCCCGCATAATCGGAGTCACAATAACCTCTTAAATCAAAACATGCATTCTTAGGATAAAATAAACCAAATTTCAAAGTACTTCTAAGGTATCTAAGGATGCGTTTTACCGCAATAAAATGCATCTCCCTAGGATCACTTTGAAATCTAGCACATAAACATATTGCATGTAAAATGTCGGGTCTACTAGCCGTTAAATAAAGTAGACTACCGATAATGCCACGATACAAGGTTACCTCGACATGCTTTCCCTTTTCATCCTTGTCAAGCTTTGCACTTGTGCTCATAGGAGTGTTTACCTCTCTTCCTTCACCAAAGTTGTACTTTTTAAGCAAATCTCTTGTGTATTTGGTTTGGAAAATGTACACGCCATCTTTGGTTTGCTTGATTTGTAATCCAAGGAAATAATTTAGTTCGCCCATCATGCTCATCTCGAACTCACCTTGCATAAGACTAGCAAATTGCTCACAAAGACAATTGTTAGTAGCACCAAAAATAATATCATCAACATATACTTGAACAATTAAATGATTCCTACCTTGTTCTTTTATAAACAAAGTAGTGTCAACTTTACCTCTTGAAAAACCATTATTAAGAAGAAAAGTATTTAACCTCTCGTACCAAGCTCTTGGAGCTTGTTTGAGGCCGTAAAGAGCCTTTTTAAGTTTGAAGACATGATGTGGTGAATCATGACATTCAAACCCGGGAGGTTGTGCAACATACACTTCCTCTTGAATAACACCATTCAAGAAGGCGGATTTAACATCCATTTGGTAAAGTTTAAAATCCCTATAACAAGCATATGCTAATAACATCCTAATAGCTTCAAGCCGTGCTACGGGTGCAAATGTCTCATCAAAATCAATACCTTCTTCTTGACGGTATCCTTGAGCAACTAACCTAGCCTTGTTTCTAGTGACATTACCTTGATCATCCATCTTGTTACGAAAAACCCATTTCGTACCAATAATAGGATGATCGTGTGGTTTGGGAACTAACTCCCAAACATCACTTCTTTCAAATTGGTTTAATTCTTCTTGCATAGCCAAGATCCAATTTTCATCAAGAAGTGCATCTTTAATATTTTTAGGCTCTATAAGAGAGACAAATGCATTCTCTCTATATTGCCTTCGTGTGGTGATACCCCTATTTAGATCACCTATGACTAACTCTTGAGGGTGAGAACTTTTGTGCTTAAATGATCTAGGAAGATTGGAGACATCTCCTCCAACTTCCTCTTGATCATGTTCCGGAAGAGATGAACCTTCATCATCCACATGAACTTCATGTTCCAGAATGTGCGATGCATTATCTACATTTTGTGTATCAACATGAGTATGAGAAATATTTCTATTTGATTCACTAAGTTCATGCACACAAGGTGGATGAGTACCTTCAATAGGTTTAACTCTCAAATCAATGAAGATGTTTCCATTTGGAGGATCATCAACGATCTCTTGTTGAGGAGCGACCATAGGAACATCCTCAAGAATTTCTTCTTGAAGAGTCACATCTTCATCCTCTTCACAATCCTCATTAAGTTTAGGTTCGTCACTAAGTGACTCATTAAACTTAACATGGATTGATTCTTCCACCTTTTGACTCCTTTTGTTGAAAACACGAAATGCTTTACTATTTGAGGCATAACCTAAAAAGATACCTTCATCCGCTTTGAGGTCAAGTTTGTCCAAAGTATCTTTGGTATTAAGTATAAAACACTTGTAACCAAAGACTTTGAAGTACCCAATGTTGGGAACTTTTCCATTCCAAAGCTCATAGGGTGTCACATTTAGGTATGGTCTCAAATAGACACGATTGATCACATGGCAAGCGGCATTTACCGCTTCGGCCCAAAAATACTTAGGCAAACCGAACTCATTCAACATTGCTCTACACATTTCTTGTAGAGTTCTATTCTTTCGTTCGGCTACATCATTTTGTTGAGGAGTTCTAGGTGCCGAAAGGTCATGAGCGTATCCTTTGGATACACAAAACCTTTCGAAATCACCATCAAACTCACCACCACGATCACTACGGATGGTTTTAATGGTGTCACCCACATGATTTTCCAATCGTTTACTTAGACTCATAAACTCACTACATGCATCACTTTTCTTAGCTAGAAACATCACCCACGTATAACGAGTATAGTCATCTACTACCACGAAGGTATAATGTTACACTCAAGCTTTTTGTTCCAACATCCCCATACAAATCCATATGAAGCAATTGTAGGGGCTTGGAGGTGGAAATAGTTGTCTTGGGTTTGAAACTTGTTTTCACAAGCTTCGCCTTTTGACAAGTGTCACATAAATCATGGTTTTCGAAACTCATTTTTGGAAGGCCTCGGACTTTATCATTTTCGCAAATAAATTTAAATGTTTTGAAACATACATGTCCGAGACGTCTATGCCATAGTTGCGTCAAATCATTTTTGGCAACTAGACACGATACATTTTGAGAAACCAAATCATTGATGCTAAGTTTGTAAATATTTTTGAAACGCAAAGCCTCAAATAAGATCTTTTCTTCCTTTTTCACAACACACTTTGTTTTAAAAAACGTTACCTTATAATTAGCATCACAAAGTTGACTGACACTTATCAAGTTAAACTTAAGACCTACAACATATAAGACATCACTAAGAGAGAAGGAATCGTTACCCACAATACCATGTCCTTTGATTTGGCCTTTGCTACCGCCAAAGTGGACAACTCCTCCGTCTTGCATAGTGAGTCTATGGAAGAGACGTTTGTCTCCCGTCATATGGTTGGAACACCCACTGTCCACGACCCATTTGACCTTCTTGTCTTCGCTTTCTCCATTGAGTGCTAGGGCCTACAAAAGAACCATATGAAGTTGGTACCCTTTTTGTTTTGGGTCCTTGAAGGTTAGTCGCCTTCATCTCGCCTTTCGGCATCCACACAAGATTCTTATTATTTTTTGCTCTACATACTCTTTCTACGTGGCCTTTCCTATTGCAATAAAAACATGTAGGAGTATGCTTGTGAGTTGGTGTATGCTTGTGCGAATGCTTGTGCGTAGGCACATGTCGTGTTTCCTTTTTAGGAACTACCTTCTTTGGAATATAAGAAGGTTTTTGTTTCACAACATGAACCAAAGGTTGTGATGCCTTTGGTGCATTAGCCTTTTGTTTAGGCATGTGCCTTTGCTTCTTCAAGGAGGTTTTGGACTCCTTGACCACTTGTGCTTGTTGCTTATTGTTTCCCTTCTTGGATGCATACATGTCACTAGGCTTTATTTTAGCTTTCATGCTTGGCTTAGATGCATCCTTAACCTCTACCTTTGTAGCACTTACCCTTGAATCATTTTTCTTATCCTCAAGGGCTTGAGCACATGATTTCATCAAATCATGTTTCTCTTCAAGTGCAATCACATGCATAGTCAAAAATATATCATGCTCAAGTTGCAATGCAATGTGATCTTCTAACGTGTCATTATATTCATTTAAGCATGCTCTAAACTCTTTCTTGACACGTTTATATTTTAAATCTAAGAGGTCATTTTCTTGTACTAAGTCATCTCGTTCATCAATAATTCTATAATGAGATGAGATATTGCATACCTTCATGTCATCGTCGATGGCCATGAGTGCAAAAAACTCCTTGTCAAGATCATCTTGCACCACCCCCGTGAGTGCAAGATCATCACGATCGCCATTGTCGCTCTCGGACCCAGAAAGAATGCTCTCCCAATGGGCTACTTCCGCTTGCAAGGCCTTCTTCCTTTGGTAGATGGCCTTCTTGTCTTTGAGTTGCGGCTCCTTCACCCGACAATCCTTCATGAAGTGACCAAGCTTCCCACACTTGTAGCATTTATTCTCTTGGTCCTTCACCTTGTCCTTGGAGTATTTCTCCTTGATGAATCTTTTGGCTTCATCACCATTCTTTCTCGCAAACCGTCGGAATCTTTTGACAAGAAGTCCGACTTCATCATCCGAGTCCTCCGACTCGCATGCTAGCGCCTTAGAGGAGTGGCGAATAGGATCATTCTTTTCTTGTGCATCCAAATGAATCTCATAAGTAATGAGATTCCCATATAGCTCATCCAAGGTGATGGTCTCCAAATCCTTGGACTCCTCAATGACCGTCACTTTTGCGTTCCATTCTCTTCCTAAACTGTTTAGGAAGCAATGGTTTAGATCCTCTTGTTCTATTTTCTTGCCAACCGCTTTGAGAAGGTTGACAAGCTTGGTGAATCTTTGGATGGACTCTTCAATCTTTTCACCTTTAGGGACAGTAAAATTGTAGAACTGTTTTATCAACTGTCTCCTCTTGGCCTATCTTACTTGAGATGTTCCTTCGTGGATCATCTCAAGCTTTGTCCAAGCCTCATGAGCGGATTGGACACCTTGAATCTGTGCTCTCTCATTTGAGGAAAGAGAGCTGTTTAAAATAGCAAGAGCCTTGCTATTTATGGCCAACTGAAACTCCTCCTCAGGAGTAGGATCATCAATATCAATGGGAATCATAGATCCTCTTGAGACCTCAACCCATATTCTGTGCCCACAAGAACGTAAGTAGGTTTCCACATTTGACTTCCACAGTGGGTAGTTTAGAGGGTCAAACATGGAAACTTTGACATGGACGTTTGAGATAGAAGGGAGTAGGGTTTCTTGCCTCCTTCTTCTAGAGGCATCAGCATTAGGAGAACCCACATCATCAAAAACAAAGGGATCCATACTAAAATGATCAAATCTTGTATTTGGACTCAAATAAGCAAGATGTGGCTCTGATACCAATTGTTAGGTCCCTTAGAACACACTAGAAGGGGGGGTTGAATAGTGTGTTCACCAAGTATGGATATTTTATGGCTATTTTTCGTTTTGAAGTGCAACCAATACTTGGGTGTGTTCTTTAGAAAGAATAAATACTTGAAAGAAAATAAAGAACACAAGTGTGTATAGAGGTTCAAGTCAAATGACTCTACTCCTCTACCTTCTTGATGTTTCACAAGAAGGATTTTGAAATGGGGATTGTTATTTCTTTTGGGGGAAACAACAATCAAGAACAAAATCCAGAAAATACAAAAACTAGGCACCTTGCCTAGACCACAACCAAGAAGTCTAACCCTTTGAAGTTTAGCCTCCAAAGATCTTCTTTGCCCTCAAAGAAATCTTGTAGGGAGAATAGTGCACCACACACTATCAACTAACCCTTCAAAGTCTAGAAATCTCAAACAAGAAGCACCCTTGCTCCTTGACCAACAATCTACCCAATCTCTCACAATATGATCTCACCAAGAAGAAGACTCTTCTTCTTCTTACAATAATCACTCTCAACAATAAAGTAAAATGTACAAAGATTACAAGTATTTTGAGAGCTTGAGCTTGAGAGAATTTGAGAGCTTGCAAAGTAGAAAGTTGTTGAAGACAATGGAAGAAACCCTTATTTTATCAACTTCAAAGTTTCTTCCCGTTTGAAACCCTCTGCACAAACATTAATGGGTTTTGGCATCATGTGTTGGTGAGTCCTCATCATTGGAGATCTCCCTTTGGCAGGTAGCAACATTCTTGGAGAGATTTCAAAATGAATGCCAAGAAAGGAAACCTGAAATCTTCAGCAGAGAGGAACCTGTGAAAAAGACACTGAAAGGGGAGGGTACAAAGAGTCAACTGATGTTAAAAAGTGAAGTTTAAGACCTTTGTAACGTTGGTCACATGAAGCGCCTAATGTGCAAAAAGCACAGGCGTTCGAAGTGACATTGAGCGCTTGATGTGAAAATGAATAGTCGTTCGAAGTCACATCAAGCGCCTAATGTGGGCTTGTTAAGTCGTTCGAAGTCACATGAAGCGCTTAATGTGGCTCTTCATGCTTGTTCGAACTAACTCTGACTTTTTCTCAGAGAAAGTACTTAGGAGTACGTGCCCAACCAGGGAAAAAGTACTTTTGGCTTGGTAGACTGCATAAAGCGCCTAAAGGGGCGTTCAAAGTGTTCGCACTTTTCAACAGGCCACATGAAGCGCCTAATCAGGCGTTCAAAGTGTCCTGATTTTCAAACACACACATGAAGCGCCTAATCTAGGCATTCGAAGTGTACGCACATCCAGACACTTCACATAAAGCGCCTAATTTAGGCGTTCGAAGTGTACTGGACTCCACCAAGATACATTAAGCGCATAATGTAGTCGTTCGAAGTATACTGACTTCAAACAACATACATGAAGCGCCTAATCCCTTGTTCAAAGTGCCAAAATGTGCAAATCATCAAAACTCAACATATTCTAACAATGATATGATATGATTGATTTGTTAGAATCTCAATCATATCTTTTCTCATCCCTTTTAAACTTAATGCGCGATAGAGGTATAAGATAAGAAAAATGAGCATAACATCTAGTGCTAGTAGTTTTCAGTATTCGTGTATATGACCAAAAAAAATGACATCCCAAGTTTACATGGTTCATGTTTTGCATTAGAAATGTGTTGAAATATGATAAATTTCTTCCAGGGAACTATGCTTTTTGTAGTCGTATTCAACAAGCCCCCATTATAGTTTTCTTCATATGTTGTAGAAGATGTAAGCAAAGGACAATTTCTGATAAAAGTAACCACATCATTACCTTATTACCTTAGAGGCTCCTGACAATGATAGGGTATAGAGGTCATATGTATGCAACCATACTTATGTGCTAGAAATACACAGAGGTTGTTTCTC
>AP025072.1:27806073-27867844 GCA_036186865.1 Eustoma russellianum
TCAGATAATCCCCAATTTACTTTGATTTTTTCCTCATTAAAATAAATCAACAATACATGGTAAGTCTTGCTAACAAATAAAGAATGAACTTGGACACAAAAAGAGGTAAATTTCGGCCAGCACATCTTCACACATGCTGAAAAATTTCAGCATGTGTGATATGTAAAATATCACACTTTATTAATTTAAATAATATTCAAATCACTTCCATAACTCCTTCACTTAATCCTTTAATGAAAATTGACAAAATATGTTATCTTGATGATCAAAAATTCGGCCAAGGCAAGTGTAGTATGCTGAGATTTTCAGCATGTGACATAAGAGAGGTATATGTTGAATACTTACCTTTTGTAGCTTCTCTCTTTGATTTCTCAACATTGTATGATTGATCCTTGACCAATAAACATGCCAACAAGGCTCCACATGTGCTTCATCTCAGCTGTAGTGACGTTTAAATGTGTATATACATGTGCTGAAATTTATTTTTGCTAACTTTGTAAAATAGTGCACATTTAATAATACACATGTAATATTCCAATCAGCCCTTAATTTAATTTTCTAGAACACTTTAAGATGTATATTATAAAAAGTGTCTAGATACGTGTCACATGATGGTCAAGAAAAACGTTCCATGTTAAGTGCGTAGAAAACCGAATTTTCGATATTTATCGATTACCCGATTTTTCTCTAATTTAAATTCCAACCTTTGCACATGATATATATATTATGTTATACATAATATATATAATAATATTTTAAATTTCAGCTCTTGGCTGATTTAAAATGGTACCATAAACATGTGACAAAAATAGAATTGGAATCTTCACATTTTGGCCTAAATGTGGGGTGATTTGTGTGTGCCAACATGGAAAGTATTTTTGGCTAATCACACCATGTGTATCACGAAATTTCCATCATTTTTTGATGTATATGGGCTGGCCATTTATTTATGGCAAGTACGTGACACGTTGGCGAAGTTTCGGTATTCGCCCGATACGACAAATTTCGGTTTAGAACCTTTTATCGTGTCGTATTTAATTTGTCATCACCATATCTTATATCATATGATATAAGACCTGAATATACTCATAAATATGAGTTAAGTATAGTGGTGTGACGATAACGTACGTACGTAAGATATATAACGTGTCGGTAGTACGTTGCAATACATGTGTATGTGCCTTTTATAAAAAATCTGAAAATATAGTAATATATGTGAAAAAGGCGTGTGGAATGAATGTGGGGAGGAGGAGGAGACTTTCCTTCCATAGCCATGTTGCCTTTGTGCCTTTTCCAAATGCATATTCCTTTAATGAACTACTTAGTTTATTAAACTAAGTACTTCACTTAATGAACTACTTTAGTTCATTAATTGTGGCACCTGAAAATAGTATCAACTCAACAAATGTTCGCCATATGATGTAAGCTTTAATGCTTCATGGCTCGTTAGTACGGCAACATAATTATAAGCTAAATAAGGCAAGTTATCATGCACACATGTACACTTATGCACGTTTATATCTTATGCTCGTTTTTGTGCACATTTAAATCATGCATTTGAAAATCACTCAAACCCCTTTTTCTCTACAATGATAACATACATAATATATATATCTGTCCATACGTGTATATCTTAAATGTATATATATGTATGTATCTTTATGCACACGCATACATATGTTTCACACCTTTATACGCATGTACGTATATTTTAGTGTGTATAGTTCCTATAACTATATATTTCATGTGTCACTTTCTGGAAGTCCCTTTATTTAATTATTCAGTATCATCTCAAAACTATTTGAGTAGAGAGGGTTAAGTAACACGCGCTTTAAAGAAATTATCGCTTCCATTCCGTCACTTATTCATAGTTTTCAAGTACACGGTTGTCGGGGTACAACATTAACTAATGTGGTCCAAAAGTATTTAGGCAACTCAAACTCATTTAACATGGCTCCACTCATTCTTTTTAGGGTTCTATTTTTTCTTTTCGCAACATCATTTTTTTATGGAGTTTTCGGCTCGGCCAAAGCCAAGTGCAGGCTCATCCACTACAAACAGCCCAAAAATAGGTTGTTTTAGCCTCTATTTCCAGCGTAGATTTCATAAAAAAATGCCCAAAAATGACTTGAGTGTCTGAGGGTTTTCTCTAGGGCATCGACCTTGGGCCTCTAACGACGCCTTTCTTTCTCAGGTTCTAGAGACGGACATTAACGAAGAGCTGACGGCATACCACAAGGATCATCTCTGATCCACCTGGTGAAGATCCGACTTCATCATTTGGCGCTAGAAAGAGGCCCTGAACCTCCGTCTTTTGATAAAATTATCCCTTAGAGTGTCTTCTAGGCAACCAGCCCATCATTCATTTGAAAGATGGATAAAAATTGTCAAAAAGGAGGCAAAAGACCTGTGATCCCCAAGAGACATTTGCGCTCCCCTCGACCCCAATCGGAATAGGGTTCCCCAGGTCCCGTAGAATCATCTGCTCCCGTTCCTAATTTTACATACGAGGAGCACTTGAGGGCCATTCAATATGTGGCTTAAAACCCAAACGTATTCCAGGCGGTGGTAAGAGAAATGAAAGAAAAAGCCCTAGTTGCTGGGCCTAGTGAGGTCCACCCTAGTTACCTCATCAGTGAAGAGAGCTCATGTAGTATTCTCAACCTCACCCCAATACTATCCTGAACCTCGGGGTGAGTTTATGACCTAGGCTAAGCGCTTAGAACAGCGATTGAGCCGCCCGCACTTCACGTCCGAGCCTTTGGAAGCTCTGGACTATCATCTGAAATGCGCACGGAAAGTGTTGCTGCCATTCAGATATGGCAGAGAAGTTGATAAGGAGGCTAGAGCCCAACCCCACGAGGGACGCACTGCTCATATGAGACTGGGCAGCCGAGGCAAGGAAAATGTGCCTCTGTTGGCCTCCAAGGCTCATGTTTTATCCGCCATGAGGAGGGATGGCCTAGCAAGAGACCCCAAGCCCTTATCAGGGATCATCAACTGTATTGCCTCTTTCACCATGATATTGGACATGATACAGAGAACTGCAGGCAGATCACCCAAGAAATTGAGCGCCTAATTAAGCTAGGCTACCTGCAGCGCTACTACAACCCAAGGTCAAGGCTACACAACAAGCTGAACTTCATCCATCCTCCTCCTGATGAAAGGTGCCGACCTGGATACCGACGCAAGTCAACTGAGGATGAGGACTCAGACATGGTTGGGCAGATGCAACGGGGTTCTGAGTGAATAAGGTTGGCCTAGGCAGATCGGCCTAAGGTGGCAGATAAAGGTTCTCCGAACAATGGACTTTCAAGCTGCCGACCTGAAGGACGGTTCCAACTGCCCCGCACGTATCCAAATCCTTCTATCTTTGTACATTATTTAATGGAAAAAGCAAGTACATACTCAATACTTGTTCCATATTTGTTATGAAAAGTTTATACAGAGCTGGTTCATTCAAAGAAGACTTGATCCTTGGGGCTTGAAGTTCCCTGGTTATCGCTATTAGTACATTCGCTTAAACTCCAAGCCCGGCTCGGCTGAGTACGACACCCTGCTCGACATTTACCAACTTTCTCAAAGGAGTTGAGCCTCTCACATTGGGGACCTAATTATCAGTCCTTTACCTTATTATTCATAAGGGGATTCATCTAGACCACGAGAAGTTTTCTGCCTACCTGACGTCTACTTTATGGCTCGTAATAGAATTGGGGCCCGACAAGATTCGCGCTTATCCAATCTCTGCCTTATGGCACATGAAGAGACTCGAGACATGAACCTTTCCATCTATGTGGTTTCTCTCTTATGGCTCATGAGATTAAGGATACGATATATTTCGCACCTAACAACAGTAAAGGTTCACCTCGGTCTTAAGGCTTGTCAGGGGTCTACCTCGGCGTGTCTATCCGCCTTACGATGGGCCTCAGTCTTAAGGCTTGTCAGAGGTCTACCTTAATTCCTTAGTCCTTTGCCTTATGGGTTTAAGAGGACCTCGTCTCGGATAAAAATGCCCTCCCATGTTGGGGGTTCAAGTGCTTTCTCTCTTCCTTATAGTTTTAAAGGAGCCCCGGACGTAACAGGTTTCACGCCTCGGCAAAATGACCTAAGGGATCTATGTCATCTGCCTTATGGTTTTAAGGGGACCTAAATCGGCCGTTACAAGGGAAACCTGGGCCATACAATTACGTTTCGGCCATTACAAGGGAAACATAGGCCATACAATTCCGTCTATGCTGTTACAAAGGAAACCTAGACCGTACAATATCGTCTCTGCCATTACAAGGGAAACCTAGGTCGTACAATCTCGTCTCGGCCGTAACAAAGGAGACCTCGGCCTTATACATTCGGCTCAGTTTAATTACCTTTGGCTTCATTGAAGAGAAACTCTTAGCTTTAAAGCTCCAAGATGAAACAAGTTTATTACAGCCGAGCCCGAAATAGCTGAGCTCATAATAAAGACGCTATACACTCAGGATCAATTAAGTGGGATCACTTTGGTTGGCTTAGGGTCGTCTCTTCATTCTGAGTAATTATTAGATGATAGTCTTTGCTTATGCCAGACCTGAACTTCAAGCTCTGCCTGACAGCTTAATAGGCTTATTTTCTACTTACAAGCTAGTTTGGCCTAGCAGGATGACAGGTTCACTTCAATTACTCTTTAGACTTGATTCTCTTGCAATTACTTTTTATCTGCAGCAGAACAGAGGCTGATGACCTGTGCATTGCCGAGGTCAATGACTTGTGAATTTAAGTGTACTACTAGGCAAAGACTTGAAAACACTTTGAGAATAAAAATGGAGATACATAAATCGACAAATGTTAAAGAGCTGAAAAGTTAGAGATTTCCATAAGAAATTCAAAAAAAGTAAAAAGATGGTCAGCTCAGGCCAGCCTAATTACAGAAGAATCTACATCTACTATTCGGCTTCCCTCAGATCTACCCTATTTTTGAACTGCTCAAATTGTGTCTCAAAGTCCAGCTCTGCAGTGGAGTTGTAGAGTTGGACGAACCGGGGATCTTCTTTATCCAGCTTGGGGCACACCTCCGAGTAAATGTCGATTGCCTTTGTTTGGCCTAGTTGCATGGAAGACCCCTGCATGTGTATCATGTTCTCTTCGAAGAACTCGGACCGGTTGAACTCGGCTACTGCCTCAACTTTCGCCTCAACAAGTTGTTGTGCGAATGACTGAGACTGCTGGGCCAGTTGCTGTTCCACGTCTTTTTCTCGATTGAGCCAGACCTCTCGATCCTTCTGCAGAGACTCCACTTGTGACACCGCCTGAGTCGAGAAAACTCCAAGTTAGCAACTTTGTTTTCCAACTCATCCACCTTGTAGTTAGAAGTTGCCAACTTCACGTCTGCATCCTCCTTCCCCTCTCGAAGAGAGAAATTCTCCGACTTCAGGGCCTCTATCTTTAGCCTGTTCAGCAATGAGTTGAGTGGCGTCTTTGAGTTCTTGATTTCGAGTCTTGAGGTCTGCATTCAACTTCTCCCCTCGAGCATAAATTTCAAGCTCCTGGGCTCGGATCTGCTCGGCAAAAAGTTAAAAGTTACAAAGCTTTTTATTCTATCAAGAAATGTACTGTAGAAGAGGCTACTCACCAGAGCAAGGTTGCTGTGATATGCATCACCAAGTTGCTCCCACGATGGAGCAACGAACCTCTGACGATCAAATGATAGAACCATCAGGTCATTTAACCGCCTAGCTATGGCGGGATCAGCGGCAGTATGTTGCTCTAAGAATTCTCCAAGAATCAGCTTCGGCCCTCTTGGTTGCTGGATTAAAGTTGCAACTGCCGAAACGGACGATCTCTTGCCTCGGCACCTCTTCCTCGACGGAAATCTTGAACTTGCAGCTGCGTCCACTGATTGTTCCGACTCAGCAAAAGTCAGAATCCAAGGAAGGGTCTTGGTTGCATCATCCCTCCCTTCCAAGGTTGGCAACACTACCAAATCGTCAACGGATGAGCTGTGCCATAAAAACTTAAACTCACATAAAGTTAGAAATAGAGAAGTCTAAGTACCAGGCTCTGCAGACTCAAATGCAACTGGATCAGGCTAATCCACGCCAACTTCACCTTGAAGAGCCTCGGCACCCTGCTCAGCTACGAGGGCATCCTCCACTGTGGGAAAGGTCTCGGCAGGAACAAGATATGCAATAGGTTCCTTCCTCGGCCTTTGAGATTTCTTACGAGCTACAACTTCTGCAACTCGAGCAGCAAAGTTACCACCTCCAGGAGCCATTGAGCCTGCGTAAAACATTAAGACCTTTACTATCTGAGGAGAAAATAAACTCAGAAGTTTCAAATAAACAAAGACCTACCCCTGACTATCTCTAAACTTTCTGGGTCAAGCGGCTGAAAATTTGGACCAGAGGCCAAATGGTCTACGTTGGCCGCCTCCAAAACTAATGCATCCACCTTGTACCAATCAATGACTACGGGCAGACTCTACAGCCTGGCCGCCTCATTACAGAATTCTTGGCCTGGTTTCAAATTGTCCGCCTTGCCAGACTTCCAAATATCCCACTTGGGCAACCCTTCTCTCTTAATATAAAAAAATCTACCTTTTCAGTTTTTGGTGAACGTTGGAATTTTTATAGCAAAATTTAACTCACTGGTAGGGGCCTGCTTGCTAAAGTAATACCAGCTATCGGAAGATCTACACACAACACAGACCCCTGTATACTCTAAGATCAAACCTAGACTCAACTGCCCTGAAGAAAAAAAGAAACAAATTATAATCTTCAGACCATTGGGTTTTATTTGGGGAAGTCTGAGGTTATAAGATTGAAGAATGCGGATCAAAGGCTCAGGGACTGGCAAACTGAACCCAGACTTAAAATACTCCTTGTAGAAAGCCTCATAACCCACCAGAAGATCATAGGATGTCCGACCATGAAGAGGCAAGAGAGGACTGAACAGGTCCAGATCTATTTCATACATTTCACATATCCGAGTGAGTTCTGCTACAGTCAGGGTGCAATTGAATGTCTGCACCTGAACAGACAGGGGACCCCTATGAATTTGTTAGTGTATGTGCCCTAGGCCATGATTTGGATATTTATGTTATGCATTTATTATTAATAAAGAGGTTTTATTATCATTATTGTTGGTTAGTATGTTACACAATTTTGATATATGTCACTGATTCATTATTGTTATGGAGATAAAATAATTTATAATCAGTATGAGTATTGATTTGATAATCATGAGATGATTATGTGTATGGTGATACGAATCAATCTCATAGATACTTGTTAGAGAACAGTGTATTGGATAGACCCATCATGAGATTGCTACATGGATTAGCGTCATAAGTAAATCTCATGATAGTCATGTTTTAATCCTTTGACTTGAGATTGTCATAGTTTCCAACATAAGGACTATTATATTTTGACATGATCAAACGTTATCCGTAACTGGATAATAAAGGTCATGATTGAATGTGATAGAAATTATGTAGAGGATGTTGAACAATCAAGATAGAATTTGTCCCTCTCTTTTGAGAGAGATATCTTCGGGCCCCTCGATTAGTGAGACTGTGAAATGCATGGCCGTGCTCAAATGAATTGATAGTATGATCAATATCATTTGTTTTATCAGTCTACTTAGAGATCGAGTAATCATATGTTTGAACTATATAAGTATGACGCTGACCATGACTTATGTTCAAACTAGATATCGTGTGACAAAGGGATTAATGCATGTACTATTATTAGGCTAGTTGGACTTTACTCGTATTAATTGGGTAGTTGTAATGCCTTGCTAGAGGCCAATTACGACTTGTTGGTTTAATAGAGATTTAATCAACTGCCAATTAATATGGGCCTATCGGGTCACACACAAGAATGCGTATGGCTGAGATTAATAATTAATAATATTAATATTGGATATTAATTATTATATTATTATTCGTTTTAATATTAATAATATTAATATTGGATATTAATTATTATTATTATTAATTAATTTCGTTTTGTATATATTTATATCATCGGATAATAACAGAGAGTCCATATCTGATATGGATTTTGATTGGTTTTATCTAATCCTAACAGAATCCGTATTTGGTGCAGATTATGATAGGTATTAACCAATCCGATCAGGAATCGGATTTTGATATCTATATATATACTGAGCATGGTGTATTTCGACACCACACAACCAGTAGAAAACGAAAGGGAAAAATCGTTTTTGTGAAAAACCGAATTCTTCAGCCGCGCCGTTTGAAGAGCTAGCACTCCGGGCGGAAGCGTTCGTGTGGATACCAACAGAGGGTGATCGTATTTTCGCACCTCTTCCATCTGCAGATTTCGAATCTACGGAGGTACTTTTTGATTTCTTTTGTCGAATTAAACGAACAACATGGATCCTTGGTAGGAAATCAGAGATCAAGTTTTGTTTTCCGCTGCGCGTTTTTGCAGTGATCTCGGTTGATTTCCTAATAGAATTACCCCCGTTCTTGGGGGTGGAGCTCCCTGCAGAGCAGAAAGATTTACAGTTTCCAGAGTAGGGGAAACATTTACCTGATCCAGCAAAGAATCCACCAGGGTAATAACTCTGCTAGGTTCAACATCCCTGCTGGGCCTAGCGCAGCCTCTATTCCCTTTGTGTTACCTTATTAAAGGACGGTCATCACTAGAAACCGTCCTCTCCGACGAAGATGAGGGATTGTAATCTCCTCCATCTCTGCCGACATATGGTGCAGCTTCAGAAATGTTTTGAGAATCAGGAAAAGAAGCCATGGTAAGAGCAAAAAGGACTTACAAGTAGTAAAGAGGAAGGAGACAGCTTGGGCAAGAGGGTAAAAGAGTTGCTAGAGAAGGAAAGACGACCGGAGCTGGAAGAACTAGACAGCGAAAAGGGCAAAGAGGACAGCGAAAGTGGTGAGACATAACGAGATAAAGCTGAAAAGCCGCTGGACAACCTTCATTTAACCCTCATTATTTGGTTCCAAGCAACTCATCGTAAATCCCATCCTCAAAGCCTTCAACCGCTGAAAAGGAGTAATGATCGCCGCTTCGTAATCTGTGCTAAGATTAAATGCTCATTACTGTCCAACCGGAAATTGACATGTCATTAGCAGGGCAGAACAGATTAGCCTACCCTTGCTAGTTAGCTCAGCCAAGCTAATCTGAGGGCAAAGTGATGAGACCCAAACTCAGCTGCTTAATACGACAAAGGACATTCACGTTAGTCAGCAACAGTCAACGTAAGTCAAGCTCGGCTAATTCAGGCCAGCCCCAAGATTTCACCTTTTTGACAGAGATTGACTGGTCAGCTTCGGACGGGCCAGGCGAAAGATGCCCCAAGACCTAAGTTCCACCTCGGGTATAAATGAGCTTGGCCAGAGGCCGAAATTATAGGAGCTCGACCATTATCGGTTTCAGCTCGGAGCGCATACAGAAGTTTAAACCTGATCGGGTCAGCCTACTCAATCAGCTTGGCAGAGCCCCTTTGTTCTTGCCTCCCTGGTGTTGAACCACACACGAAGCGACTCAGCTCGGCCACAGTTTGCTTAAGCAGACTCTGCCAATCAGCAAGCTTGGCCTCCCAGCCCGACACATGGCCACACTTGGCCTCCATACAGCCTGGGACTGCCAGCAAGCAGGGGCAGCATTTATCTACACATGTCAACCATACAAAGGAGATTGCCAGCACCGCAGCCACCTGTTGTCGTGTGGCAGCCATGGAACAAGAACTTCCACCGGGGCTGTCATTACCATCTTTTAATCTAGGCCACGCATCCTTTGGTCTTTGTAGCTATAAATAAGGACTTCCTCAACGGAAGCTGACCAGGTCCACTTCTAGACTTAAGTAAGCTGACACAAGCTTAAAACAGTCCACTCAAGAGACAAAGTACGATCGACTCGGCCAAAGCCAAGTCTGGGCTCATCCACTACAAACAGCCCACTAACATGTTATTTCAGCCTGTATTTCCAGCGTACATTTCATACAAAAATGCCCAAAATGATTTGAGCGTCGGAAGGTTTTTCCTAGGACATTGACCCCGTACCTCTAATGATGCCTTTCTTTCTCAGGTTCTAGAGACGGAACTTAACGGAGAGATGACGACATACCACAAGGATCATCTCTGATCCACTTGGTGAAAATCCCACTTCATCGATACAA
Source organism: Eustoma russellianum (assembly GCA_036186865.1). Classification (NCBI taxonomy): domain Eukaryota; kingdom Viridiplantae; phylum Streptophyta; class Magnoliopsida; order Gentianales; family Gentianaceae; genus Eustoma; species Eustoma russellianum. Next base: position 27,816,211 of record AP025072.1, read on the forward strand.
AAGAAAATTACTGCAAATTTGTATTTGTTTCTTTCTTAATTTGGTAAATGTCTACAAGCTACAAAAGATGTCTCATGAATTATTAACCTTAGTATACTACACTGGTGTTAACATATGTTTGATGATTTATTATAGTTTAGAATTAAATTAAGTTCAAAAGACTTTCAAAAGATTAGATGAGTCTTAATGTGATACACCAAACTCTGTACCTGACCGACCGATTGTTCGGTATAATGTGAAACATGTTGGTTTAAGCGTTGGTGATGATATCGAACCTTCAGACCATCCTCTAACGGGTTTTATTTAATTGAACTATAAACTCAAACACCAAACATTGGTGTGATTGAATGTGAAAAAGTATGGCACTTTGTCACGACAACGTATGAGCAGCGATCCGCCCGAGCCTTAGTACATGGAATAACCTCACCTGCCGTATTTCACTAAGGAAATATAAGGCGTCGAAATCGATGGAAAACACGTCAGCAACATGACCCAAATAGATATCATCAGAAGGCAAATAGAATCTCAGAATCATCATAAATAATAAATGAAGTACAATGGTCTAGGCATCTATGTATAATACAATGTCGTAAACAAAAAAAAGACTAAGTCTCCAACAATACATAAGGTGAAACCCAAAATTTCTAATCCAAATGTCAGAAAATGTCCTCGGTCCAGCCAGAAACGATCAATATCCTCACTCTGTGTCCTCCTCGACGTACACTAGATCGTACTCCTGATCGTCTGAAAAAAATAAGAACGTACAGTATGAGCGACACTTCGCCCAACAAGTAACATTAACATATTTAATATGGGATCATGCACGGAGAAGCAAGTGTAATATAATAAATAACAGTACATAAAAAAACATGCTTCTCGTTCGCAAATGATTTTACTATTTACCCCTAACATCCAAAATCAAAAGATAGAAAATAGACCCAACGAAGATACGCAGTATAGTCCAAGCAAAAGTTAGTCCAAGCCAAAACGTGATGCAATTTTCCCAAATTATGCAATCCCAGGTTTTCAAAATTTCAAAAGCAAAGTTTCCGAATCCAATGTCCAAATCCAATTAAACCGGTCCAAAAAATCGAAATAACTGAAATCCTGGTTAATCTATCCAAAGTCCAAAATCAAATGCAGTGGCTATAGCACTTTCTCTACAAGTGACTTATACCACAAGATTTATGTATTGGTCCCCCCATAGTCAATATGCCACAGACACCCTATCCCAGACTAAGTAATTATGTATGTGGCGTCCTAATAGCGGCCAATATGTCCGTGCACCCTATCCCAAACTAGGCAGTTACAATATATTTCACATTATAGGGGTGAATTTTGAAATACGAATGCAAATTTTGAAAATTATTTCCAAGCACAAAAGTTAGCCAAAATTACCAAAATGCCCAATAAACCAAATATTCCAAATCAAATATACCAAATAATTCAGAAATTTTAAAAATATACCAAGACATGCCCCCCCAAGACGCCAATATAAATGTATACGAATATATGCATAGTCCGGATACATGCGCATATACACATACGTTTGTATATGCACCCTCCCTCGACCCACTTTCCTCCAACCCACTATCCAACTCACCTCAACTCCACCTTCAACCCTTTAAGCCCAACCCCACTGTCCACTGGTCAGGACTTGCCCAAGCCCCATCCCTCATCCCAGCCCCTTCCCCACCCCTCCAAATCCTCATTCTCTCAAAAACCACTCCTCACCCCCCCCCCCCCCTCGGCCTAATCCTACAACCACCACACCCCTCACATCTAACACCTTAGACACCTAAAATGCTTCATGCTTAATACACTGCCGCAAAAATCACTACCATCCGCGCCCTCACGCGACGCAAGTAGCACGCCATGCACCACCACTCGTTGGCACGTGAGCCCCACCCACTGCCGCTGGTGGTGCATTCCGATCACTAGAACTTTTCTTTTAACATTTTCAATCCATCCTCACCCTCAAACTACACAAAAATCCAATTTTTAGAATTTATTTTGTCCAATTTCCCCTCCTAAAACCTTATGTTTATTCACATAAAATCATGCTAAATGCAATTCATACTGTGCTTTAATTTTCCATCCATGTTCATACCCCTTATTATTCAGTCCCTATGCTCGACCACAGCACCCACAAATCACAACATATACAAAAAATTACCAACCTATAATTGTACATCCATATATACATAAACTATTACTGTGCAATCTTAGAGTACCACACATATAACATATACATATACCACACACGCCCCATCTGTGGCCTACATGGTTGCTGCCGTCAACATGCATACATACTCACGTCACACATACATACAAAATTATACATATAAATGTCAAACAGAGAATTGGAGAGAAGTGCAAGATATGTCTTCTACAAGTCGTATTGCCAGACTCATATTTGACACCTTCTATTTTATCTGTTGGTTTGTCTTTAGTCAGAATATATGAAACAAAGAGCATTCAAGGAAGAAGAGCACCTTGGCTGCCCAACCTTTGAAAAACCTTGCCATCAAATGGCTCAATCTTTGACATGTCCAGAAACTGGTGTGCTTGTCTGGCTTCCATATTCAACTAATTGGCCTTTAAGAATGTTTGGAAAAAATAAAAGGAATGCGGACAACCAAAGAATAAATCAACATCTGAGGACGTGACTAGATGGTCATTGTCCTTAAAGCAATTTTGCCTCTACCGGCGAGCAAAGTAGTCTCCAAGCAAATGTTTCCTATGATATAAAGACTTTCTCCTTTGCTTTGCTCTAAGAGAGAGATAATCAAACTTGCTTATGGAAGTGATTGATAGTAGAGTAAGAAGAAGGAAAAGTTAGAGGAAAACAAATGCTTAAATTTTCAAAATTTTACAAAAATTTATTGTATGTAAGTTAAGATAGGAAGGCCTACAATTTATAGGTCTTGGGCTGTGTAAATGCCACTTTGAAAACCCATTTCACCAGTTTAATTAACCTCCATGTAAGTTGCATAACGTTCATGTATGAATGGAGATGAGTCTTGGATCAAAAGATGCAATTCAAAGTAAAAAAAGTCATGTCTTTTGGCACATTCGATCGATGTCGGACAGAGAGCTCCAACGTTACACCCTGTCAACTTCGATCGATCTATGTATCGATTGATGTCACTCGATCAATCTACGTGGACTCCAACTTGCATCCATACCACTCGATGATCGATCTGATCGATCTATGTCTAACAAGAACACTCAAGTTCATTTCATTCAGCTTTCACTTGGTTCGATGCAACTTATACATAAATGGATCCAAGTGATTTCTTACAAGCTCAAAGTGTACTAATCATCATTCCAATCTGTCAACAACATCTTACATGTTTTTATATAAGTTTGGAGCATATTTTTAAAGTACTTTAGACTACGTTCCAACAAGGGTATTGTAGCTTTGAGTGCTTCGGAGCTCACTATATTCTTGGTGCCCTTTGATTCTGTATATTCGTATGATCCTTCTTGTTCTTGCCTCTTTCTTTTCATTTGTTGTTCTATTTTATTTTATCAAGTCGTTGATTTTGATGATCTTTCGTTCAACTGTCATTTAATCTTTTTTTTTTGTTTCGATTTTCGAGACCTGTTCTGTTTCATAGGAAATGGAGGTGTATCTGGAATGGTCTACTGGTCTTAGGTTTGGTCATTTTCAATCCAACCAAACTGCTCTCCTGGAGTTGATAATGATGGTTATACAAGTGCTGCTCATACGTATGAGCACTATAATTTTGTCCTCGTTTTACCTCTGCTTAAAAAATAGTTGATCATCAGTTCAAGATAATTCGTTGCACAAGGAAAAATTGGTCCTCCCCACTGATATCGAATCACATTAAGAACCATGCCTATATATGATGGCAAAACTGAGATTCAAGGCTTTGATAATTCAAAGGCCGGTGTGAAGGGGCCTAATTGATGCTGGGATTACAAAAATTCCTGAGATCTTTCAAGAAGCAGATAAAACTAATGAAATACCAGTATCCCACGTATCTTGTACCTCCATTCCTGTCATAGATCTCTTGGGCTTGGAGGATTACAAAATTGACTCCACGTGGCAATTGTTTTCAACACGTGGCATGGGCAATTGCCATGTCATTTTATTCCGGCAACATTTTGTCTGAAATTTGCATTTTCCACATCAGTCCAACAGTTCAGGGGGGGTTAAGGGTGTGATTTAAACATAACGGGGCAAAAGGTGAAACTGGCATACTACAGGGGAGCAAAAGGTGATTAACCCTTTATGCAAGTGTATAAATTGGTTTTGATGATTTGCACAAGTCTTACATGTTAAAATACTCAAAACTAGATGAATAGGCTACCTTCAGACTTCAAGTGCTTGATCTAGTGTTTCATCCGTCCAAAGGTTTTGACAGAAACTTTTGCTCAAACATGAGGAGCCTCATAAAGCGCTTCATCTCATGAGGTGCTCAAAACAGAGAGTTTCAGCAGAAACATGAATTGCCATATAAAGCGCTTCATCCTTTGAAGTGTCTAAAACAGAGAGTTTTTACAGAAACATTAAACGCCACATAAAGCACTTTATTCCGAAAAGCTCTTGGACAGAATGTTTTGCTAAGAACATAAAGCGCTTCATGTACCCTTGTTCTTGAGTGTGAAGTCTTGACAAGATAAGTTTTCTGCAGAAACATTAAACGCTACATCAAGCGGTTCATCCCGTAAAGAACTTGGATAGAATATTTCAGTGAAAACATAAAGTGCTTCATGAAGCATTTTCTTTGGAGTGCGAAGTCACTTCGAGCGCTTCATCCAAACTTCTGGTGCATGACGAAAATTCTGCAAGTACTTTTTTCTCTCTCCTATCTTTTTAGTGGACCAATGTGCTTTGTATCTTTCCCATGTAATCATGACTTTTGTAGCTCTATTTCAAAAGCAAATCAAAGGTAGTTGGGAAAATCTTACCCTTTTGAGCTTAAAAGGCAAAGCTTCCACAAGAAGTTTTGACTTCTTTCAAGAAGAGATTTACAAAGCTATAAGGTGTCGACATATAAGAAGAAGTCTTCTTCCACTTTTCTCTTTCTTCTCCAACGGTTGGAAAATTGCTCTATAAGGCTTGAAAGACTTCATTTTTGAAGACAACTTTCTATCTTCAAGCTCTCAAGTCTTCCTTGTTATTTTTGCTCTTAAAATCATTGTAAAGATTACTTTATATTGAGAGTGAGTGATTGTAAAGTACAAGAGGTCTTCTTCTAAGTGAAGATTGTGAGGAGCAAGATTTAGATTGTTGGTCAAGAAGAAAAGGTGCTTCTTGTTGGCGAAACTCAAGCTTACAAGAGCTAGTTGATGGTGTAGGAGCTACATCATGCTCCATAGAAGGTTTTTTTGGTGCAAAGAAGATCTTAAGGAGGTTAGGCTTCAAAGAGGTTGAGTATTTATTCTTCTTGAGCTAAGGTTGTTTAACCTAGCTTGTATTTGTATTTTTCTTTGATTGTCCAAAGAGAAATAACAATTCCTATATTAAAAAATCCTTCTTGTTCAAAGCAAGAAGGTAGAGGAGTAGAGTCTTTGATTTGAACCTCTATAATTTGATGTTCTTTTATTTCTTCAAGTTATTTTTTTCAAAGAACACATCAAATATTGGTATAAATACTTCTATTGTACAAAGATTCGACAAAGAACCATACTTGGATAAACACATTATTCAACCCTCCCCCCTTCTAGTGTGTTTCACAGACCTAACAATTAGTACCAGAGCCTAACCTTGATTGTTTGACACTCAAATAGAAAGGCTTTGTTAGATTATAAAATTTTTGATCATATAAAAAGATGTTTTAAAGGACTAAGATGGAATTCACACCTTAAGTTTGAAGCAAATTGAGAAAAACATGTGCGAGACGTAAATCTCTCTTGGATCGGTTGAAGTATACATCAGCCCCTCAGGAGGCACATGGCTCGATCCATGTGAAGCTTGGTAAATGTTTGAGCTCTCAGATCCACGTCATACTCTCAACCAAGAGACATGGATCGATCGACGTACATCTGAGAGACGTCGATCTCTCAGCCTAAAGACGTCGATCGATCAACGTTATTCTGAGAGACGTCGATCTCTCAGCCAGGCAGACGTCGATCGATCGACGTCATTCTGAAAGACGTCGATCTCTCAGCTCTGGCACGTAGATCGATCGACGTCTCCAGAATACAAAAATTTTCAAACGTTTGAACAAAATCCAAGGGAGATCTATGATATTTTCTCTCTCCAATCTTGCTCAAATTTCTTGTGGACTTTAACCCAACATACTACATGCTTCCTTGACTATTTTAACCGTGTCTAAGATTCTCTAGGGTGGCTATTCAAGATCAAATCATTCCATAGGATGGCTAAAGACTATTTGGGCACTATCTTGATATTATGAAGGCTTGGTGGAGAGCCTCAAAAACGTGGTCAACTTTATCTATAAATAGAAGAGGCTTGGATGAAGCAATTACACACTTTCAACATCATCTAGCTTCATCTTCCATTGTTGTATAGTTCTCTCATACTTGTAAATTTGCTTAAAGATTGTTTAGCTTTTTATTTACTCTTCATTATTGTATATTGAGAGAAAGTGAGTCAAGCACAAGAGGAACCATAAATACTTGATCTCTTGCTTGTGCTTAGACTTGTGAGAAAGTGTGAACCTTACTATATTTCTTCAACCCACTATGAGAAGTTCTTGAGGGAACTTTTGTTGAAGTTGTGAGGAAGCAAGAAGTTGTTCTTGCTAAGAGCTGTAGTTGCTGTAGTTGTACAAGTGTGTTTTGTGCAAGAAGTTGCTGTTGTTGTTGCTTGCACTAAAGTGTTAGTGTAAGTGTTGCTGTGGTTGTTCTTATTGTTCATAATAAGAAGAGTAGTTATTGAAAATCCACTTTGGAAACAAAGTGGTAGTGGAGTAGAATCATTTACGATTCGAACCACTCTATATCCGGTGTACTCATTCACTATTTCTCATCTCCCGTTCTTGCTCTGATTTTGAATATCTTTTTGAGTTGAGCCAAACGACAAAATTCCCCAAAAGAGCCAAACACTCTATTCACCCCCCTCTAGAGTGTATTTCGGACCTAACAATTGGTATCAGAGCCTAACCTTGATTGCTTGGCCAATCTTTGCAAGTAGCAAGGTTAAAGATCATGGCAATGACAACCTCAACCTCAACCTCTTCATCTCACACTTCATCTCCTAAGCCTACTACACTATTTTCCAGATCAAACACTAAATCACCTATGTTTGATGCCCAAAATTATTCTTTGTGGAAATTTTGAATGATCAATCATTTGAAAGGCTGTGGATTTGATGCATGGAGATCCGTTGTCAAAGGAATCGAAGTTCCCATGATTACCAACTCAAAAGGAGAATCAATGTTTAAAGATGAGGATGACTACACCGACAAAGAGAAGATAAAATTCGCCATCAATGGCAAAGCATTTGACATTCTCTCAAGTGCTCTTACCACCACTGAGCTCATAAGACTTCAAGGTCTTGAAACAGCCCATGAGACATGGAAAAGGCTTGAAATGATACATGAAGGAACTGAGCAAGTAAGAATGGCCAAAAGACTCATGCTCATGAAGGAGTATGAGATGTTCGGAATGAAAAGCATAGAAAAGATTGAGGAGACAATCGATAGATTCACACGAATAGTGAATCAACTCTCTATGGTTGACAAGAAAATCTCAAATGAAGATCTTGTCTCAAAACTCCTCAACTCTTTGCCATGAGAGTGGACACCCAAAGTCACTGCCATCACCGAATTAAAGAATCTCAAGACTCTTACCCTTGATGAGCTATCCGGTAATCTTCTTACTCATGAAATTCTTATTGATGAACAAAATAGGATGAATCCTATCAAGCCCACACAAACATCACACAAAGGATTGGTGGTAGAGTCCGATGATTCGGATGAGGAAGTTGCCCTTCTAGTAAGAAAATTTAGAAGAATGGCAACTAAAAACAAAGCTCAAGCAAGAAAGTTTTTCAAGAGACCACCTAAAGAAAAGGAAGCAAGTGAAAATTGCTATAGATGTGGTCGACCCGGTCACTTCATTGCTGATTGCCACGTAAAAGAGCCGCAAAAGCAAGAGAAGAAGGTCTTTCCTCACAAGAAGAAAGCCCTCAACGCGGAGGAAACCACGTGGGATGATCTCCTTTCGGAATCGGAAGGAGAAGAGAGTGAAGATCAAGGTGTTGGACTTGTTGCAATAGTTGACAATCCAAAGATTCAACATACTTGTCTCATGGCAATTGAAGATGATCTTGAGGTAAATTCTAATTCTTCAAATTTGCATGATGAAATAGGAGATTTGCAAGATGACTTTGAAAAATTAAATTTGAAATATAAGCATTTGAAGAAAGAGTTCAAGAAATGCATTTTAGAAAATAAGAGTTTGCATGACAAGAATATTTTGATGTTTCAAGAGCATGATATCATACTTACCATGCATAAAACCGTAGCTCTTGAAAATGCAGAAATTAGAAAAGAATGTGAGAAACTAAAGTTAGACTTACAAAAACTAACAAATGGTAAAAACAATTTAGACATACTACTTGGAAATCAAAGAATTGGAAATGATAAATCCAGTTTAGGATTTAATTCATCATCTTCTTCTATTAAACCTAAGTCCTTAAAGAAAAAGGCAAATAATAGAAAAACACAACAAAATTCATCACCCTCTAAACCAAAACATGTACCCACTTGTTTTCATTGCAACAAACTAGGACATGTGAAGAAAGCATGTAGAGCTAGATTTGAAAGCACATATGTTTGGAAGCCTAAGGGTCGACAAACTAACCCTAAAGGACCCAACCATCAAAGGGTACCAATGCATACATCTTTTGGTTTGTAGGCTCTCAAGATAAATGGAGTAGCCAAAGAAGAAGGAACCAAATGGCTTATGGACAGCGGATGTTCAACACACATGACCGGAGACAAGACGTTGTTCACCAAGCTCAAGCTCCAAGATGGTGGAATGGTGCATTTTGGCAATGGGAGAGCCAAAATCCTTGGACATGGAGAAATTGGTAACTCTTCTTTTACTATTAATAATGTATTATGTGTAGAAGGGCTTAAGTATAATTTGATAAGTGTTAGCAACTATGTGATGCTAATTTTCAAATTGAATTTGTGAAAAGAAAATGTGTTGTGAAAAATAACGATAAGATTGTTTTTGAAGCTATACGTAAAAATGATGTTTACAAATTTAGCACACATGATTTGATATCTCAAAATGTTTCTTGTCTAGTTGCCAAAAATGATTTGACTCAACTATCGTATAGACGACTTGGACACATTAGTTTTAAAAATTTCAAAGAGATTTGCAAAGATGAAAAAGTCCAAGGTCTTCCAAAATTAAATTTCGAAAACCATGGCTTATGTGATACTTGTCAAAAGGCAAAGCTTGTTAAAACAAGTTTCAAGCCCAAAAGTGAAAGCTCCACCACCAAACCTCTACAATTGCTTCATATGGATTTGTATGGGGATATTGGTATGGCAAGTCTAAGTGGAAAAAATTACACCTTTGTGGTGGTAGATGACTTCTCTCGGTACACTTGGGTAATGTTCCTAGCTAAAAAGAATGATGCATGCCAAGAATTTATAAAGCTTTGTAAGAGATTAGAAAATCAAAGAGAGGACACAATTAAAGAAATTAGAAGTGATAGAGGAGGTGAGTTTAATAGAGAATTTCAAGAATTTTGTGTATCCAAAAGGTATGGACACAATTTCTCAGCTCCAAGAACTCCTCAACAAAATGGTGTTGCGGAAAGGAAGAATAGAACAATTCAAGAAATGAGTAGAGCCATGCCAAACGAATTTGAGCTACCCAAATATTTTTGGGCCGAAGCGGTAAATACCGCTTGTCATGTGATAAATAGAGTCTATTTGAGACCATTTCTCAAAAAGACTCCTTATGAGCTTTGGAAAGGTAGAGTACCAAATATTGGTTATTTCAAGATATTTGGTTGTAAGTGCTTTATACTTAACACCAAAGACAACTTGGATAAACTCGACTTCAAATTGGCTGAAGGAATCTTTATGGGTTATGCTCAAAATAGCAAGGCATTTAGAGTATATAATAAAAGAAGCATGAAAGTTGAAGAATCAATTCATGTCAAGTTTAGTGAACTCATTGAGGATAAATCAAACATTAATAATGATGATGATGATGATGAAATAATTGAAATAAGTCATATAGAGAAATTTGAGAATCCAAAAGGTAATATTGTTATTGACCTTAGGATTGATCCCCTTGAACCTAAGGTGGAAGATGAAGAAGTAGGAGGGGATACCTCAAATTTACCGGATTCATATAAGTATAGGAAAGATCACCCTAAAGAGTTGATATTAGGTGAAACTAGCCAACGCATAATGACTAGGATAAAATTCAATGAAAATGCTTTCATTTCACAAGTTGAGCCTAAAAATATAAAGGAGGCAATAAATGATGAAGATTGGGTATTAGCTATGCAAGAAGAATTAAATCAATTTGAAAGAAGTGATGTTTGGGAATTAGTTGCTAAACCTAGTGATCATCCCGTAATTGGCACTAAATGGGTATTTAGAAACAAAATAGATGATAAAGGAAACATCACTAGAAACAAAGCTAGGTTAGTAGCCCAAGGCTATAGGCAAGAGGAAGGCATAGAATATGATGAGACCTTTGCCCCCGTAGCTAAGTTAGAAGCTATTAGGATGCTATTAGCATATGCATGCTATAAGGATTTCAAACTATATCAAATGGATGTGAAATCCGCATTCTTGAATGGAATAATTCAAGAAGAAGTGTATGTGGCTCAACCACCGGGGTTTGAAAATCATGATTATCCAAATCATGTATTTAAACTCAAAAGGCCCTTTATGGACTGAAACAAGCTCCTAGGGCTTGGTATGATAGATTAAGTAACTTCCTACTTGAAAATGGGTTTTCAAGAGGAAAAGTCGACACTACTCTTTTTATTAAAGAACAAGAAAACCATCAATTGCTTGTTCAAATTTATGTGGATGATATCATATTTGGTGCTACTAATGATTCTCTTTGTGAGCGTTTTGCAAAATTGATGGAAGGAGAATTTGAAATGAGCATGATGGGTGAACTCAACTACTTCCTTGGTCTACAAACCAAGCAAACTCAAGATGGAGTGTACATATCTCAAACAAAGTATACAAAGGATTTTCTCAAGAAGTACAAATTCGAGGATGGAAGAAGTGTGAGCACTCCGATGAGCACAAGTACAAAGCTTGACAAAGACGAAAAAGGAAAGCCGGTTGAGGTAACAAAATATAGGGGTATGATTGGTAGTTTACTTTATTTAACTGCTAGTAGACCGGATATTTTGCATGTTGTGTGCTTATGTGCTAGATTTCAAAGTATGCCTAAGGAATCACATTTAGTTGCTATTAAACGTATCTTTAGGTATTTGAAAGGAACTTTGAATTTTGGGTTTTATCCCAAAAATGGATGTTTTGATTTAAGGGGGTACAGTGACTCTGACTATGCCGGAAATCTTGTTGATAGGAAAAGCACCTCCGGGACGTGTCAATTCCTTGGAGATTGCTTGGTTTCTTGGTTTTCCAAGAAACAAAATAGTGTGTCACTTTCAACGGCGGAATCCGAATATGTATCGGCCGCTTAGTGTTGTGCACAACTACTTTGGATGATCAATGCTTTGAACGATTATAATGTCAAGTTCGATAAAGTTCTCATCCTATGTGACAACACATCATCCATAAGTATAGCACAAAACCCGGTTCATCATAGTAGGACCAAACATATAGAAGTGAGGCATCACTTCATAAGGGATTGCATACAAAAAGGATTGGTATGCGTTGAATTTGTTCCAACAAATGACCAACTAGCGGATATATTCACAAAATCTCTTCCCACTGAGACATTTGAGTCTATTAGAACAAGATTAGGGATGATAAACATTAGTTAGAGGGATAAAATTGAAAAATCTCAAAAACTAGTATACGTCGATCGATCGACGTATCAAAACAAGAGATCGACATACGTCGATCTCAGACATTGATCGATCGATGTACGTCGAACTCAGACGTCGATAGATCGACGTGGTCGATTTCAGCAAGTATAAAATCTGTCAAAACACAATTCCCTCTTCATTTGCAAACATTTCCATCAGCGAAACCCTACAAAGCAGGCAACCCCCCCCCCTTTCCAAAATCATTTCTCTCTTCAATTTCATCTCTAAATCAAGATTTAACTCATCTCTGCCCTTGATTCTTGAGTTCATATTTTGAAATCCTCTATTACAACCTAAGATTCTAAATCTCTCAAGTCCTAAATCTCTTGAAAATGTCTTCAAGGAGCAAAAATACAACCAAGAGGCCAAGATCTTCTAGGGGTGGAGGAGAAGGTTCAAGCACTTCATCTCAAGGACAATCTTCTCACCCTAGAATGAAGCAGTCTATGGATATGAGTCAAGGGCATGTTCTTGCCGGGATTAGAAGTGAATTAACTCTCTCCAACTTCCCTTGGATCAAAGCCAAAGATGCCAAGGAGGCTTTGACGGAACCCCTACCCCCGGGGCAAATAAGGTATATAACTAGACACTCTCAGAATTTATATGATAAATGGGAAGATGATGAAAGAGCGACCATCCCACTCAAGTTGCTTAGAATTAATGATATTCTAAGCAATAATGAACTAAGCCCTATCATTGAGTAGGTAGATTTTCAAGAATGGAGGAGTATATGGAATGAAAATGAGATGCCAAAAATGTCCACTAGGTATACTCGACTATTTTATGCCAACTTATGGATTGAATACATAAACAACCTTCCTTTAGCTCTACATTCCGTTGTTGATGGATGTCCTATTAAATGGAAAGTTGAAAAGATTTGTGACTTGATTGGTGTATCCAACGAAGGGTATTTTGAGTTTGATGCATGGAAATGGGATGCGGCTAGGTGGAAAGTCTCTGAAGATGAAGTGAAATCTTTCTTAGGCTTCCATCCCAGTAAAAACACAAATGAAATGCCTTTAGTTTATCGTACCCTTCTGGCCATTGTTACATTTTGTATCAATGGTAAATCCGCAAAATTGCCAAGTAACCTTGACTTCTACATAGCATGCCGAATAGCTAACCGTGAGAAGGTTAACTTTGGGGAGCTTTTCATGACAAATGTTGTCGAAGCCACGACCAAACAAAACAAGGCCCTACCTTATAGTAACCTTATTTATAGAATGCTTGTGAAGTCGGGTATTCAGGTAGATGACACAGATGTTGACAACACAACGCACAAGGACTTCTATGACAAAGTCAACATCCAACAAATTCTGAAGTCTAGAAAAGAAGCAATGAGGAGAGAACAAGAGGAGGAAGCAAGAGAAGACGAAGATCTTCCGGATGAGGCACCCATTCCTGAACCGGAGACTCATGAAGAACCAAGTAGCTTGAGCTCAAATGTCCCGGAACTTCAAGCTCAAGTTGCTAGTCTTCAACAAGAGGTTGGGGAGCTTCGCAGCAAGGTATCCGTCCATGAGTCGAGGTTTGCAAAGCTCAAGGCAAAAATGAAAGCTTGCATTCCTGGCATCACATTCTCTTCAGACGAAGACTAGGGTGTTTGTTTTAGCTTGTTTCTTGTTCTAGCTTAGTATGTGTTGTTAGTTGTAAAACTTGGCCGTGTCTTTGATTTTATGAAGTATTGTTGCTTTTTTTTTGCTTTCAAAAAGGGAGAGAAAATGGCTGTTGTTGCTTGGTTTATTGCATGATGAGATTGCTTGATGGAAATAATTTTTTGGTAACTGGAAAAATGAGGTAAGACTGGAAATTGGATCTTTTGTTAATTGTTGGTAAAATGAAAATGAGCATGAAGAGTTATAGACTGGAAATTGGATCTTTTTTAAATGTTGGTAAAATGAAAATGAGCATGAAGAGTTATTGATGCATGTTTGAGAAAGTTGGGTTGTTGATACAAGTTTGGTTGAGGGGGAGCAAATTTCAAAGAAAAGTATTTTGGTTGAAGTTGTAAAATCTTGTTCACATTGACCACTACAGAAAGTATAAAGTGCATATACTTAGGGGGAGATTGATATTTTTCAAGTTTGAAACATTCAAATAGTTAAAATGAAGCAAAAACATCTTTTAGAATCTTGGTTTTGAAATCATCAAAAAGGGAGAGATTGTTAGATTATAAAATGTTTTGATGATATAAAAAAGATGTTTTAAAGGACTAAGATGGAATTTCACACCTTAAGTTTGAAGCAAATTGAGAAAAACATGTGCGAGACGTAAATCTCTCTTGGATCGGTTGAAGTATACATCAGCCCCTCAGGAGGCACATGGCTCGATCCATGTGAAGCTTGGTAAATGTTTGAGCTCTCAGATCCACGTCATACTCTCAGCCAAGAGACGTGGATCGATCGACGTACATCAGAGAGACGTCGATCTCTCAGCCTAAAGACGTCGATCGATCGACGTTATTCTGAGAGACGTCGATCTCTCAGCCAGGCAGACGTCGATCGATCGACGTCATTCTGAGAGACGTCGATCTCTCAGCTCTGGCACGTAGATCGATCGACGTCTCCAGAATTCAAAAATTTTCAAACGTTGGAACAAAATCGAAGGGAGATCTATGATATTTTCTCTCTCCAATCTTGCTCAAATTTCTTGTGGACTTTAACACAACATACTACATGCTTCCTTGACTATTTTAACCATGTCTAAGATTCTCTAGGGTGGCTATTCAAGATCAAATCATTCCATAGGGTGGCTAAAGACTATTTGGGCACTATATTGACATTTTTGAAGATGAAGACTTGGTGGAGAGCCTCAAAAACGAGGTCAACTTTATATATAAATAGAAGAGGCTTGGATGAAGCAATTACACACTTTCAACATCATCTAGCTTCATCTTCCATTGTTGTATAGTTCTCTCATACTTGTAAATTTGCTTAAAGATTGTTTAGCTTTTTATTTACTCTTCATTATTGTATATTGAGAGAAAGTGAGTCAAGCACAAGAGGAACCATAAATACTTGATCTCTTGCTTGTGCTTAGACTTGTGAGAAAGTGTGAACCTTACTATATTTCTTCAACCCACTATGAGAAGTTCTTGAGGGAACTTTTTTTGAAGTTGTGAGGAAGCAAGAAGTTGTTCTTGCTAAGAGCTGTAGTTGCTGTAGTTGCACAAGTGTGTTTTGTGCAAGAAGTTGCTGTTGTTGTTGCTTGCACTAAAGTGTTAGTGTAAGTGTTGCTGTGGTTGTTCTTATTGTTCATAATAAGAAGAGTAGTTATTGAAAATCCACTTTGGAAACAAAGTGGTAGTGGAGTAGAATCATTTACGATTCGAACCACTCTATATCCGGTGTACTCATTCACTATTTCTCATCTCCCGTTCTTGCTCTGATTTTGAATATCTTTTTGAGTTGAGCCAAATGAGAAAATTCCCCAAAAGAGCCAAACACTCTATTCACCCCACCCCACCCCCACCCTCTAGAGTGTATTTCGGACCTAACAGGCTTGATCCTATCAAATATGGAAGAAACACCTTATGATTAGGAATCTTCGGGTGGTGAGTCTTCTAGAGCAAGAAGAAGAAGACAAGAGACTTTGATACCCTCCATATCAAACATTCATACCAAAGTCGCTATGTTTGATCCAAATAATTATTCTCTATGGAAATCCAACATGGAAACACATCTTTGGGGATGTGGTTATCGTTTTTGGAAGGAGGTCACTAAGGGCTCGAAAGCTCCTATTGATTATGACAATCCAATTAAAGAAGAAGAGTTTTTGTTTGCTATAAATGGAAAAGCTCTTGATATCTTGAATAGCTCTCTGCCTCCAAATGAGAGAGCTAAGATTCAATGTATTTAATCCGCTCATGAAGCATGGACAAAGTTGGAAATGATTCATGAAGGTGACCATGATGATGGCAAGGATCTTGCTCTTATAACCATAAGTGATGATGACCTTGAAAGGGAATATTCTTGTTTCATGGCCATCAAAGATGATATGGAGGTATGTACTAGATCTTCTCATTATAAATTGCAAGATGAATTTGATGATACGATTGAGAAGAATGATTTGTTAAGTCTCAAATATAAGCTTGCAAACGAGATTTTAGGGAATGCATAAATGAATATAATATCACGCTTGAAAACAACATTGCATTGCAACTTGAGTATGATTTTCTTATGACCATGCATAAAGTAGTTGCTAATGAAAATTGTTGTTTAAGATATGAAAGTGAGATTCATTTGAGTACAATTGAAAAAATGTTTGAGGGCAAGTATGTTTTAAACAAGATGCTAATTAGTCAAAGAGCTAGCATTGATAAAACCGGATTAGGCTATAATGCATCTAGTGTGAGCATGAAACCTTCAACTATGCCTTTGATTAAATTTGCCAAACCGAGTAATGCATCCACTCCTCTTTCAAATAATCAAAATCATCTTTGAAGAAACAAAAACATATACCTCATGGCAAGGAAAAAGCGATAAGGTATCAAAACCTTTGGTTAAGTCCGTTGCCAGAACCTCTTCTTTAGTACCAAGGAATAACATGCATAAATATGAATCACGGATTATGCCTACACATAAGCATCATGATCATTCTTATTCTTGGATTATGCCTACACATAAGCATGATGATCCTCCTTACTCTCACAAACGTATTCATATATGCTTCTATTACAACAATAAATGTCATGTAGAAAGAGTTTGTAGAGCCAAGAGAAATACACATATTGTATAGGTGCCAAAGGGTCAAGTGCATGTTACTAATTCTCAAGGACCCAAAACAAAAAGGATACCAATGTCATATGTTGATTTTGTAGGCCTTAGCGTTAAATGGAGAAATCAAGCACAAAGGCGTCCAATGGGTCGTGGACAGTGGGTGTTTCAACCATATGATGGGAAAAAGGATCGTTTCATAAGATCACTATGAAAGATGGAGGAGTTGTCCACTTCGGAGGTAGTAAAGGCCAAATCAAAGGGCATGGTAAAGTGGGTAATGATTCCTTCTCTCTTAGTGATGTACTTTATGTGGATGGGCTTAAGTATCATTTGATAAGTGTGAGCCAATTGTGTGATGCCAACTATGAAGTTACATTTATGAAAACAAAATGCATTGTGAAAAAGGATAATGTTGTTGTGTTTGAGGCCTTGAGAGATAAAAAATTTACAAACATAGCATAAATGATTTGGTTTCACAAAATGTATCGTATCTCGTTGCTGAAAATGATTTGGCGCAACTATGGCATAGATGCCTCAGACATGTATGTTTTAAAATATTTAAATGTATTTGTGAAAATGAAAAAGTACGAGGGCTTCCTAAAATGAATTTTGAAAACCAAGAACTTTATAGCACTTGTCAAAAGCAAAGCTTTTGAAAACAAGCTTTAGGCCCCAGACAAATATTTCCACCTCCAAACCCCTAGCAATGTTACATATGAATTTGTATGGGGATATTGGTACAAAAAGCTTAGGTGTCAAACGTTACACTAGATATACATGGGTAATGTTCCTTGCTAAGAAAAGTGATGCATGTCATGAGTTCACTGATTTATGTAGGAAATTGGAAAATTACATGAGTGATACCATTAAGACGATTATCAGTGATCGTGGTGGAGAATTTGATGGAGACTTTCAAAGGTTTTGTGTATCCAAAGGGTATGCACATAACTTTTCGGCTCCAAGGACTCCATAACAAAATGGTGTAGCCGAAAGAAAGAATAGAATCCTACAAGAGATGAGTAGCGCAATACTTAATGAGTTTGGATTGCCCAAGTATTTTTGGACCAAAGCGTTTAATGTCGTTTGTCATGTAATTAATCGTGTCTATTTGAGACCATACATAAAATATGACTCCTTATGAACTTTGGAATGACAAAGTCCCCAATATTGGGTATTTCAAAGTGTTTGGTTGTAAGTGTTTCATACTTAACACTAAAGACACTTTGGACAAGCTTGATTTCAAAGTGGATGAGGGCGTATTTTTAGGTTATGCTTAAAATAGTAAAGCATTTCTTGTATTTAACAAAAGAAGCCAAAATATGGAAGAATCTATCCATGTTAAGTTTAGTAAATCACTTAATGATGAAACTAAACTCAATGAGGAAAATGAAGATGATGAAGGCGATACTTCTTAAGAAGAAAGTCTTGATATTGTTCTAAGGGTTGTTCATCAAGACGAAATTGTTGATGAGCCACCTAAAGGAAAAATCTTCAATGATTTAAAAATTGATCTCATTGATGGTACTCAACCACCTAGTGTCAAAGAGAAAAGTGAAATAAGTAGAGACATTTCACAAGCTCCTTTTGATGATACACAAAATATTGACAATGCATCTCATTTTCCGGAAAATGATTCACACATTGAGAATGATCATTTGTCTTTTCTGGAAAGTGATCATGAGGAAGTTAGAGGCGATGTATCCAACCTTCCTAGATCATTTAAGCATAAAAGTTTCCATCCCTAAGACCTAATCATAGGTGATATAAATCGTGGAATTACAATTCGAAAGCAATATAGAGAAAACGCTTCTGTCTCTCTTATAGAGCCTAAGAACATTAAAAAAGCGCTTCTTAATGAGAATTGGATTTTAGCTGTGCAAGAAGAGTTAAATCAATTTGAGAGAAGTGAGGTGTGTGAGTTAGTTCTCAAACCCCATGATCATCCCACTACAAAATGGATATTTCGAAACAAAATGGATGATCAAGGTAATGTGACAGGAAACAAAGCTAGATTAGTTGTCAAGGGTATCGCCAAGAAGAAGGTATTGATTTTGATGAAACATTTACACCTGTAGCACAACTTGAAGCTATTAGAATGTTATTGGCTTATGCTTGTTATAAGGATTTCAAGCTTTACCAAATGGATGTTAAATCCGCATTTTTGAATGGTATTATTCAAGAAGAAGTATATGTGACCCAACCTCCCGATTTTGAATGTCATGATTCACCATATCATGTTTACAAACTTAAAAAGGCACTTTATGGCCTTAAGCAAGCTCCTAGAGCTTGGTATGATAGGTTGAGTACATTTCATCTTAATAGTGGTTTTTCAAGAGGTAAAGTGGATACAACCTTGTTTATCAAAGAACAAGGTAAACATCATTTACTTGTTCAAGTATATGTAGATGACCTTATTTTTGGTGCTACTAACATCTTCTTTGTGAGCAATTTGCTAGCTTGATTGTTACAACCGGTAGTTAAACAAAATAAATAATAAATAAAAAAATGAAGATGATAAATGCTAGTCTACCTACGGTTTAGGAATTAGGATAGAATTACATGGAAAACCTATATCAATAGGAAACTAAAATATATCTTGCATGCAATATCCTAATTATCCTTAAAAAAAATACCTAAACTATCTATTCTACAATCATCTATATAATATACCTAGCCTAATCAAATTACACATACACACAACCTGCAAATTCAGCCGTCCCTATAGCTGATGAAGAGAAAAGGGCGTTGCCATCACTAGGGCAACAAAAGGAAAAAGAAAAAGAAAAACAATTTATTTCATTTGCATTTTTCAAACCATTCACCTTTTGCAATTGGAAGAAAAAGAAAAAAAAAGTGCAGCCCTTGTTTTGCACTTCAACCGAGGTTAGAAGGAAAAGAATCACGTAGCTAATTCACCAAAAAGGTAGGTGCCTCTTCCCCCTCAAACGAGTATAATACATGCATGCTTTGATGATATATTTATGTGATTCATTGTGTTTTATTTGTTTAATATGTGAATTTGCTTTATATGGGAAAGCATGAGATGTGTTGTTTATGGCTGTATGTGCATGTGCGGGTGTATTGAAATTGATGGTTGTTGTGATTCGGATTGGAAACACCCTTGAATGAAATCAAAAGGTTGAATATTTTCACACTTAGAGTTATTTAAAATTGCGTTTTGGCCTTAGAATAAGTTCATCTAGCACGGAATAGGTTGGGATTGGGTTGAAAGTCGAAAAAATGGGTCTGACGGACGCGTTTCAGGGGGTGGCTCGTGGGGCCCACACGCGGCCCCTGACGGCGCGTCCGGACACGTGCTGATGTGTCCACTCCCAAAAGTTGTGTCTCGTTATAACGAGTCCAACGCAACTGGTTTGAGGTCAATCAGAGTTACAATGAAGATTTTATGAAGGTTAGAAGGAAATATAACGAAGTTAAAACGAAGACACAACTTTTGGGAGTGGACACGTCAGCACGTGTCCGGACGCGTCGTCAGGGGCCGCGCGTGGGCCCCACGCACCATCCCCTGAAACGTGTCCGTCAGACCCGTTTTTTCGACTTTCAACCCAATCCCAACCTATTCCGTGCTAGATGAACTTATTCTAAGGCCAAAACGCAATTTTAAAGAACCCTAAGTTTGAAAATATTCAACCTTTTGATTTCATTCAAGGGTGTTTCCAATCCGAATCACAACAACCATCAATTTCAATACACCCGCACATGCACATACAGCCATAAACAACACATCTCATGCTTTCCCATATAAAACAAGACAAAATTCACATATTAAACAAATAAAAAAAATGAATCACATAAATATATCATCAAAGCATGCATGTATCATACCCGTTTGAGGGGGAAGAGGCACCTACCTTTTTGGCGAATTAGCTACGTGATTCTTTTCCTTCTAACCTCGGTTGAAGTGCAAAACAAGGGCTGCACTTTTTTTTTCTTTTTCTTCCAATTGCAAAAGGTGAATGGTTTGAAAAATGCAAATGAAATAAATTCTTTTTCTTTTTCTTTTTCCTTTTGTTGCCCTAGTGATGGCAACGCCCTTTTTTCTTCATCAGCTATAGGGACGGCTGAATTTGCAAGTTGTGTGTGTGTAATTTGATTAGGCTAGGTATATTATATAGATGATTGTAGAATAGATAGTTTAGGTTTTTTTTGTAGGATAATTAGGATATTACATGCAAGATATATTTTAGTTTCCTATTGATATAGGTTTTCCATGTAATTCTATCCTAATTCCTAAACCGTAGGTAGACTAGCATTTATCATCTTCATTTTTTTATTTATTATTTATTTTGTTTAACTACCGGTTGTAACATCCTATCCACCTTACAAGAAGTTTCGTCCTCGAAACTTGGCGTACCTTATTCGAAGAGGTACGGATAGCGCTCCTGCATCTTCTCCTCGAGCTCCTAAGTCGCCTCGCACTCGGTGTGATTTGTCCACTGGACTTTAACATAAGGGATGACCTGGTGTCTCAATACTTGGTCTTTGCGATCCCTGATAGGAGTCTCCTCATAGGTCGTGTCCAGTCAAATTCTCAACGGTCGCGCATCTACAACATGGCTCAGATCTGAAACATACCTCCTTAACTGAGAAACGTGAAATACGCTGTGCACCTGGGGCAAGGCAGGGGGTAACGCTAATCGGTAGGCCAAGGTACCGACCTTCTCAGGTACATCATATGGACCAATGTAGCGAGGTCTCATCTTACCCTTCAAACCAAATCGTGTAACCCCCCTTATAGGCGACACCCTTAAGTAAACCTTCTCGCCCACAGCGAACTTTAGAGGACGTCTCTTTGAGTTTGTCCAACTCTTGCTTCTGTTTTAAGCAACCTTGAGTTTATCACGTATCAACTTCACTTTTTCTCTAGTCTGTTCCACACACTTAGAACCGGTAATAGGACGCTCACCAACCTCGTCCCCATGAACAGGAGACTTATGCTTACGTCCATAGAGCGCCTCAAAGGGTGTCATGTCGATGGCACTGTGGTGGCTATTGTTGTAGGAGTACTCAATTAACTTGATCATACCGTCTCAGTTCCTCTTGAAGTCTAATGCGCACGCTCTCAACATATCCTTTAAACTCTGAATGGTCCTCTCTGACTGTCCGTCGGTGTGCGGGTGAAAAGCGGTGCTCAATGTTGCTCCTTCCCCAACCTTCTCTTACAAGCTGACCAAAACCTAGAGGTGTTTCTCCGATTACGGTGTGAAATGATACTAACTCGGACCCCATGAACACTCGCAATATCATCGATGTATAGTGTCACCAATATCTCCAAGGTCATGTCACTCAGCACAGGTAGAAAGTGAGTAGACTTCGTGAATCGATACGATCACCCAGATCATGTCATTGTCGTTTCTTGTTTAGGGAGCTCTACCACAAAGTTCATCGTTACCTGATCTTATTTCCACTCTGGTATCTCCAACGGCAACATCAAACCTCCCGGCCTCTGATGCTCTGCCTTAACCTGTTGACGGACGAGGCACCTCTCAATGAACTCGGCGATGTGTCTCTTTAGATCATTGTACATCTTCGTAACACCTGGATGAATCGAAAACTTCGAATTGTATGCCTCCTTCAACAATTCCTTCCTTAGATCCTCATCGTCGGGCACGCACAACCTACCATGGTACCAAATACTACCATCATCATGTATCTGGAATCCCTCAATTAGACTGGCCAACATTCTCTCTCGGGTATCCCTAAGCGTCACATCCTCTTTCTGCGCCTTCTTAATCCGCTCAATCAGAGATGGTGTAATAACCAAGGCTGCCAAAACGTTAGCAGTGGAATCAACAATGTCAATATCAAATTTGTCAATCTCTTTCTCCAGTGGCATCCGTCTGGCATGATTAGACTTTCTACTCAAGGCATCTGCAACTCGATTTGCCTTCCCCTGGATGATAACTGATGGTCAGGTCATAGTCCTTCAATAGCTCAAGCTATCTCCTCTGACGCATATTCGACTCTTTCTGTGTGAATAAATACTTCAAGCTCTTATGATCTGTGAAGAATTCGCACTTTACACCGTATAGATAATGGCGCCAAATCTTTAATGCAAACATCATCGTTGCTAGCTCCAGATCATGAGTCGGGGAATTTTGTTCATATTGCTTCAACTGCCTTGAAGCGTATGCACTACCCTATCTCTCTGCATTAACACGCACCCTAGCCCATTCTTCGAGGCATCGCTGTAGATGACAAACCCTTTAGTGCCTGAGGGCTGTGCCAATACTGGTGTGGTCGTCAACCTCTGCTTCAACTCTACAAAGCTTACCTCACACTCGGAGGTTCATACAAACTTAGTCTCTTTTTTTTGAGTCAATCAACTCAGTGGTGCTGCAATCCTTGAAAATCCCTGCACGAATTTGTGATGATAACCGACAAAGCCAGGAAAACTGCATACCTCAATGACATTAGTAGGTCGAAGCCATTCCGTATCTATCTTCTTTGGGTCAACAGAAATCACTCCTCAGAAATCACGCGGCCTAAGAAAGTCACACTCTCTAACCATAACTCGCACTCGCTGAACTTTGCATACAGCTTTTTCTTCCTAAGAGTGTCCAATACCTCCTACCAATGTTCAATATGCGTCTCCTTATCAGGTGAATACACTAAGATGTCGTCGATGAACACTACCACACAATGGTCATACTGCTTCCTGAATACTATGTTCATCAAGTCCATGAAGGCCGCAGGTGCATTCGTCAGTCCAAAAGGCATCACAAGAAACTCGTAGTGCCCATATCGAGTGTGGAATGCAGTCTTTGCTATGTTTTCTGCCTTAATCCTCAACTGATGGTAGCCTGATCAGAGGTCAATCTTTGAGAACACTCTGGCACCCTTCAACTGATCAAATGGATCGTCGATCATCGGTAATGGGTATTTATTCTTTATTGTGATCTTATTTAGCTCACGATAGTCGATACATAACCTTGTACTGTCGTCATTCTTTTTCACAAACAACACTGGTGCTCCTCAAGGAGAAACACTAGTCCTGATAAACTTCCTGTCCAGTAACTCCTGCAACTGCTCCTTAAGCTCTTTTAACTCTGCTGGTGTCATCCTGTATGGTACCTTCGAGATCGGCTCAGCTCCGGGTATGAGGTCGATCTCGAACTCTACATCCATACTCGATAGTAAACCTGACAGCTCGTCAAGGAAGACATCCTTAAAATTTCGTACCACTGGAATATCCTCAATCGATGGAGTCTCAGCTCTGGCATTTAGAATATACCCAAGAAAACCCCCGACTCCTTTCTTCAAAGCCCGAGAGGCCTGTGCTGCAGTCATGTAGATTTTTTTTTTCTGGATGACTTTTTCAATTTGACATCCCCCTGGAAGATAGTCTCTCGCTTATCCGGTGTCTGCATACTGACCTGTCTCTGGCGGCAGCCAATGGTAGCACTATATCTCACCATGAAGTCCATGCCCAGAATAATGTCGAAATCCTACATCTAGATCGGGATCAGGATTGCAGAGAACTCAAGCTCATTAATCTCTGACTGGCAGTCCTTGTACTGATAGTGGGATACTAGCACCTGATCGCCGGTGGCTTGAACACGATAAGGGGTCTCGAACCGTTTTGGTAGGCTATCTAGGTTCTTGACGAATCTCCTGGCGATGAATAAGTGGCTGGCACCACTATCAGACAGAATGTATGCTGGGACTTGGTTAATTAACATCTCACCTGTAACTACGTCTCCGACCTCCTCTACCTCAGTGTTCGTCATAACATGCACACGAGCGTTGGTCCACCCCTTTTGCTTTCTGTTGCATCTGACTTGATGATGGAGGGGGTGCTTGTGCCGGTGTAGGTCACTCTCTAGAACAAAATGCTTCTGGTACTCCTCCCTAAAATGGGTTTATGTCTGCAGTGGAGTCAGCCTGCGTGTCACATTCTGCCACCATTGCTCGGTATGACCCTTTAGGAAGGGTACATACCACATCCACCTCAAAGCCATCCTGGACCTATAGCAACCTCAATTGCTCTGACACATTCTTGAGCCAGATCTCTGCTTGCTCTAGCTGGGTGGTACCCCTGGACATAGGTATCTGGCATTTCTGCGTCTTCCGGTAGAAAAATCACAGTCCCTTGGGGTGATGGTGTTGGTGGTGGTTATTGCTGCTGCTGCAGGTGAGCCATCTGTATCTGCTGCTGGGCCACCAATGTAGTGAGCGTGGCCAGGGTATCTGCAAGGATCTGAGGAATGGTCCCCTGGCTCTTCTGATCATCGCCATCGTGTCCTCTGTTTCCAGTTGGCAGCTCGCGTTATGTAGGCATTATCCGGAATTGAGTTCATGAGACGAATACATATTAATCAATATTAAGTTGAAAGGTTGAGCGCTGATAAATTGATAATTAGACAAGGGAAGCTCACCATCGGCACACACCTCCCATGACCCAATCATAACTTAGGTCTAAGATCATCGTTTAAGTCTACTTTGTTTATTAGGGGTAAAATCGTAATTTTACAGAAGATCATAACTTACGTCTAGTGATCTAGTTAATCCTGCGTTTCCGAGGCGGATCTAAAGCCTCGGCTCTGATACCACCTGTAGTGCCCCGCTCCCGAGCCCTAACATCGGAAATAGTGCACCCGCTGTATCTCACTAAGGAGAATACAAAGCGTCGAATCAATCTCTTACTTGTCAAAAATGACGTAGAAATTTTTCACGGAAACGTAAGCCATAACATATGTTAAACTCCAATAGCTAAATAAATTCCAGAAATTATAAAAGGTTAAAATTAAATTATTCCCACTTAATTTCTGAATTTTGGTAAATGTAAGTAATTAAAAATAATTAGTAATAAATGGAATTAAATAAGGGAAAATTAGTAGAAAATTCTAGAAAATTTATACAAGCTAAGGAAAAATAAAAGTGATGATAAATGACAACTTTTCAATGTTCGTAAAATTTACTAAACTAAATATTGAGTGTCGGAGATGGTGAGGATGGGCGTACGGGCTCCAGGCGACTAAATATTGAGTGCCGGAGTTGGTGAGGATGGGCGTACGGGCCCCAGGCGATTTTTGTTGTTGCATTCATGGCACGTGCATTTGCATTTGGAGTGGATTGAGATGTACGGGTCTCAGACGCTCGAGTGAAGTGGACCATGGTGTACGGGCCATGAGTATTCGGTTATGGTGGATCATGGTGTACGGGCCATGGGCATCGGTATGGTGGATCGTGGTGTACGGGCCACGGGCATCCGTAAGGATGGATTGTAGTGTACGGGCTACAGACATCCAGTCAATCCCGGGATCATGCATTGCATATAGGTCTAGGGGCATATTGCATGACATGATTCTTGTTGCGTGTGACACGTTGATTGAGCATGCATCACGTACTTGCGCATTTTTATGTGGAGTGCTTTACTTACCGCATTTACTTTATATTATGCATGTTATCTTATATTTATGTGCTATATGGTTTTACTTTATATTTATGTTTTATGTGCTATGTGGTTTTATCCTATACTTATGTGCTATGTGGATATCTTATATTTATGCGCTATGTGGTTATATCATTTCGGTATGTACGTTTTGTATTTGTTCGAGGCGGACATCTACTGGGTGATTTCTGTCACTCACCCCTACTTCCCAGGTGAGCTGGATGAGAACTACGAGCACATCTTTGTTGAGGACGGGACGGACGTAGCGGAGTGGTCTGGTTGAGGGCTGCAGCTAGGATATGAGGGGACTCTGCAGCTGTTTTGTTCTTGTTTATGCTTTGAGGATTTTCCACATACTACTTTACTACTTTTATTCCTAGAATTTTTATTTAGCAATGTAATGACGGCTATTGGAGTTTAACATATGTTATGGCTTACGTTTCCGTGAAAAATTTCTACGTCATTTTTGACAAGTAAGAGATTGATTCGATGCTTTGTATTCTCCTTAGTGAGATACGACGGGTGTACTATTCCCGATGTTAGGGCTTGGGAGTGGGGCGCTACATTGATGCAAGGTGAATTTGAAACGAGTATGATGGGAGAACTCACTTAATTTCTTGGACTACAAATCAAGCAAATTCAAGATGGTGTGTACATTTCTCAAACCAAGTATACGAAAGACTTGCTCAAGAAGTACAACCTCGGTGAAGGTAGAAATGTGAACGCTCCTATGAGCGCAAGCTTGAAGCTTGACAAAGATGAAAAGGGAAAACAAATTGAGGTAACTTTGTATCGTGGCATAATTGGTAGTCTACTTTATTTGACTGCTAGTAGACCGGACATTTTGCATGTCATATGTTTATGTGCTTGATTTCAAAGTGATCCTAGAGAAATGCATCTTATTGCGGTAAAACGTATATTTCGTTATCTTAGAGGAATTTTGAAGTTTGGTTTATTTTATCCTAAGAATGCATGCTTTGATCTTAGAGGTTATAGTGACACCGACTATGCCGAAAGTCTAGTTGATAGGAAGAGCACATCCGGAACATGTCAATTTCTTAGAGATTACCTTGTCTCTTGGTTTTCCAAGAAACAAAATAGTGTTTCTCTTTTTATGACGGAATCCAAATATGTTTCGGCCGCTTCTTGTTGTGCATGATTATTATGGATGTCACACACACTAAATGATTATAATCTTCACTTTTCAAAAATACATATCTTTTGCGACAATACTTCAACTATTAATATTGCACAAAACCCGATTCATCACAATCGAACCAAACATATCGAAGTGAGACATCACTTCATTAGGGATTGTGTGCAAAAGGAATCGGTTTTTGTCAAATTTGTCCCTACTCATGACCAACTAGCGGATATATTCACAAAACCACCGTCTACCGAAGTATTTGAGTCTATTAGAAGTCAATTAGGATTGCTTAATGTTGATCAAAGTTAAATGGTATGAAAATACAAATCTCTATTGACTTTAAGCGGTTTATCACGCTTGAACTTGCGCTCAAGGTTAGTTTAGGCGCTTGACTGGTTCAAAATGTCTACAGATGAAACTGTGAAAAGTTTTCAAAACTATAGAATTTAAGCGCTTGGTGTCATTGTCACTGTTGCTCAATGCGCCACCAGTTGCTTTAACACGTATCTCATGTGGACATTGCACACGGGATCAAGCATTTTATCCCAGTCGGGATCTTTTCAAAATTTGATAGCAACCAAAAAGACATAGTTCCCCTCAAATTGGTTTAGATTTCTGATCTCAAGGATCATCTTGATATAGGAATTCTCTAAACCTTGCTACAAGAACAAGGTATAGAAAAGTTTTGGTCCACCGCTGGAATGGAGTCTATGCCAATTTTTGGTTACGATATATGACTGATGAGGAACCCTTCTTCTTAAACCCTCTAATTGATGGTGTTCCCATTAAATTCTCTCTTCAAACTTTCTGCGATACACTTCAAGTTAAAAATGAGGTGTTAGATAAGTTTGATATCTTTGGTTGGGATAAAGAAGCCTGTAGTTTGACAGAGGAAGCAGTTAAAAAAGAGTTAGGCTTCCTTACGTCTAAGAAACTCTAAAAAATGCCACTAGTCAACAGGGTGTTGATAGGGATTATTATAGCTTGCGTGAATAGCAAAAGCAACTAGAAATCCAAGAAATCTGGATTTCTATGTTACTTATTGTATCTTGACAGGCAGGCAGTTAAATTTTGGGTGGATCTTTCTAGCTGTAGTCCTTGCCTCCTTAACCAAGAAAACAAAAGCCTTACCTGTTGGAAATTGCATTCATGTATTGCTTGTGCACTGTGGCAGTGAGCTTGATTCTATTCATCTTGAAAAAATTGGGGTAAAAAAGATAGTATGATAGTTTAAACATTTCTCAAATAAAAGGGGCTCAGAAAGAAAGAAGCCAGGCTGAAAGACCAAGAGAGAGACCTGATCTGGATCCTGCTGGTGATCTCAAGTCATCTTGTGCAGCAGCAGACCCTCAATGATGCTCGTTTTGAGTATTTGAAATCCAAACTCCTCCACGCTAAAGTTGTTGCAACCTTTGATGATGAACTTAAGATTGTTTAGTTCTCTATGTCCTGATTCTTCCCCTTTGTTTTAACTTTTTGATTATTTAAGGGGGAGAAATGTTGTTGTGCTAAATATGTTTGATATATAGTGTGTTGATGTGTTGTACTGTTTGATGTGCTTCACTGTTGTTGATGTGCTGTACTGTTTGATGCACTGTACTGTTGTTGTGCTAAATATGTTTTATATGTTGTGTGTTGATGTGCTGTACAGTTGTTTATGTTGAGCTGATGTGCTGTACCTTGTCTATGTTGGATGATTGTGTTGTGTTGTTTGTGGTGATGCTTGTTAGGAGTTAAAGACATGTATTGTTTGTTGCTTGTCAAGGGGAGATGTGTTGTTTCTTAGAAGTCAGGTTAATTCTGGTTCACAAACATGTATTTGTTTGATGTGTTGGATGATTATGTTTTTTTGTGGCTTTGGAATGGCTGAAATGGTTTTATTTCAAGCTTTAGTAGATTTTCTTCACATGTATTCTTGAATATGTGAAATAAAATCTATCCTAAGAACATGCATCTAGTAAGGGGGAGCGTAAGATGCATCTAGTAAGGGGGAGCTTGTTGTGAAATCATCAAAAAGAGGAAGATTGTTAGTGTATAAATTGGTTTTGATAATTTGCACAAGTCTTACATGTTAAAATACTCAAAACTAGATGAATAAACTGACCCTCAGACTTCAAGCGTTTGATCTAGTGTTTCATCCCTCAAAAGGTTTTGACAGAAACCTTTGCTCAAACACTGAACGCTACATTAAGCGCTTAATCTCTAGAAACTTCAGAACAGAGAGTTTCTGCCAAAAACATGAAGCGCCACATAAAGTGCTTTATCTCATGAGGTGTCCAAAACAGAGAGTTTCAGCAGAAACATGAAAAGTCATATAAAGCGCTTCATCCTTTGAAGTGCCTAAAATAGAGAGTTTTTGCAGAAACATTAAATGCCACATAAAGCGCTTTATTCCGAAAAGCTCTTGGACAGAATGTTTTGCTAAGAACATAAAGCCCTTCATGTACCCTTGTTCTTGAGTGCGAAGTCTTGTCAAGCTAAGTTTTCCGCAGAAACATTAGACGCTACATCAAGCGCTTCATCCCGTAAAGAACTTTGACAGAATGTTTCAGTGAAAACATAAAGTGCTTCATGAAGCATTTCCTTTGAGTGCGAAGTCACTTCGAGCACTTCATCCAAACTTCTGATGCATGACGAAAATTCTACAGGTACATTTTTCTCTCTTCTATCTTTTTAGTGGACCAATGTGCTTTTTAGATTTTCCATCTAATCATGACTATTGTAGCTCTATTTCAAAAAGCAAATCAAAGGTAGTTGGGAAAATCTTTCTCTTTTGAGCTTAAAAGGCAAAGCTTCCACAAGAAGTTTTGACTTCTTCCAAGAAGAGATTTTCAAGGCAATGAGGTGTCAACATATGAGAAGAAGTCTTCTTCCACTTTTCTCTTTCTTCTCCAATGTTTGGAAAATTGCTCTATAAGGTTTGGAAGACTCAATTTTTGAAGATAACTTTCTATCTTCAAGCTCTCAAATCTTCCTTGTTATTTTTGCTCTCAAAATCATTGTAAAAATTACTTTATTGTTGAGAGTGAGTGATTGTAAAGGAGAAGAGGTCTTCTTCTAAGTGAAGATTGTGCGAAGCAAGATTTAGATTGCTGGTCAAGAAGCAAGGGTGCTTCTTGTTGGCGAAACTCAAGCTTCCAAGAGCTAGATGATGGTGTAAGAGCTACATCATACTCCATAGAAGGTTTCTTTGGTTCAAAGAAGATCTTAAGGAGGCTAGGCTTCAAAGAGGTTGAGTATTCATTGTTCTTGAGCTAAGGTTGTTTAACCTAGCATGTATTTGTATTTTCTTTAATTGTTGTTTCCCCCAAAGAGAAATAACAATTCCTATATTCAAAAATCCTTCTTGTTCAAAGCAAGAATGTAGAGGAGTAGAGCTTTGACTTGAACCTCTATAAATTTGGTGTTCTTTTATTTCTTCAAGTTATTTTCTTCAAAGAACAGACCAAGTATTGGTTTAAACAATTCTATTGTAAAAAGATTCAAAAAAGAATCATACTTGGATAAACACACTATTCAACCCCCCTTCTAGTGTGTTTCACGGACCTAATACTTTAATCTATTGCAAAGTAATTTAAGACTTCTAGATCATCATAACCAATATGTGACTTAACTCTCTAATTCAAGATGTGGAATATTTTGTAAGAATTGTTACATCATGCAACTATAAATGAACCGAAATATCAAAAAGATCATCTTGCATCTTGGGTTTGAATTTGCATAGGAACCATTCAAAAACTTTTAATGTCAAGATGAATTTACACGCTATACATTCTTGATCTTTGGTTATGTTACATCCTCACTTGCTTCAATTAATGTTACAAAAGAACAGAAGACTAGAAGAGAATTTAAGCCTCTAATGACTGTTCACAAGTTGGGTGTGGTTTCAAGTCCAAAACCTAAGGGAAATAGTGTTAGGTCCCTTAGAACACACTAGAAGGGGGGGTTGAATAGTGTGTTCACCAAGTATGGATATTTTGTGGCTATTTTTCGTTTTAGAGTGCAACCGATACTTGGATGTGTTCTTTTGAAAGATAAAAACTTGAAAGACAAGAGAGAACACGATTATGTATAGAGGTTCAAGTCAAGAGACTCTACTCCTCTACCTTCTTGATGTTTCACAAGAAGGATTTTGAAATGGGGATTGTTATTTCTTTTGGGGGAAACAACAACCAAAACAAAATCAAAAGAATACAAACTAGGCACCTTGCCTAGACCACAACCAAGAGTTCTAACACTTTGAAGTTTTGCCTCCAAAGATCTTCTTTGCCCTCAAAGAAATCTTGTAGGGAGAATAGTGCACCACACACTATCAACAAACCCTTCAAAGTTTAGAAAACTTAAACAAAGAGCACCCTTGCTCCTTGACCAACAATCTACCAAAATCTCTCACAGAAAATCTCACCAAGAAGAAGACTCTTCTTCTTACAATAATTACTCTCAACAATAAAGTAAAAGTATACAAAGATTTACAACTATTTTGAGAGCTTGAGCTTGAGAGCACTTGAGAGCTTGTGAAGTAGAAAGTTGGAGAAGAAGAATGAACCAAACCCTTCTTTTATCAACCTTCAAGAAAACTTCCCGTTTGAAATCTTCTGCCCAGCCAATAATGGGATTTGGCAGCTTGTGAAGGACTGCAGCAGTCTTCAAAAACAGTTCTTGGCATGTAGCAACCATTTAGAAGAGGATTCAAAAACTTTGGCCAAGAATAGAAACCTGGGATCTCTGAGTGTGAGAGAAGACCTGCTGAAACAACACTAAAAGAAGAGGGAACAAAGAGTCAACTGGTTAGAAAATGAAGCAAAAAGACATTTGTCCCGTTGGTAACATGAAGCGCCTGAACTGTCAAAAGAACAAGCGTTCCATGTCACATGGAGCGCTTAATGTGAAACAGAACAAGCGTTCGAAGTCACATTAAGCGCCTCATGTAGGCAACAGAAGGCGTTCGAAGTGGCATGAAGCGCCTCATGTAACACTTCATGCTAGTTCGAACTGAAACTGACATTTTCTCAGAAACAGACCATGGGAAAGCGTGTTTATTCAGAGAAAAGTACTTTTGACTTGGTGGAACACTTGAAGCGCTTCAAGTAGCGTTCGAAGTGTTCGTACATTTCATCAAGGCACATGAAGCGCTTGATGTAAGCGTTCGAAGTGCCCTGACTTTCATACACTTCACATGAAGCGCCTGAACAGGGCGTTCGAAGTGTACGTACATCCAGACACCTCACATAAAGCGCCTAAAGCAGGCGTTCGAAGTGTACTAGACTTCACCAAGATGCATTAAGCGCCTGAAGTGAGAGTTCAAAGTGTACAACTTCAAACCATCAACTTGAAGCGCCTAAACTAACAAATTCAAGTACCAACCTTGTGCAAATCATCAAAACTAAATCATATTCTAACATTCTCCCTCTTTTTGATGATTTCACAACATGCATCAATTTAAATTACTCCCCCTTAACATATGCTCCCCCTCACATAGTGCATAATACTTTAAGAGAAGTATCAAATGATTCAGGATAAATTTTCACAAGAAAACCATTAATAAAAAACTTAACCATAAAGGAGAGGGATTTCAAACATCATCAGGAAGAGAAAAGTTTTTAGTCATCGCATGACCAACAAATTTCAAACAGCAGAAATAGAAAAAAAAAACAGCTACACTCCACCACCCGAGCCAGCACCACTTCCGCCAGGATGCTGCAGATCACCAAAACTGAACCGGCTTGCAGCATATTCAGCAAAACCACCCATTGGTCGACCACTTCCACCAGCTTGTTCGACTCCACCAACACCCATTCCTGAACCTCCAGCAGTAGCAGCAGCAGTGTCTCCCCCTAAATCATCAAAATCAGGGGGAAATGATGCCCATGGCATTTCTTGGAGAACGGCTGCTTTAAGGATTCCAAAACGATATTCATGACGCGCTTCCCTGAGCTGAAGGTGCTGAACAGACTGTTCCAGAGACTGGATGCGTGCAATCAACTCAGTATTTGTACTACTCCCATCGCCGTCTTGAGGACCTTCGTCAACTTCATCAGCATGGTCGGGATGAAGAGTACTTTTTCGACGCTGAGAATCAATAGCCTGAGCGATATTAGAGTTATCGTAGTAGTCAGTGTGGGCCACATTTGTGAGGGAGTCGGCAGAAATTTCAATGCCTTTAGACTTGATTAGCATGGTTACGATGTTAGCGAAAGGCAAGGCTTTAGAACCTTTCCTTAGCGCGGCCATCATAACCTCAACAAGAATCCAACCAAAATTTAACTGTGTCTCTTGCAGAATACGGTAGGTAACATAAAAATCCATATTACTCGGATTTCTAGTCGCTTTCCCGTTCACACAGTAGGTAACGACAGCAAGTAAAATTCGATTGACTAAAGGCATGTTTTGGGTCTTTTTGGTAGGAAAGTATTGAAGGTGGAATTTGACATCTTGCTCGCTGATGCCGTAGCGGTCGCTCCAATCAAACACAGAAAACTCACTTAACCCATCATTTCTAACTCCTAAAAGGGCACAGATTTCCTGAATGGAAAAACTGAGAGGGGTACCATTTATGACAGTGTTTAAGGAGAAAGAGGAGTTTTCAGAATCAGGGGTAATCCACATGTTAGCATAAAATTTTCGGGTAAGAGTTTTAGAATAGGATTGCATGTCTGACCTAAGCCACAAATGAGTCCATCCTTGTTTTTCAAGAAGAGCAATAACCTGGTTTGCATTGTGAGCAGGGGTAAAATCATCGATCTGAACCAGTTTCAACGGAGCAATTGGTCTATTTTTGCTCTTCCATTCTTCGTACAGCAAATGAGAGTAGAGAGAGAGATGAACTCCCATGGCCGTGTGATGAGGTGATTTTGTAACATCAGAATCAAGTTTGCGTTTCATCCATGGAAAATTGTCTTTTGTG
This sequence comes from Eustoma russellianum, assembly GCA_036186865.1. NCBI lineage: Eukaryota > Viridiplantae > Streptophyta > Magnoliopsida > Gentianales > Gentianaceae > Eustoma > Eustoma russellianum. The sequence continues at coordinate 27,850,387 of AP025072.1, forward strand.
AGAGATTTACGGATTTCTTTGAGATCAGAGGGTTCTCTGATGCCGGCAGGTCTCTTCCTCCGATGACCAGTGGGGACATTTTGAGATGAACCAGCGGAAGCCATTATAGAGTGCAAGAGGGTTGAAGGAATATGGAGAAAGATGATTAAGGAGATGAGGAAGATTGATGAGGAAGAGGGAATTTAAGGGAGATGGAGGGAAGTTGAAAAGATTGTGGGAAGATGAAGGGTTTCAGAACGTGGGTAATGGTGAGAGATGGGAAAATGGGAGAGAGAAAAGAGGGAGGGAAACTGTAGAGAATTGATGGAAAATAATGATCCTAGAATGGCGCGAAGCTGAAGAGACATCGGCAGTTGAAAAGATGGATGAAGCGCCTTAAGTAACTTCGAACGACTTCATGCAGACGGATGAAGCGCTTGAAGTTACTTTGAACGAGTGAGGAAATTCAGATGAAGCGCTTAATGTCACATCGAACGAGTGAACGTATTTGGATAAAGCGCTTGATGTCACTTTGAACAAGTGATATCTTTAACATCAAGCGCTTGATGTGATATCAAACGCCTGAACAATTCTAAGATGAAGCGCTTCATGCCTACTGATTATTGAAAATTTTGAAATTTTCATGCTCAAAAACTTAAGATGGTTTTGTCAACCCATATTGAGCAACCCCAACCTACTTCTTATAGATAAGAATACATCACTAGGCAAGGGTTTCGTGAAAATGTCCGCAAGTTGGTCATGTGTAGGAACAAACTCTACACTTACCAAGTTCTTTTGTACACAATCACGGATGAAATGATACCTCACTTCAATGTGCTTGGTCCGACTATGTTGGACGGGGTTTTGTGCAATATTTATGGCGGACGTGTTATCACACAAAATTGGCACCTTTGAGAAGTGAATGTTATAATCATTTAACGTGTTAGTCATCCATAACAATTGTGCACAACACGAGGCGGCCGACACATATTCGGATTCCGCCGTAGAGAGAGACACACTGTATTGTTTCTTGGAGTACCAAGAAACGAGACAATCTCCAAGAAACTGACAAGTTCCGGAGGTGCTCTTTCTATCAACTAGACTCCCCGCATAATCGGAGTCACAATAACCTCTTAAATCAAAACATGCATTCTTAGGATAAAATAAACCAAATTTCAAAGTACTTCTAAGGTATCTAAGGATGCGTTTTACCGCAATAAAATGCATCTCCCTAGGATCACTTTGAAATCTAGCACATAAACATACCGCATGTAAAATATCGGGTCTACTAGCAGTTAAGTAAAGTAGACTACCTATAATGCCACGATACAAGGTTACCTCGACATGTTTTCCCTTTTCATCCTTGTCAAGCTTTGCACTTGTGCTCATAGGAGTGTTCACTTCTCTTCCTTCACCAAAGTTGTACTTTTTGAGCAAGTCTCTTGTGTATTTGGCTTGGGAAATGTACACACCATCTTTGGTTTGCTTGATTTGTAATCCAAGAAAATAGTTTAGCTCGCCCATCATGCTCATCTCGAACTCACCTTGCATAAGACTAGCAAATTGCTCACAAAGACAATTGTTAGTAGCACCAAAAATAATATCATCAACATATACTTGAACAATTAAATGATTCCTACCTTGTTCTTTTATGAACAAAGTAGTGTCAACTTTACCTCTTGAAAAACCATTATTAAGAAGAAAAGTACTTAACCTCTCGTACCAAGCTCTTGGAGCTTGTTTGAGGCCGTAAAGAGCCTTTTTAAGTTTGAAGACATGATGTGGTGAATCATGACATTCAAACCCGGGAGGTTGTGCAACATACACTTCCTCTTGAATAACACCATTCAAGAATGCGGATTTAACATCCATTTGGTAAAGTGTAAAATCTCTATAGCAAGCATATGCTAACAACATTCTAATAGCTTCAAGCCGTGCTACGGGTGCAAATGTCTCATCAAAATCAATACCTTCTTCTTGACGGTATCCTTGAGCAACTAACCTAGCCTTGTTTCTAGTGACATTACCTTGATCATCCATCTTGTTACGAAAAACCCATTTCGTACCAATAATAGGATGATCGTGTGGTTTGGGAACTAACTCCCAAACATCACTTCTTTCAAATTGGTTTAATTCTTCTTGCATAGCCAAGATCCAATTTTCATCAAGAAGTGCGTCTTTAATATTTTTAGGCTCTATAAGAGAGACAAATGCATTCTCTCTATATTGCCTTCGTGTGGTGATACCTCTATTTGGATCACCTATGACTAACTCTTGAGGGTGAGAACTTTTGTGCTTAAATGATCTAGGAAGATTTGAGACATCACCTCCAACTTCCTCTTGATCATATTCCGGAAGAGATGAACCTTCATTATCATCATGAACCTCATGTTCCGGAATTTGTGATGCATTTTCTACATTTTGTGAATCAACGTGAGTAGAGGAGACACTTCTACGTGGCTCACTAAGTTCATTTACACAAGATGGAGGAGTGCCTTCAAGAGGTTCAACTCTCAAGTCAACGAAGATGTTTCCATTTGGAGGATCATCAACGATTTCTCGTTGAGGAACAACCATAGGAACATCCTCAAAAATTTCTTCTTGAGGAGTCACATCTTCATCCTCTACACAATCCTCATTAAGTTTAGGTTCATCACTAAGTGACTCATTAAACTTAACATGGATTGATTCTTCCACCTTTTGGCTCCTTTTGTTGAAAACACGAAATGCTTTACTATTTGAGGCATAACCTAAAAAGATACCTTCATCCGCTTTGAGGTCAAGTTTGTCCAAAGTATCTTTGGTATTAAGTATAAAACACTTGCAACCAAAGACTTTGAAATACCCAATGTTGGGAACTTTTCCATTCCAAAGCTCATAAGGTGTCACATTTAGGTATGGTCTCAAATAGACACGATTGATCACATGGCAAGCGGCATTAACCGCTTCGGCCCAAAAATACTTGGGCAAACCGAACTCGTTTAACATTGCTCTACACATTTCTTGTAGAGTTCTATTTTTCCGTTCGGCCACACCATTTTGTTGAGGAGTTCTAGGTGCCGAAAGATCATGAGAGTATCCTTTGGATACACAAAATCTTTCGAAATCACCATCGAACTCACCACCACGATCACTACGGATGGTTTTGATGGTGTCACCCACATGATTTTCCAATCGTTTACTTAGACTTACAAACTCACTACATGCATCACTTTTCTTAGCAAGAAACATCACCCACGTATAACGAGTATAGTCATCTACAACCACGAAGGTGTAATGTTTGCCACCCAAGCTTCTTGTTCCAACATCCCCATACAAATCCATATGAAGCAATTGTAGGGGCTTGGAGGTGGAAATATTTGTCTTGGGTTTGAAACTTGTTTTCACAAGTTTCGCCTTTTGACAAGTGTCACATAAGTCATTGTTTTCAAAACTCATTTTTGGAAGGCCTCGGACTTTATCATTTTCGCAAATAAATTTAAATGTTTTGAAACATACATGTCCGAGACGTCTATGCCATAGTTGCGTCAAATCATTCTTAGCAACTAGACACGATACATTTTGAGAAACCAAATCATTGATGCTAACTTTGTAAATATTTTTGAAACGCAAAGCCTCAAATAAAATCTTTTCTTCCTTTTTCACAACACACTTTGTTTTCAAAAACGTTACCTCATAATTAGCATCACAAAGTTGACTGACACTTATCAAGTTAAACTTAAGACCTACAACATATAAGACATCACTAAGAGAGAAGGAATCGTTACCCACAATACCATGTCCTTTGATTTGGCCTTTGCTACCGCCAAAGTGGACAACTCCTCCGTCTTGCATAGTGAGTCTATGGAAGAGACGTTTGTCTCCCGTCATATGGTTGGAACACCCACTGTCCACGACCCATTTGACCTTCTTGTCTTCGCTTTCTCCATTGAGTGCTAGGGCCTACAAAAGAACCATATGGAGTTGGTACCCTTTTTATTTTGGGTCCTTGAAGGTTAGTTACCTTCATCTCGCCTTTCGGCACCCACACAAGATTCTTATTATTTTTAGCTCTACATACTCTCTCTATATGACCTTTCCGATTACAATAAAAACATGTAGGAGTATGCTTGTGTGTTGGTGCATGCTTGTGCGAATGTTTGTGCATTGGCACATGTCGTGTTTCCTTCTTAGGAACCACCTTCTTTGGAATAGAAGAAGGTTTTTGTTTCACAACATGGACCAAAGGTTGTGATACCTTTGGTGCATTAGCCTTTTGTTTAGGCATGTGCCTTTGCTTCTTCAAGGAGGTTTTAGACTCCTTGATCACTTGTGCTTGTTCCTTTTTATTTCCCTTCTTAGATGCATACATGACACTAGGTTTGACTTTCATGCTTGGCCTAGATGCATCTTTATTCTCTATCTCTTTAGCACTTACCCTTGAATCATTTTTCTTATCCTCAAGGGCTTGAGCACATGATTTCATCAAATCATGTTTCTCTTCAAGTGCAATCACATGCATGGTTAAAAATATGTCATGCTCAAGTTGCAATGCAATGTGATTCTCTAACGTGTCATTGTACTCATTTATGCATGCTCTAAACTCTTTCTTGACACGTTGATATTTTAAATCAAGGAGATCATTTTCTTGTATTAAATCATCTCGTTCATCAATAATTTTATAGTGCGATGAAATATTGCATACCTCCTTGTCATCGTCGATGGCCATTAATGCAAAGAACTCCTTGTCGAGATCATCTTCCACCACCCCCGTGAGTGCAAGATCATCTCTATCGCCATTGTCGCTCTCGGATCCAGAAAGAAAGCTCTCCCAATGGGCTACCTCCGCTTGCAAAGCCTTCTTCCTTTGGTAGATGGCCTTCTTGTCTTTGAGTTGCGGCTCTTTCACCCGACAATCCTTCATGAAATGACCAAGCTTCCCACATTTGTAGCATTTATTCTCTTGGTCCTTCACCTTGTCCTTGGGGTATCTTTCCTTGACGAATCTCCTTGCTTCGTCACCATTTTTTCTTGCAATACGTCGGAATCTTTTGACAAGAAGTCCGACTTCATCATCCGAGTCCTCCGACTCTACGACCAAAGCCTTTGAAGATTGGCGAATAGGATCATTCTTTTCTTGTGCATCTAAATGAATCTCATAAGTGATGAGATTCCCGTATAACTCGTCCAAGGTGATTGTTTCAAGATCCTTGGACTCCTCGATGGCCGTCACTTTTGCATTCCATTCTCTTCCTAAACTGTTTAGGAAGCAATGGTTTAAATCTTCTTGTTCTATCTTCTTGCCAACCGCTTTGAGAAGGTTGACAAGTTTGGTGAATCTTTGGATGGACTCTTCAATCTTTTCACTTTTGGGGACAGTGAAGTTGTAAAATTATTTTATCAACTGTCTCCTTTTGGCCTTTCTTACTTGAGAAGTTCCTTCGTGGATCATCTCAAGCTTTGTCCAAGCTTCATGTGCGGATTGGACACCTTGAATCTGAGCTCTCTCATTTGTGGAAAGAGAGCTATTTAAAATAGCAAGAGCCTTGCTATTTATGGCCAACTGGAACTCCTCCTCCGGGGAAGGATCATCAATATCAATGGGAATCATAGATCCTTTTGAGACCTCAACCCATATTCTGTGAGAACAAGAACGCAAGTACGTTTCCATGTTTGACTTCCACAGTGGGTAGTTCAAAGGGTCAAACATGGGAACTTTAACATGAACATTTGAGATAGAAGGGAATAAGGTTTCCTGCCTCCTTCTTCTGGAAATATCAGCAGTAGGAGAACTCACATCCTCATCAACAGAGGCCTGCCTCCTTCTTCTGGAGGTTTCAGCAGTAGGAGAACCCAAATCATCAAAAACAAAGGGATCCATACTAGAAATGATCAAATCTTGTATTTGGACTCAAATAAGCAAGATGAGGCTCTGATACCAATTGTTAGGTCCCTTAGAACACACTAGAAGGGGGGGTTGAATAGTGTGTTCACCAAGTATGGATATTTTGTGGCTATTTTTCGTTTTAGAGTGCAACCGATACTTGGATGTGTTCTTTTGAAAGATAAAAACTTGAAAGACAAGAGAGAACACGATTATGTATAGAGGTTCAAGTCAAGAGACTCTACTCCTCTACCTTCTTGATGTTTCACAAGAAGGATTTTGAAATGGGGATTGTTATTTCTTTTGGGGGAAACAACAACCAAAACAAAATCAAAAGAATACAAACTAGGCACCTTGCCTAGACCACAACCAAGAGTTCTAACACTTTGAAGTTTTGCCTCCAAAGATCTTCTTTGCCCTCAAAGAAATCTTGTAGGGAGAATAGTGCACCACACACTATCAACAAACCCTTCAAAGTTTAGAAAACTTAAACAAAGAGCACCCTTGCTCCTTGACCAACAATCTACCAAAATCTCTCACAGAAAATCTCACCAAGAAGAAGACTCTTCTTCTTACAATAATTACTCTCAACAATAAAGTAAAAGTATACAAAGATTTACAACTATTTTGAGAGCTTGAGCTTGAGAGCACTTGAGAGCTTGTGAAGTAGAAAGTTGGAGAAGAAGAATGAACCAAACCCTTCTTTTATCAACCTTCAAGAAAACTTCCCGTTTGAAATCTTCTGCCCAGCCAATAATGGGATTTGGCAGCTTGTGAAGGACTGCAGCAGTCTTCAAAAACAGTTCTTGGCATGTAGCAACCATTTAGAAGAGGATTCAAAAACTTTGGCCAAGAATAGAAACCTGGGATCTCTGAGTGTGAGAGAAGACCTGCTGAAACAACACTAAAAGAAGAGGGAACAAAGAGTCAACTGGTTAGAAAATGAAGCAAAAAGACATTTGTCCCGTTGGTAACATGAAGCGCCTGAACTGTCAAAAGAACAAGCGTTCCATGTCACATGGAGCGCTTAATGTGAAACAGAACAAGCGTTCGAAGTCACATTAAGCGCCTCATGTAGGCAACAGAAGGCGTTCGAAGTGGCATGAAGCGCCTCATGTAACACTTCATGCTAGTTCGAACTGAAACTGACATTTTCTCAGAAACAGACCATGGGAAAGCGTGTTTATTCAGAGAAAAGTACTTTTGACTTGGTGGAACACTTGAAGCGCTTCAAGTAGCGTTCGAAGTGTTCGTACATTTCATCAAGGCACATGAAGCGCTTGATGTAAGCGTTCGAAGTGCCCTGACTTTCATACACTTCACATGAAGCGCCTGAACAGGGCGTTCGAAGTGTACGTACATCCAGACACCTCACATAAAGCGCCTAAAGCAGGCGTTCGAAGTGTACTAGACTTCACCAAGATGCATTAAGCGCCTGAAGTGAGAGTTCAAAGTGTACAACTTCAAACCATCAACTTGAAGCGCCTAAACTAACAAATTCAAGTACCAACCTTGTGCAAATCATCAAAACTAAATCATATTCTAACAAATAGGGGATCATATTGAGCATCTCCAATGTTCATAGGCAGCTGATCTACCCTCCTGAACCATGTCCTCGGAAGCTTTCCGGTAAACCCGAAATTTCCGAAGAGAACGTCCGCCACGCCTTTGCCTTCACTGCCTGGTAGCCAAGCTGCAACAAGTGCCTCAATGTCTGGTAGGTAAGGCTCAATCACAAGAGGCCTGCCCGAGACGAGCACCACTACACACTTGACATTCTTGCACACATTTTGCATTGTGCTCAAATATGGCTCAGGAATTGTTAAGTCTAGATTGTCTCCTTGTGTTTCTGAATAAGGTTCCTCTCCAACCACAACAATAGCGTAATCGAAATTACTCGACTTGACATAATCAGGGTTGGGGTTCTCTTGATATTCTACCCATGTCAAGGGATCAACGGTGGCCTTGATGCCATCCAGGATTGTGGTTCCTGTAATAACAAATTATAAAAAAAAATTTAAAAAGTGTCGCATAGTAGTTGATTGTCTAGAAACGTCGTTGAAAATTTTAATTAGGGTATGATATTGATACATAACTTAGTTGGCATGATAGACATGTTACTACTAATTAATATTAAATCAGCAAAACAGTAAGGTCAACTGGAACAGGATTGTGTGGGACTCAACAATTACCTCTAAACACTCCTTCACACTATGGCTTGCTGAGCTGAACAAGCTACCCACTAAGGATCGTCTTATTTATCTAGAACACAGAGAATGTCACCTTTACTTGGCTGAACAGGAGACGCTACAGCACATCTTCTTCTCCTGCTCAGCTACCAAACAAATTTGGCTTACTATCTCATCATGGCTAGCACTTCCACGGAGATTTCACTCTATAAACAAGATATTAAACTGGAGACCGAGAAGACTCAAAGGAAAAGCATTGAAAGCCAAGGCAGTGAAAATTGTCTTGGCTGCGACAGTGTATTTTATCTGGCAAGGACGCAACAGAACATTTTTGAAGGAGAAGCATTTGTATCTAGGGATGTAGGACATAAAATATGTACTCATGTATATAGAGTGATATATAAGTTGTACCCATATATCTTAGGCATAGACGCTGCTCATATGTTTTAAGATCGCTATACATTACTAAATAGAACATATAGGTCGACATATGCCCCTACAAATAGAGCTATTGTATGGGTTGCATCTCCTTGATGCCTTGATTTCTCTAGTTAATACTAGCATTTTAACCAAAACATACCAGTAGTGATGTTATTTCCTGCCATTCCATGCCATGTAATTGTCCATCCACCACTTTGAAGGCCTATGTCATTGGCATGTCGTCCGGCAACCAAAACCTTGTTTGCTTTCTTGGGAAGTGGAAGCATAGGGCTGTTTCCATTCTTCAGAAGCACAAGGGATTTCCTCACTGCTTCCCTTGCCAATTCTTTATGCTCCTGGTTTTACATGCCAATTTAATCCTCAAGAGACTAAGCACTTTCGAAAGAAAAAAAAATTGAAGCCTAATTTTTAGTAAGTCATTCAATAAGCAAACCTGGCTTCCTATTTGATCTGCAAGGCTAAGGTCTGCATAAGGTTCCTCAAAAAGGCCAGCAATAAATTTCACTCTCAAAATTCTCCTGACAGCATCATCAATTCGGCTTATGGGTATATAATTGTTCTCTACTAAATTGGTGAGAATACCATAAAATTCAGTATAGTTGTAAGGGACCATGACCTACAAAAGAAAATTGGCGAAATTAGATTTATGGTTATAATGTGCTAAAAGTCTCGCTCGAAGCAAACTCTATATCGGTTGGGATAGAGGTATTGTTTGTCTGCCTCCCATCCTCCCCAGACCCTAACAATAGATTTTACTGACGCTGGGATATATTGAGCATGTGTTGTTGTAATGTACAAAAAAAATGATTCTAACTACTGACATATCATTTCACTAACCATATCAATTCCAGCATTAATAGATGTTTCAACACAGTAAGTGTAGTTAGAATGCGGCGGATCGAGAATCCTGTCAATTCCTTGCCAGTCAGAGATGACAAAGCCCTATTAAAAAAGGAAAACCAATGCAAATTCAAAGTTTTGTTTGAAATTCAAACCAAGTAATAGTAAAATCATTAGAGTTATTCAAGAAAATAGTTGCACCTTGAATCCTAAGGTATTTTTGAGGTAGTTGGTGAGGAGGTCATAATTGGCATGCATTTTTACTCCATTCCAGCTAGAATAGGATGCCATCACGGTTGCAACACCCTTTTGGATGGTGTCAGGATATGCAGGCATGTGAATGTTAAGCAATCCTTGCCAATCAATGATGGTATTATTCTCATTTATTCCATTCACCGTACCACCATCTCCTACGTAATGTTTTGCGCAAGCCACTACCTTGGTTCTACATGAAACATTGAGAAATACAGAAATTCAGATAGAAGTATATGTCCCTATCACATGTATATATATAGCTCAATAGGGGATTATGATAATTATTAGTTTAAGAAGTAGAAGCTAATGATATAGCAACCAAATACATAACAACCCAATCTATGGGGCGATGAAGTTCACCAAAGACGTCCAAATTAGGAGGTTTATATTATCAGTGTATGTTATTTCCATTTCCAATGGAGTCAAGGACACACTCTTCCTTAACTTTGGAATATGATGGAATAAAGCAAAATGATTCACTAAATTGACTGTGCTTTTTATATTATGAAGTAACAGTTGATCGACACAGTTTAACGCAATTGAAACAATATATGTTTGTTTCTAACACATGAGTATGGTTGCGTACATCCGACGCTCGATACACTGGAGCCTTTAAAGCAATGAGTTAATGTTGTTGTTGAGTATATTTTTAGTGTGTGTATGTTATAGTCCATTCATGAAAATATTATCTAAAGAAAAAATAATGAAAACAGCATCCAATAAACTAAATATTGTTTCTGCGAACACTACTTACTTTCCACCAACATATGGATAGCCCTGAGGTTTTCCAGGAGGAATATCGCCTTGTAACCCTGGCACACTTTCTGTCATTAGGCGTACAATGTTAGGATCCTCACTGAAGCTTTCGTAGCATCTTCCCCATCTGGGATCTCTACAAACCTTCATATTAACATAATACACAAATCAATCTCGAGAATTTTCGCGGGTAAAAAAGGATTTATCCTCTAATTATTGATCACGCGTGTAATAACATCTATAGGTTTTTGTGTTGTTTTATCAAGAAAAAAATGGAGGAAAATGAAGATCTTACTGCTATGCATGGAGCAAAAGCATATGAGATGCCTGTTGCTCTGACTTCAAGAGCTGTTGCCGCACCAATTCTTTTCACAAGATCAGGGTCCCTGTATATGTCAAATATATTTATCAGTTCATCTTAGAAAGAAACAGAATAACATGGTCTATAATGTAAAAGATGTGCAATTTACTGTATGCTTTATATTTTCACATGGGGATTGGAGGAGGCTGAGAGGGTGGTGGGGGTTGGTTGAGCAATGTGTAAAGACCTGGAGAAGTGTTATGCATCATACTATTTATTCCTTATAGTAGTAATTCACCAACAAGTTTTTGTATCTAGGGATGTAGTATGTAGAACATGCATCTATGTATACAGAGTAATATATAAGCTCTTCCCTCATATTTTAGACATAGGCGATGCTTCTATTTTTTGAAATAGCTTACATTACTGAATTGTGCATGTAGATCGACAGGTCGTTCTACAAGTAGGGTTATTTTATGAGATATATCCCTTTGAAGTCATGATATTCGGTTAATACAAATTTGCATTTCACCCAAAAAAAGGTAATTCACCAACAAGAAATAAAACAATTGGAGCAGGTTTTCTATTTTGTTATACTGTTACCATCAACATGTCAATCCTTGGTTTATATGTATAAATCTCGTATCGGTTAATGAATAACTATTAGACATTGACCACGTTCACCATTACAAGTTAGTCAAAACAATTCAGGTACCTTGTTGCACCAAGGCCAATGTTGTGGGGAAATATGGTAGCTTTGTACACATTGTTATGGCCATGAACAGCATCAATGCCATAAATAATCGGAATGCCAAGGCGAGTAGACATGGCACCCTTTTGGAACTCATTGACCATATCAACCCAATCTTTGGCACTGGCATTTTGACAAGGAACACTGCCTCCACCACTGAGTAAGCTTCCAATATTGTACATGCTAATTATCTCAGCAGTCATATTTATCCTTTCAAATTGTCCCATTTGTCCAATTTTCTCATCCAAAGTCATTCTCTTCAAAAGATCCTCAACTCTATCTTCAACAGGCTGTTCTGCATCTTTGTACAAAACATATTCTGCTTCTATGGTAGCTATGGATATAATTACACTTAGAAGCAATGCCCCAACAATGGGGTTTGTCTTATTTGAAAATGCCATTGCTGAAGACCTACAATAAGAAAAAATAAATAAAGGATTAAAGTCAAAAAAATAAGCTAATGCAGTGTGTGCCATCGATAAACTCTGCTCATGTTTTTTAGTCTTCACAGAATATCCGTGATTAGCTTCACAAACTTTTAACCTTTCTTGACCGCTAAGGGCGGACATCAACAAGCGCACGCATACACAATATATACATATATATCTTTGGCATGTTCGAAGACCATCAATAGGTCAGTTCTTCTCTGCCGAGATAAAAAATAACATTCTAAATCTTTCCAACAGCGCAAATTCATGTGGTATACAATGGCAAAGTACTAAAGCATGCTAAAGATATACACATGTACACACACAGAGAGAGATATATATATATATATATGTATATATGTGTGTGTGTATATATATGTGTGTGTGTGTCTATATATATGTGTGTGTGTGTGTGTGTGTGTGTGTGTAATATATCTGTGTGTGTATATGTCGTGTATGTATGCTTTTCAGATAAGGACTGTAACACATAAAGCTTACTAAGGCATCTTTGGCTTGTCCCAAGACAATCAATGGGTCATTTCTTCTCTATCCACACAAAAATAAAACTCTAAATCTTTCTGAGGCGATATTCATTTTAGTATACTTAAGCAAAAACTCAAAGCATTATACATAGATACATATAATACATATATATGTAAATATATACGTATGAATATATATATGTATGTATGTATGTATGTATGTATATGTATGTATGTGTGTATGTGTGTATATGTAGGACTTCAACATTGGCTTCGTTAGCTCGTTGATGCATACTCACTGATACAGTAGGCTTGCTACGCCATGCTACATAGACTGCATGTTTTTATCATTTACATCATTACAATATCTTGTAATTAATTTGGTTTTTCTCCGCAGCAAGTGCGGTTTTTTACTATTAATAATACTACATAAGGGGCCATTGCCTCTTTCATCAAAAAAAAAATATATGTATGCATGTATGTGCACGCATATACATATGTACACATGTAGGCATGCATGTATGTCTATATCCTCTTCATGACATTAATATTTCAAAATTGTTCAGCATAAGAAGAGTAAAGTAGAGTAGAATGTAAGAGGGGGGGGGGGGACAAATCCATGTCAATATACTGAAATAAAAATTTTATGCAACGAGGTCACCATGATATCCCTTCACCTTCCAAAAAATTAACCTGCAGGAAGAAAAAAGTATTTACCGTGAGTTGAGCAAGGAGGAAAACGTTTTTACACAATAAGCCCTAAGAGTTGGGGGGCACTTTATATATGTTTCCATATAGCGAAATCTGCGGAAATATTTTTGACTGATCTTTCCGCAGGTTAAGTTTTACCACAAACTGCAGGTAAATAAGTGGTGGAAAATTTTGTGCAAGTAAAAAACCTATGAGCCAGATTTTGTGACTGTGATGTAGGTTTATCCTCAAGCATTCGTTTAGGCAAGGAAAATGGATGAGCATACGATAATTTTAATCAATTTTATTAGGCTGCAATGTAATGTAAGATATCATAAGATGGTTAGTTTGCATATCATGTACTTAATAGCAAGTCATCTTGTATGCTTCAATGGTCAATCTATGTGCAATGTTACAAGGTTTCTTAATGAAGTTTTTTCTTTCTAGGCTTGAATGTAAGGTAAGGTATTATATATTGTCTTGCTTAGAATGCATGTTATATATACAACCACAACAACATTACCTCATTGCCTTAGAGACTCCCGCCTATGGCGAGGTATGAGGAGTCGGATGTACGCAACCATACCCATGTGTTAGAAACATATAGAGGTTGTTTCCTGATGGTCCATAATGAAAATTGCGTCAAACTATGTTGATCAACTGATACTTCACAATATAATAAACGCAACCAATTTAGTGAGTCATTTTGCTTCATTACATCATATTCTAAAGTCAAAAAAAGTGTGTCCTTAACTCCATTGTAAATGGAAACAAATGCATGCTATATATAGTTATTAGCAAGTCATCTTGTATGTAGATTAGAGGGTACTGCTTATTTATTCCTCCTTAAAAATGGTGTTGCTACTTTACAACTAAGTTAAATTAACAAAATTTTGATGGTACTATCCTTTTAAAAGAAAATAAATAACGAATACAATTAATTAAGTATATGGCGACTTAAAAAGAAAGTTTTAATAGTAAATGTTAATAAGCTTTTTATAGCATCAAAGATGAAAGCCCGATATAATTGGCATTCATATGTATCATTTTTATATACATCTAGGCCCTCATCTTCATCTATAAACACACTTCAAGATTACTTTCAAACCTTTCTTCTTTTGAAGATGTCTTATTTGCTCTCTGCACTTTCTCTTTGTAACATGTAGTTCTCGGTTAACTTAAGCATGGAAAGGGAGGTTCTTAAGTAATATCTTTCTTATGTCTCATTAATTATTTGTTGGTCGATCTGATGAGAACAAAACTATCACCTAAAATAACGACAAGTGTGGTAAATCTGACTCGTCAAACTCAACGTCATTTGACCTTATAATGATGCAAGATGTCTTAGGTTCACCCAACTGTGTGGGTCTAAAAGCAGACAAGTTGGAGCAACCTATGAGACGCAGGTCATCCTCTCCATGCTAGCTCAGGACGTGGGTCATCCCCTCCATGCTGGCTCAGGACGTGGGTCATCGATAGATTCAGAGAGGGTCAACTCGGTCATTCGGACCATCGTCAGCAATCCCACAATAAGGCATCTCAGTTCGGTCACACCAGTCAAATCAAGCAAAGACCCGGCATGCGCTGCATTCCAGTTCAATTCAGCTCAGGCTTAGATGCAACCTCGTTACATGCGCACGCCTTAGCCTCTACCGTAGGTCGGCCATAGACTCAGTGTCTCAACTTCGTTGCTTACCCACACTTTCAGGTTCTAAGTCTCCTGCTGGGCCTGCCTAACTAGGCACTTGCTAGCAAGAAATTTAGCCATGCAGCGTGACACATTACGCCACGTAGCGATCATGCAGCAGCTGCTCGTCAACAAGACAAGACACATGACACTCTCCCACAGCTCAGCAACATGCATTGGCTATCCAGGTCATATGAAAGTGCAGAAAACGTCACACGGAGGATCATGTTCAATCCATTGAACAAAAATCACAGTCATAACACAAAATGAGATATGTTTTACTAATATTCCAGCATGCAAACCTGGTAAAACCCATAACTTGAGCATCGGATGGTTTTCTCTGGGTCAATAGTTATAAGACTTCTAATATTATTCAACTTGCACAAATTTTCGAGAACATTAGTATTGGCAACAAACTACGTTTGTGCAAGACTTCGACGATGTTTTTCTCTTTTTAGATCATCTCTGGTACATATAAAGATCCGATTTCGCCGACTTCTTCAACCAGCATGATGCATATAAGAATCAATCCCAGCTAGCATTGATGTCATTTTGTTTTTTATATCTCCAACTGTACTAATCTGGCCCAACATCACGAAGAAGACACGAATGATGCGGATCAGATTCATGTTCAGATCACATCTATGTTTGCTCCATTGTTGCAACCTTAGACCAACCTCAATGGAAGACAATATAGACAACTTGGATGATACCAACCTTAATTCTTGTCTAGCTCACATATTCAACGGCCCACCTTGCAAGCTTAAGCCGGGTCATAACCAAACTGAACAAGAACGATTGTATTCAACAGCCTTTAGGCCAAGAATGGCCTAATGAAACGTGAGTTAGTCCAATAATTTGCAAGTCCACCTCACACACGTACCTTTTATATCGTAGTATTGATTGCGAGTCAACCTCAAACTAGTAACAAGCCATTTAAAGAACATACAATGTAGTTTTCATTATAAACCAGCCTATACTTACAGAAAATTCTTAACATAATACCAAGAACTGCATATATAACAACTTTATTGATCATGAAAAGGAAAAAGAGAAATCATGTTACACGGACTTGTATGCCAGGAACCATAGCAGATGCATTTATAACATTCGAACATGCATGACGACTTCTATGACATGTGACAAAATGTAAATATACATCAAGATACAACTGTACAAATTCTCTTAGGAACTGCACAAGTATAATCGGGTAGCGGTATAATATCTAACACGTACTTTGACGCCTCCTGATGAGTATGTGTAGCTTGAAATGATAAGATTTAATTGTATTGGCATCATCAAGAAGTAAGCAAACTTTCCAAGTACTTCTCCACAATGTCCAGGCCTGCAGCTTCCTTTACCACAGGCATAAGAGCAGGGACTTTCAACTGAAATGTAGAATCAGGTTCATCAACTTTCATCCAGCTTCTAAGTTGCCTCCTGGCCTCTTTAACTGCTGCTCTGATCGCACAATGAATTGAAGCCGCCAGAAGCAATGGTGGTTCACCAGAGGCTGCAAAAATAATCAAATTCCAAATCCCATTTCTAGCTAGAAAAACGAAGACAGAAAATTGCGGGGCTTTCATCGAGGGTGGTGGGTTGTGGTGGTGGCATGGAACTACTTTGGACAGTAAACAGCAAGCAAATTTCACAAGTTCTTCGCATAAATGATGCCATCTAGTGGATTTTTCAATGGATTATTTTCTGCTATTAAATCTTTCCAGACTAAGCGACCCCGAAAAAACGAATTGCAAGAGGATCTCAATATAAAATTGGAAAATAAGGTTGAAATTAGAGGGGAAAATGACAAATTTTTGGCTTACCTTTAGATGAAAGAACGCGCTTTTTATGGTGTCCACTGTTTAGGACTTCAACATTCAACTGTTTAGGTATAGTGTCAATGGTTGGGATCTTATAAGTCCATGTGCCATCCATGACAGCCAATCCTTCATCATTGGTAAGGTACTCTTCATGCAAAAAGAAACCAATTCCTTGAACGAATGCTCCTTCTATCTGTCAAAGGAAGTATCATTAGACGAAATCAAGTCAGTATAACTCTTATCTTTGTGTGCTCGAGCACAGGTGAAATCAGACATCATGTCTTGTCACCTGGTAACATTTTCCAGAGCAAAACTGTACCTTCTATGTATATATAGGAATGATAGTCTGTTTTACAAACCTGTCCTAAATCCACAGCAGGATTCATGCTCTGCCCGCAGTCATAGATAATATCTGCTTGCAAAATTGTGGTGTCTCCTGTTAATAGATTAATCTCCACCTAAGATACAAACAGTACAAACAACCTTTTAGGGAATGTGAACAATCATTTATGCAATGCATGCCAATTAAAGTATCAAATTCAAGCAAGCGATGAAATATCTTAGACAACGGTTGAGCATGGTTTTACTCCCTACCAGATTGAGCATGGTTTTACTCCCCAGCAGAAGGTTGAGAGATTCAATCATACCTCACTTACAGCAGCTCCATAGTTCAGGTACCGCATTGAGCTGAAATCAGGTGCAAAATAAGAATTTGCCGCCAAGTTTACAGCTTGGAGTTGAGCCTATTGCAATGCAAATTCCAACCAAGAACATTATATAAATCAAGATCAACTGATTTTTTAGATAATGCTAAATAATGAAAAAGAAAGAAAAATAGAACTATAAAAAATGCTTTACAAAAACCCATTAGGAAAGAACACATTCTCTGTTATTAGCGGTTCAATTATAAACTGACACAAGAATTATAGAACTCTACGCACATCCCTCTCCGTCTCCATCCACCCCCCCCCCCCCC
>AP025072.1:27867854-27918320 GCA_036186865.1 Eustoma russellianum
ACCCCCCCCCCCCCTCAACATATAAACAAATGAATGCTTATGAAAAGGAAAACCCAAACAAAAAGGAGGGGGGGGAGATTAAACCAAGAATGAAATAGAAATACAGAATAATTACAATGAGGTCTACGAGGAGAAAAGAACAATGTGGTAGGCGGGAAGTGGCAAGCAGGAAGCAAGACAAACAGATAAGTTTTCAAGACAGATCTCAGACAAGGAAATTTACATCATGCCTACTTGATTGACTAAAGTACATCGCATCATAAGAAAATAGTTCAAACACAAAAGACCAACTAGGTTCATGTGGATCACGAGGCCCAGAGAGGACCTGACCCAAGTAAGATAGTTGACATGTAAAGGTTAGGGACAAGACAATCTATCAGTAAAGAGAAAAACCTGTTGGATCAGGACATCCCAGTTTACTGGATTCGTTTGTTTCGTCAGACCCTCCAAAACCGGGGATAGTCTTTCAACCAAAATGTTGCAGCATAATCTAACGGCTTCACAACTTGTTTCAGATGTGGTGCTTCCAGCCGTGAAACCCCCTTGAACGAGACTTAACGTGTCAGACTGTACGACCCGTATCTTTTCAACAAGGTCTTCAGTTCCAGCACATTTAATCGAACTAAGAGCAAAAGCCGCCATCTGTTTCACCTTCGTCCAGAGTCCCTGCCCCAACTCAATTCCTCCTACTTCTACGGAAATACTTCCATCACTTAGTATGCTTACTTTCCCAGGGCCAGGCCTTACAAATACTTCATTCACGATTGGAACCCTTGAAATGCCCCTTTTACGCCATTTATTGCTCAAATTAAACTGTTCTATTGTGCGATATCGTTGTTCCAAGTTTGACGATGTGGCCAACTTCTCCCATATATTTGGCAAGGTGTACTCAAATGCTTCTCCTGCAGCCTGCCCGTAAAACACTTCAAGGCTGTCGTATGTGTGAATATTTATTTTTCTGACAGAATCTACATCCATCGAGAGCAAGGCTGCAACATGTTCTATTATAGACTCGGCGATAAAAGATGCCTGCATCTCCCCTGGGGCTCTCATTGCAGATTTGCTGCAATGGTTGGTCTTGCATACTTTGAAGTCAAAGGAAAATGCACCCCAATTATACTTTTTAAGTGTACCAACCATATTTGATGGCAACACAGGGCTTATATCCGGGGTCGTTCCAGCATTAATTAATATTTCAAGGTGCAAGGCTGTGATTTTTCCATTTGATTTGTATCCCACGCTGTAAGTTACTTTCATAGGATTCCTTCCTGCAGTCATTATCATGTCGGTTTTGCGGTTGAGATAAATCCTGACTGGACGGCGTAATTTGTGTGCCGCAAGTGCACAAGCTGTAGCAACCTGTAGTTTACTTGTAAGTAGAGTGACAGTAAGCTCAGGATAGACAAATGCACTACTTGGACAAAGGTATCAAAATTAAAGAAACAATGAGAACTAAAACGGATCTTAATGCTTGACTCATAGATAGACGTGAGCGCTAACACAAAATTTCCCATCAGTCAATTTCTACCAGGGAATAGATATCCATTTCCGCATTTATGAAAAATCTGATCATGAAAAAGTGGGCAATGACATATCATCAACAGGAAGCCTTGATCAAAATAATTATCATGTGTGTAGGAGGTGACTTGTGCATCAGAGAGAGAATTTAATTGCTCAAATCAGAACATTTGATCATTAACTAAACAATAAAAAGATAAAAATTAAATAAAAAGAAAATTACATTTAGCACTACAGATTCATCTCGGCACAAAATTAAAAAAAAAAAACATAAACACCATTGGCCCAGGTATGATTTAATAACCTCTCGAAAATCATTAATAGATAAAAATGTTGTGCTCTTTTTTTCTAGTCTGAAACAATGTTTACTCAGAAAAGCGTCAATTTTATTTCTGAAACTAGGTGCAATACTTCCACTCCAGGACACAAAAGGTAGGCAAAAATACAGTATGCACATATGAATCTGATACACACAAAATCATAAGGTCTACTCACAGGCATTGACTTCATGGCCTTGCCACCAAAGCC
The DNA here is from genome assembly GCA_036186865.1 of Eustoma russellianum. Taxonomy (NCBI): domain Eukaryota; kingdom Viridiplantae; phylum Streptophyta; class Magnoliopsida; order Gentianales; family Gentianaceae; genus Eustoma; species Eustoma russellianum. Next base: position 27,869,901 of record AP025072.1, read on the forward strand.
GCCTCCTACCCTACGCGTAATCACCCGGATGTTGTGCTCAGGAACGCCAAGACAGTTTGCAATTGTGCTTTGGACAGCTTCTGGGCTTTGAGTCGAACTATAGACTACCATACAATTGTCTTCATCTGGTACTGCAAGGGCAGTTTGCGTTTCCATGTAAAAGTAGTATTGCGACCCAAGTCTGATCTGGTAAACAAAAAACAAAAGGTACAAGCATCCTTAATACTCACATGTTAAACACCATGTATCGGGAACATAAAATCTGGACTCATGGAATATACAAACAGTGCTGGAAAAGCACAAGTAAATACTGTTGCCAGTACCTCTGCAGAGAGGATTTGGTGATCAGCTTCTGCCATTCCTTTAGAGAAATCACCAACTGGTTTTGGTTGCAAGAAGGGAGGCACGTCAATAAAACTTGATCTCCTGACAGCTTCTTCTACTGTTAAAATTGGTGGATCCATGTTTTGCACATCATATTTGACCACAGCCGTGTTTGCAGCAATATCAGCATGCTTCTGCGTTTCTGCAACCTAAACTCCACAGGTTATCAGCGTAAGTGTCCTCAACTTCATGTATGGTTACTCTTCTAGGTGAAAGTGTATGAATTAACATAGAAAAAGATGCAAGTTTATGGAATCACCACAAATGCTATCGGCTCTCCGGTACATCTTGTGATTTCATCAGCAAATAAAGGTTCAAAACCAAACATTGTCTTGCATCCCACATTTTCCCCTCCTTTTGGTATATCTTCAAAAGATAAAACAGCATTGACTCCACCCTGTAGAGTAGGTTTTAAATCAATACCATTTATTCTTGCCAATGGTTTGGTACTATACACAAATGCTCCATGCAAACAACTAGGTGGCGATGGAATGTCATCAACATATACAGCTTCCCCTGGAAAATTTGTTCAAACATTAATAGAGGAATTTGAAAAATTCTCCAATTCTGTAATTGGACATTCCAATTAATGTGTGAGAGAGGGAGAGATTTATAGAGTTATGCAGAGAGGCAAAAATTTGAAACAAAAATTAAACAGTAATAAGAAGAAGACTATATACAAATGAGATGATGATAGTGTATTAAGAACACAAAGAGAGGAAACCATATTGACTATGCAGATAAAATATACAAATAAACTGTGTATCTACGTGTGTAAACAAATAGATTAACAAATAAATAAATAAATAAATAAAAAGAGGAAGAAAGTAAAGAAGAATATTTGATATGAAATGCCACCACAAAAATCATGTTCGGATGTTGTTCAATATGTTCAGACACTTTGATTTTGAAGATGATGATAACTCATAGTAAATTAAGGAAAAGCCAACAGAGGAATGCCAGAAATCATTATAGTTAGAAAATTCAGAATTTGCATGCAGCTATAAGATCTAAGAAAACATTTTGCATGCAGGCATTATTGAATCTAGCTACAATTCGGCCATTCTTAAAACCCTTTTCCAATTTCATAAACAGATACATCTTCAGCTGGCAGCCCTGAGTAACCATCAATTCAGGTTTTCTCACATTACTTGTCTATCATTCAGAGGAGTACAAAAGCATGAGGTTTTTTACTTTTAACCTTTGTTCAAATTTGTGCATTTACCACATCCTTAACAATACTAGAATGCATTAAGAATATAAACGCTGTCCATTTACAAACCCTGGTGATTTCTACCGAAAAAGGGCAAAAGCCATGAAATACAAAGCAGTTCAACATTAGTCACATTTTTTTTTTTTTTTTTTTGTAAGTGGCGTTAGTCACATTTGAAAATACTGTATCCAGAGAAATAGGAGCTATCAAATTTTCAACGAAAATGAGCGAAGCAAAAGAGGATGCAGAATTCTTGATCATGTAATGCAACAAAACAAACCTGAAGCTTGAAGGGAAGCTCCAGACTTAACCATAGGTTCTCCCACCGGAAAATATTCACTATTATACTCCACCTCCTGCCTTCCAGATGACAATAACGCTGACTTCTCCAAGTCACCCAAATAACCATTATTATGGCCTGTTGAGGTCTCTAGCAAACAATAAGTTGGTTCTTCAGGTAAACTATCCAGAGTAGAATAACCACTGGTGTACGGAAAAAGAAACTGAAAAACAAAACCAACTGCTAAGCTAGTCCTATAAGCAGGATAGGAAGTCCCATCTTCTGGCATAATAGATGCTTTAATTAGCTTCAGAGCTTCATATAGAACTGCAGCACTTAGTACTTTCCCTGAGAGATAGTCCTCAACCCGTCTTGCCCGCAGAGCATGTTTAGTCCCATACGCACCAAAAGATAGCTGGACACTATTTACTAAAACTCCATGTTCACAACATGACATATCTGCCAAGAAGGCAGCATTCAGATATGGTAGCGCATTTCCCAAGTGGCGTGGTGAGGCACGATAGGAATTAAACAACAACCTAGAATCAGTTCCAGTTATGTCTCTTCTTGTTTGGGGTTTTAATAGCGGAATGTGGACACTCAAAAGCACACTTCTTGAATCTAAAGGTGGTCCAGCCAAAAAAGTCTCCAGTTCCATGGTTTCATCTTTGTTTACGGATGTTATAGTAACAGTAGAATTCACAGCAAGAAGTATAGTAACGATATCCGATGGAAATTGACTTCTCTGTGCCATGACTATATTGCCTCCGATGCTAGCAGAATTCCTTATAAAACCTGACGCAATTTTTTCCATGTGCTCACCCATTTTTCGAAAGACCTGTTTAGCATCAGAACTCAGATCAAGTTCGTCGTCTTTCAGGACCGCGATAACTTTAGAGATAGGAACAGCTGCTCCAATCTCTAGCTGCAAATGATTCTTTGTTATAGTTGAAAGCTCAGGAATGTTTCTCAGATTTATGTATTTTTCAAAGGGCTCTGTTTCCTTAAAGTAGCCAACCCCTGTACTTCCAGCAACTAGCTTAACAAACATACTATTACCAACCAAGTCAGACTTCAGCAAGGTTCTCAAATCTTCTAGAGTAGCAGGACTATACCACGAGTAAGTTTTTGAATCCAAAGCTTTTGTTGTTTTAGTATCTTTCAGAAACTCGGGGTATGTACAAACCTTATTTGCATCATAGTAGGGTAATTTCCTTGCAGCAATTTCGTTCGTCTCTCCCTTTTTCCAAAATGAGTTCAGTCCCAAATCCTCCAAATCAACATCAGCAGTAAAACTTTTGCAGGCATCAGCAATGGGTCGATATCCAGTACAACGGCACAGGTTTCCTGCTATGGCTCTTTCAGCCTCAGAAACGGTCAGCTTGGAGAATCCTTGAGGAGGTTCCGCCCTGTTGGTTTTCTCTGCATTTTTGAGCGCTGAGAAAAATGACATGCACATACCAGGACTGCAGAATCCACATTGAGAGGCGTGGAAACCAGCAAAGCGTTGATGGATTGGATGGAAACCATCTTTACTATTTCCAAGGCCTTCACTAGTAGTAATAGAGCAACCATTTATGCTGCATAGAAGCGTAAGACATGAACTGATACTAAAATCCTCAACTTGCTTTAGCACAGGATCATACTTCGACAGCAGAACAACGCAAGCACCACAACCACCTGTCTCATTGACAAACGAAAACAGGCTGTCAGGTTTGGTCAAACATCTGGTCCAAATAACATTTGCTCATTTGCCTTCAACCTATAAGAAGCATGGATTATTCTATCTCACTATTAAAATTGCATCTCATGTAACGACCTGGACTCATCCAACAGATTCCACATCTGCCGATTGTTTTGGTTTGGCGACATTACCATAGGCCTAACATTAGTAGTGAATGTCAACTATTTCCAGATTTCTTCAACACTGGCAAGGAATGATGAGGACAAAAGCCTAGTTAACATTCAGTACTGCTATCACGCCCATAATAACGCCGCCGAGCCCCAAAAAGCGTCATGCCTAAAATCTGTTAGGCGAATATGGGTCATTACAATTCAATCATCAAGAGAATGAACTTTACGAGAATAATAGGGATTCCTGATATCAGGCCTTCATTAATCACAAAAGCCAACAAGATTACAAGAATTAAGCCACAAAGTTCATCATATCCCAATTCCAGTAATTTCTAAAGGAATTTTTTGTGGGAATTAAAATTCTTAGTGGAATTAATAAACAAAATAATTCTAGAAAGTGTACGTCTGGATAGAAGGAAAGGGATCATGCAAAATGAGTACAAAATATCCTAGATAGAAAGTAGAATAAATTAGGTTCCTTAATTTGTGAGATCAAGATGAACCTCAATTCAAATTTCTTCCATAAATAGACAATCTTATAACTGTGGAGAATTTACTCAGAGGGCTATTAACTGTGGAAAATTTACTCAGAGGCTATAAATAGCCCTCTGCCATGTACATAGATGCAATGTGAAATACATTTTATATTTCTGCTTTCTAAATGGTATCAGAGCTTTAAAATGCCAAAATACTTTCTTCATTTTCCCTTCTGTGTCATGGCAATTGAGTCATCTACATCCAGTGCCATTGAGCACTATTCCACTCCAGAAAATAAAATTGGAGCAGAATTTTCCAGCTCCCAACATGGTGGGATTCCTATGGTAATTACTGGTCACAAGCGAACTGTTATCAATTATCTCTCCTAGTCTAAGCCATCGAGATGTTCATTACTAGAAAGGATAAAGAAGACTACATCATTGGTACTACTGTCCCAACTACTACTTATTCTAAATTTAAGAGGTGGAAGGCAGAAAATAGCATGGTTATACCTTGGTTTATAAGATCCATAGACCTTGAAATCAGTGAAGACTTCCTCCTTTACTCCACAACAGAAGAAATTCGGATTGCAACCCAAGAAAGGACATTTTTTCTGAGTCGTATTAGGTTGAAGCTCACCTTCAGGATATTAAGGTGACATGATTGTCACCAAATACTTCACTCAATTCACACAGGCATGGCAACAAATTGATGCTTTTGAATCCATTAACTGGACTTGTATTGTTGATGCACAATTTTACAAAGAAATTACAGAAACCAAGAGAGTCTTTAGGTTTTTGATTGGCCTAAACAATAAATTTGATGGACTGAGAGACAGAATCTTGGGTACCAAACCTCTCTCTAGCCCCAAGGCTATTTTGTCCGAAGTTATACATGAGGAAAACAGAAGGAAGTTAATGGTGTGAACTCAACCCATACTATCCTCAGATGGATCAGCCCTTGTTGCTAAATGCGCATTTCACACCTCCAATGGCTCAACAATTGGTGCCAAAAGACTATCTCATGCATTAACCCAACAGAACAAACCTATATGTAGCTATTGCAAAAAAGTCTGGATACACCATCAATGAATGCTGGAAATTGCATGAAAAAGTTGCATCAGGACAAAACACCAAGACAAACAGCAGCTAAAGGTCTCCCAAACCTCCCGGAAAAAACCTCAGCTATGCCAATATAGCAGCCCCTGATCTACGAACTATTACAAACCTACCAACTAAGGATCAGATTGAAACCCTTCTTACGTTGTTGAATTAACAACAGCCAAAAGCTCAAGTGCCTATTCAAGCATCTATGGCATTCTCATGTTGCTGAATCAACAACAGCCAAAAGCTCAAGTGCCTATTTAAGCATCTACGGCAAATACAGGTAACTCTGTCAATGATCAAGCCCAACCATGGATAGTTGACTCAGGAATCTCTGATCATATGACAGGGGATCATAAGCTTCTATCTAACTATAGAAAATGATTTATGCCTATACATGCTATAATAGCAGATGGAAAAACAAATCAAGCAGTAGATACAGGAATAGTAAAAATAAACTCCAGTCTCACCCTAAAAAATGTATTGCATGTACGACACTTCAAATTTAAGTTGCTATCTATAGATAAATTAAGTACAGATAACAATTGTCATGTATTTTTCTCACCCACTGAATGTCTATTACATGATATTAGTATGAGGTGAAGATTGACTGTCCTAAAAGATAAGAGGCAAGTTCCTACTTCAAGCTAGACAAGAACTATCTTGTGTGCTATACAGCCAAAGTAATGAAACTCAGTTAGAAACAACTGATTGTACTAAGGGGCTAGTCTTTAACCAGATATTGCTCTGGTATAAGAGACTAGGGCACCCTAATTTTCAATAATTGAATAAAATTATACAAGGAGAGTCAGTCATTCAACATTGTTCACACTGATAATTGGGGGCCTTCAAGGGTAACCGATATTGGTGGAACTAGATGGTTCATCACTTTTGTAGATGATCATATTAGGTTAACATGGGTATATTTACTAAAACACAAATCAGAGACATGTCAGTTTTTTAAAGTTTTCTAAAAACTTGTACAAAACCACTTTTAAGTAAAAATTAAAACTATAATATTTTTTTTTTGTAATCTAAATTTTATAAATGGCCAAAAGCCGAATATAAGGAATATACAAATTGTTGCAGTCAATGGCAACTTTTGCTTGACAGAACAAAAACCAAAAGATAGGCGGCTTACAAGATGCTAACTTTCTTCTAATGCCAACCTTTACAAAATATGTCTTCAAGGAGAAAATTTGTCAAGCATTTCTATTTACATCTATGCCAACCAAGTTACAATTAAAGAACAACACATGAATGGAGAGAAGACAACACTTTGGAGTAATCAGATAATGCCTCTGAGTATATAGACAAGTCTTTAAAACAGTTTATGAATGATGAAGGCATGTATCGTCAGACTTCATGCATAAAGACATCTCGACAAAATCGGATTTCTGAAAGAAAAATAGACATTTATTAGAAGTCACAAGAGCCTTAATGTTCTCTATGCAAGTATCTAAGCAATATTGGGAGGAAGTTGTACTCACAGCAACTTACCTCATAAACAGAACGCCTCATGGGTCCTAAACTACCACACAACTAGACAGAAATTACTTTTCAGTTACCCAGACACCAAACTGCTTTCTGAACTCCCAATTATGGCATTTTGGATATGTGCACACACAACTAATATATGGAAGCAAACTTGATCCTAAATCAGTAAAACGTATTTTCATTTGATATCCAGGCACACGAAAGGGGTATAAATGCTACTGTCCTACTACCAGAAAAACTTTCACTACATTAGATGTATCTTTCAATAGAACCTTACCCTTCTATGACAATCAGGTACATTATCAGGCTCAGCAAATTACTTAGAACCTCATAGATATAGGTCATAATGTTCTTGAACTAGAGTATCCTAAGCATTAACATACTATTAATTTTCATGAAGAACTCTTCAGTCCCCCTCATAACACATAACCTCTTAAACCACTCCCTGAGCACACTACAAAAATCAAAACTCCTATCAGGTTTTCCATTACCAAAGGCTATACACGTAGACACACTGAGAACCATCAGTACTCAATTAGCAAATGGGCAAAGTAACTTACAACCTGAACATAATCCAGACCTAAGAAAGGGGGTAAGAGAGTATACCAAACACCCACTTTACAATTTTAGGACCTACTCAAAATTCAAACCTCGGAGCCTTTACCACTAACTAGGATAACCCCTCAATACCTAGAGATGTCACTGAAGCTTAAACAATATCACACTGTAAACATGCAATGAATGAGGAAATGAGTGCACTACTTTAAGCTAACACCTAGAAACTCCCTCTGTCGTCTAAAGGAGCAACACCAATTGAATGTAAATGGATTTTCACAGTTAAGTGTAACTCTGTTGGAAGGACGTCAAGAATTCATTCCTAAATGGTGAACTCCGGAAAGAGGTTTAACTGAACATTCCACTAGGTTTTTAGGATGAGCCAAACGGTGGTATGGTATATAAACTTAATAGATCACTTTATGGCCTGAAACAATCCCAAAAGTTACAAGTGTTGTAAAAGGGCAAGGTTATTAGCACTGTCATAATGATCACACATTATTCATACGCATATCTACAGAAGGAAAATTTTTGATTGATTTATGTTGATAATATATTAATCACAGTTAATAATCTAGAAGTCATTAAGAAGACCAAGGAGTGACTTTCAAAACAGTTTAAAGTTAAAGAACTTGGGAAACTAAAGTACTTTCTTAGTATAGAAGTGTCCATAAATAGTGAAGGAATGAACATTTCTCAAAGAAAGTATGTCTTTGACTTACTAATAGAAACAGACATACTAGGTTGTTGACCAGCTCCAACGCCTATGGAATCTAGTCTATAAGCCTAAGGAGATAAACGATAAATCACATATTGAAGATTCCAGAGATTGGTAGACAAATTGATTTACTCATCACATACTAGACCTGACATTTGTTATGCAGTAAGTTTTATTAGCCAGTTTATGCATGAACCACTAATGGGCATCTTCAAGCTGCTATGAGAATCCTCAGGTACTTGAAAGAGTCACTAGGCCAGGGCTTACACTTCAGGAAAACGGAAGATATGTCCATTACTGTTTATACAGATGCTGACTGTGCTGGTTCTAAAACAAATAGGAGCTCAACTACTTGATACTGCACTTATGTATGAGGAAATCTAATTATATAGAGAAGTAAGAAGCAAGCAGTTGTAGTAAGGAGTAGTTCAAAAGCTAAGCTAAGAGCATTGGCATTGAATGTATGTGAAGGACTATAGGTTAAGAGAATCCTAAATGATCTTGAACAAACCAGTCCAAGTGTATTGTGATAAATATATTTGGCATTAACATGGCAAAAAAATCTTATCCAACATGATACGTCCAAGCATATGGAGATTGATAGACACTTCATACGAGAGAAGATCGAGAACAAAACCATCATCCTAAAGCATATTCCTACAAAACACAGTTGGCTGACCCACTCACCAAACCTGTCTCTATCAAGGTTTTCAAAGCAGTATTATCCAAGCTTGGTTGTATCAATATGTACGGTCAAGCTTGAAAGAGTGTAGAAAGTGTACGTCTGAATAGAATGAAAGGAATCATGCAGAATGATACAAAATGTCCTAGACAGAAATCGGAATCAATTAGGTTCTTTAATTAGTGAATTCTTGTTAATCTCCAATTCAAATTTATTCCGTAAATAGAAGATCTTATAGCTGTGAAGCCTTTACTCAAAAGTTATAGATAGCCCTTTGTATATGTATAGATGGAAGAAATACGCTTTATTTCATTGAAATACACTTTATTTCATTGAAATACACTTTATTGCAATGTATAGATGCAATGAAATACACTTCATTGCAATGAAATACACTTTATTGTTTTTAATTTACAAAAAAAAAAAACACTTTATTCTTCTACTTTCTAAAATAATAAGGTCCCAGTACAATGTTAAAAACATGATTTGAACAAATCATTAGATTAAAAACCATTAGAAAAAGCAGAAATTGTATCTAAGATCAGCTAGATACATGAAATTCTCACTGAGAGGCTCGTCAGATTACCAGTTCCTAAAAATATTATTATAGTTGATTTTTGTTTAAAAATGTCAACTACAACGATATTTTTTTATAATGGAGGAAGTATAATTAATGCAATGAAAATTCTTAAGGAAAGAATAAACACTCAATATACTAGAAATGTTAGAGCGTAAACAATTTGCGGATATTACAGCTCAAGTTCATGAACCAGAATCAAGTGTGACAAGTCTTATGAATAAGGGAAGATGAAAGAAAGACCTTCTCCACAGCTGAGCTTGGCACTCTTGAAGCGAGTTTTAGAGCGCAAGAAGTGAAGCAGAGTTGTAGAAGGATCAATTTCTGGGACTTCAAATCTTTCTCCATTTATAGCAAACACCAAAATACCATCTCCTGTTTCTGGTTGTTCTGCTGCTGCCGGTGGTGGCGATTCTTCTTTCACAGATGGCGGTGATGTCTTTGGGTCAACCTCCTCCATTTGTGTGTCACAGAAGAGTGAAGAGAGACTGCCGGCTAGTCTATATAAAGCCTAAATTGTCTTTTTTCAAAATATCAAGATACACATCTACTTCACAGTATCTTTTTGTATATGTTTTTTCTAATAACCCCTTTCTATAATATAAAACTAGTTTTTATTTACCATGAAGTTAAAAGACACGTTCTTTCTTGACTTTAAATTACGATGTAATAAAAAAAAGTAACTAACTAAATTGACTGTGTTTCTTATATTGTAAAGTAGCAGTTGATCGACACAACTTGACACAATTTTCATTATAGGTCATCGGCAAACAACGTCAGTGTGTTTCTAACACATGAGTATAGTTACGTATATTTGACCCACCCATACCTTGCCACAAGTAGAAACCTCAGAAGCAATGTGTTAATGTTGTTGTATAATTTAAAACTACAATGTTTTATCGAAATTCTACACATAAGCAGGTGTAAGTATATGTGGGTTCTGCAAACAATATAGTAAAATTATATAATTACATATTATGAAAAATAGAGATGACTATTGACTGAGTTAGAGACGGGTTTTGTCAAACTAAAACCCGATTCAAAGATTATACCACATACCCAAACCCAATGCAGAACTCCTTTAAAAGTTTGGATAGGGTTATATTAAAATTCATTGACCTAAAAAGCTACGTGAGGCCCGACTCGACCAGATAGTCTTTCAAAAAAATAAAAATAAAATAATAATAATAATAATAAACGAACAAAGAAAACAACCAATCTCATAAATGAAAATACCAATTTAATAATTTAATAATATATCCCAACGACAGCAAAAGCTATCGCTAGGGTAAGGTAGGGTAAGTGGTAGGCAAACAATACCTCTGTCCATAGGGATAGAGAGTCTGCTTCCAGTGAGACCCCCGACTCTATATGTGCTTGCATAAATGATATAATAATAGAGATATGATGTGCTAGTGTGTTAATGAGGAAATTCAGAAAACATAAAGAATAGGCTTTCGATATTAAAATACACATAACGTGTATATCTACATGTAATGCAAAACAACGGTAAAACATAAACAAAAAAGTGCAAAATCAACATAAAGCATAGATTGTGTCTACGCCTATCTATGTCCCTAAATATACTCTAAAATGTCCCTATATATGACCTATACCTCGTTAACCTTAATCTTATGTCTCCATGAACTCATATCCTGGACCATGTCCTCAGAGAGGTGCAAATCTAGTAGGTCGTGCCTAATCTACTCATCCCAAGTCAGTTTGGGCCTGCCTTTACTCCTGTTCCCCTCTACAATGAGGCTTTCAATTGCTCTGACCGGTGCAGTTGTCTGTCTCTGCTTGACGTGCCCAAACCATCTCATTCTTCCCTCTCTTATCTTATCTGCTATACTAGCCACGCCTAACCTTTCTCCAAATACCTCGTTTCTGATCCGGTCTAGCCTTGTATGTTTACACATTCATCTCAACATCTTCATCTCTGCCACTTCCATCTTCTGCAATTATGACCTCTTGATGGCCCAGCAATCTGTCCCATATAGCATTGCCGGTCGCACTGCCACCCTATAAAATTTTCTCTTTAATTTAGTTGGGAAATTCTTGTCACACAGCACCCCTGAAGCCGCCCTCCATCTATACCAGCCTGCTTGAATTCGATGTGCTACATCACTATCTATGTCTCCATTCTGCTGCACAAATGATCCTAAGTACTTAAACTTACTTACATGTGGTACCACTTGACCATCGATGGTGAGCTGGTTATTCTCACTGTCGGCTACGCCGCTGAAGTCGCAGTGCAGATACTCAGTCTTAGAACGGCTAATACTTAAGCCTTTTCTCTCTAAAACACCTCTCCACTGCTCCAGTTTCATACTCAGGGTATGTCTACTCCCTGCTACTAATACAATATCGTCAGCAAAAAGCATACACCACGGAATTGTCTCCTGTATCGGCTTTGACAACTCATCAAGGACAACTGCAAAAAGAAATAGACTCAACGCAAACCCTTGATGGAGGCCTACCTCCATCAGAAAGAAGTCCGTATTCCCCACAGGCGTACGAACGGTTGTTTTCATCCTAACATACATATCTCTAATTATGTCCATATACTTCATAGGGATCTCTCTTGCATCTAGACTATCCCAGATCAGGCTACGTGGCACACTATCATACGCTTTTTCAAGATAGATGAAAACCATATGTAAATCGCGCTTCTTCTCCCTATACTTCTCCATTAATCTCCTGAGAATGTGTATTGCTTCCGTAGTTGACCTTCCTGGCATAAAACCAAATTGGTTCACCGTAACCTGAGTTTCTCTCCTAATTCTAGTGTCGATTACTCTCTCTCATAACTTCATGGTATGGCTTAGCAACTTAATCCCTCTATAGTTTCCACAACACTGTGCATCTCCTTTGTTCTTATATAGGGGGACCACGACACTATTTCTCCACTCATCTGGCATCTTTCCTGTTTTGTAAATACGGTTAAACAGAGTAGTTAGCCACTGAACCCCTTTCTGTCCTAAATACTTCCACGCCTCAATGGGTATGTTATCTAGGCCGACCGCTTTAGCTCTTCCCATATTTTTCAGCGCTCTCATCACCTCTCCTTATGTGATGTTCTGACAGTCGGAGTTATTATGTTGTCGTTGTTGGTTAGTGATGCTTTCTCGTTCTTCGTAGTCGACACTACCGCCGTTGAAAAGATTGTGAAAGTATGTTTTCCATTTCAACTTGATGTCTTGTGCTTTGACTAACACATGTCCATCTTCTCTTTTTATAAACTTTCCACCTCCTATGTCATGTCTCTTTCGATCTCTAGCTTTGGCAATCTTGAACATATCGTGCTTGCTGTCTTTTGTTTCTAGTCTTTCATACATCCTTTTATAAGCTGCGGTCTTTGCCTCTGTCACTGCCTTCTTTGCCTCCTTCCTGACAATTTTGTAATTCTCCTTCAATCTCACTTTCTCTTCCCCATTTGTGCAGCTTAACGGTTCTTTAAAAATCCTTTGTTTTTCTTTTTTTTGTTGCACGTCCTCGTTCCACCACGTCTCTTTATGTACGGACGTCTTTCCTGTTGTTACCCCAAGCGTTTCTCTCGCCGCGTGAGTAATAGTAGTCGATATAGCCTCGCATATCTGATTTGTGTCATCACCCAGACGATCTAGTTTCGCGGTGATGACCTTGTCTCTGAATATATTAATTTTTTTGTCTTTCAAACTTCCCCATCGAATCCTGGGTGGGAATTTTCCAACTCCCTCACTCAGCTTTTGGTTCAATGCTATAACTACCACTAATAAACGGTGTTGCGTCACCGTTGTCTCTCCTGATATAACCTTGCAGTCCCTCCACAACCGTTGGTTTTTACGCCTTATCAGAAAATAGTCGATCTGCATGTTACGTCCTCCGCTGCTAATATATACATATATGCATGGACGTATCCTACGTACACATGTATGTGGATTATAGAAATATATACATATATACATACACACCTACACCCACATACATGCATACATGTATGTATGTAAGTATGTATTAAATTAGATGGGGACGGGTTACATTCGTTTTATTTGGTCAAATTCAAAAGTGATTTGACCCGTACCGAATTATGAATTTTAAAATGATACCCGACTCATGTTGATTTTGGTTTGTCATAAAAATATTATCTACCTCTTAAAAATATGAACAAATTAATTGTAAAAATTTCCATACTATTTTTTTTATCAGTACATGGTTTCTATAGTCTACATCAACTAACAAACTAAGATTATAAAAAGAAACAGTAACCAAAATAATTTGACTTTCTTAAATTGTTCTCAAGTCAAAGTAAGACAATATTTTTGGAATAGATGGAGTATTCTAGTTTCTATTTTTTCTGAAAGTATTTTTATCTTTTCAAAAATAGAAATACATTAAGATTCAAAGTTTTTGCACTACCATTTCAATGGTTACTTATATGATTTTTCTAGTTTATTTTAATTAATCAACTAAGATATAATAGGAATAGTGATCAAAATAGTTCAAATTTTTAAAATTATTTTTGTGTATGGGACACATTTTTAAAAGAAAAAAAAGAGAACTATATAGCTTTAACTTGGGTAAGAATTTAGATTTACTATGTAACAAGGATCTCATCTTAGGTTTCAATTATACACTTTAGCTTTTTAAAGAAAAACTATATAGCGTATCTTTTAAACAAGGTATATAATTTTAACTTGGATTCACTATCACAAGGAGATCTCATCTCACATTTCAATCCATGGGTCCCCCTTAATTTTCTATCAGTATTTACTTGATCCTAATCTACTTTCAACAACACCACCACATACACAATACATCTCAATGATAACAAAAGCTATAAATAGTGTCTGTGAAGGATGAGCGGCAGACAAATAATACTTCCATTCCAAAGGATAGAGAGTGATCCTAATCTGCTTTCAAGATTGAGTAATTTGACATGTTCTAGCAATTAATTATGTAGAAGAATAGTATCTTTTTATAAAATTTGGTGAATGATATGGAACTGATAAAAGGACGTTCCCGGTGTACTAGATTTCCGTGGTTGCGTAGAGCTCTGGAAGAAGCCGGATCGCTTTGAGATCTGACGAAAATCAATTAAACAATAAGCTAATGAAGTAATAATAGTTGATTGGAGTTGTAAAAACATAAACACACTTGAAAATGACATACATAGTAAATTTTTATTATCAAGAAAACAATCTACTATTAAACAGAGTAAAGAAAATCCTTCACATGATTATAAGAGATTGGGACATTACTTGTTGGACCAGTCGTGTTTAAAGCCAGAAAATTTATTATCCTGTAAAAGAATATTATGAATCTTGTATCTTTTATTATAATTATGTATTCCTTAATAATGTAAAAAAATTAATTTAAAACCTACAACATCAAAATGTGTCGTTACGAAGCCATAAAAGGACTTGCTTAAAATATGGGCTTTAATCATCACTATTTAAGAGGGGAAAAAACGTGTATACCATACAGATATATTTAGATCTTTGGAACTCATATTCATCACACTTTTTATTTATGAATTGTTCAAGATGTTATCACGTAATATTACTTAGTGAATTATGTAAAAGGTTTGAAGCCATTTAAGGGACAAAAAATGCCCACGAAAAGGCATGATACAACCAAATACGTGTGTGTGTATGTATATATATGTATATTGTGTGTGTGTGTAAACCCTTGTTTTAGGACATTGTTAACCATGCAAAGGAAAGTCTTACGAATTAATACCTTTATTTAAATAATAAGAAAATAGAATGACTTTGGGGGGGGGGGGGGGGGGGGACAGCATAAACTCTTGTAAAAAATGTTAGAGAAAAGATTTGGATCCGGGGGTAAATTAGTAATTTTGTTTCCTTTCTCTTTTGGAAAAAAAGAAAAATACTTGCTTAAATTGAAAAAGAGAATTGGATAGAGAGGCATTGCCCATTTGTGTTTGTGCATGTATTTCCAGTAGATTTATTTCCTCGAATACTTGTTTCCTTCCTCTTTTTTGTTGTAATTTATAATTCCTTCCTTGTTAAATGTGCCTTTTTTTAAAACTGAAAAGACAGAACACCCAAAAAAAAAGTTTGAAAGACAGAAAAAAATTGTGAGCCATTTTTTCGAAGTGATGATCATCTTTCTTATTCTATCTCTAATACATTTTTTTATTAAAAAAAACCAAAAACACAGTGTATGTCTTTAGTTGTTTTTATTTAGGAAGAGTAATAGAAAAAAAATATTAAGGACAGAATTTCATTATATTTTAGACAGTTTTTCGTATCCAATGCTTGAACCTAACCAACATAATGCGTGAACCTAAGAAATATGCTTCCAGGGACAGGGGACGAACAATGTAACACTCACAATTAGAAAAAATCATTCGAATTCAAACTAATAGAAAATGTGAACATGATCAAAGTTTATTTCGTATTAATTCTAGAAGAAAACGAAATGCATGAATCTAAAAATGCTGACAATACGTTTTTTTTTTGTGGAAAAGATGGTGACAATAGCGATAATGATAGGCATGTTAAAATAAAGAGAGTTTTTGGTGCACTAACACCTGCTTTTGCGTAAAGCCTGAAGAGGTGTCGGATCGCTTTGCGATCTAATAAATGCGTGCCTTATCCTATACTTTGTGTAAGAGTCTGTTTCTGCAGCTCGAACCCGTGACTTTAAAGTAACAAAGCAGCAACCTTTACATGTTGCTACAAGAACCATCCTCATACATGTTAAAATAGAATATTAAAAAGTAAGAACTTAAGCACTCATATGTTTCCTCTCTTTCGTTTATTAATGTAGAGAAGTCACAATTTTTACTAATTTGGTAAGAGAAAATTTATGAATAGAATGATGTTTCTAATTTATGAAAAGAGATGATGTTTCCAATTTTTACTAATTTGGTAATTATTGTCAAGCTGTCTTAAGTCTAATGTTTCTTCAGGCGACACATTCGCAGCACCATTCCATTATTAAGGGCGAGTTGGCATCTTCTAATACAGTGGCTGCGTACCAATGTTTGCCGGCCGTTGGAATGCCAACGCGTCAGGTAAATTTACCAGGTCAAGTGCTTATACTTAAGCTACCGTCTCAAATGCTCAAACTTCATTTCAGTGGGATAGTGTTTGGACAATGAAAGGGCCTACCAGATTGAATTTCATGCTATGACAAGTTTGACATAATGCATTGCCAGTTGGGGAGGTATTGCAGGCACACCATCTTGACGTTGTTGGGACGTGTAGACTTTATGAAGATGCAAAAGAAGACGTTTTACATGTATTAAGAGATTATGCATGGGCCAAGCAAATTTGGTCATCTTTACTAAGCCGCGACGATAGGTAATGGTTATATAATCCAAGGGAACCTCGACAGTGGGTCTTGATGAATTTGGAGTGCTCACGATCATCAGAGGAATCTGGAATTCAGTGGCGTTACATATTCCAGGAGACTACATTAGCTATATGATATTGGAGAAACCAAAAAGTGCATGGACAAGTACCTCAGCTACCCCCTCCTTGGCGTGTTCCAGAAGAAATTCTTCGACGTGTAATTAAATTATTAACAGCTAATTGTTACACTCTCTCCGTAGATAGGATGTTGCAAATATATAGTGTGGTAGTTGATCGCTAGTACTTGTATTGGAGTTTTGATTTCATCGATCCCTTTTTTCAAAAAAAAAAAAAAAAAAAACTTGAGGTGATATTTGATAAATAAATAAATCAACCAGTTAATATGTAGTTGCTAGTTAACGACGAACCATGAACTAGCCGAACGTTTGATCTTTACTTTTGTGATAATCTGCATTGCTAGGTAATTTTTTTTGGTTTTCTGTAATGATAAATCATAATTGAATCGTCCGTTAGTCAACAACAGTCAACGGCTCAATTCCAGTAGCTCAGCATATAAAGTACTGCAGTTCAGCAGTTCGACGCCTAAGTATGGTTGTTCAGCCTCAACGGCACCTCAGCAGGGCATCATAGCGTCCTTATAACATCAAAGAATGTGCTGAGGTATGCACCTCGGCGTCAACGCCATCCTATATCTAGATACCGCACTTCAGACCATTTCCACGGGATAGGGCCAAGTCCCGCACTTCGGCAGAGTTCAGCTGTGTACCACAGCAAGCCATACACTTCGGCAGGGTTCAGCTGTATACCACAGCAAATGAACCCATCACGATAATACTTCGGGAGACCCTCGGACAGAAATGCAATTCAAATATAGTGGCTACAGCTGGGTATTCTTCCTGAACACGCTAAGGTTATAACAATCGGCCTATTAGTCACATCAACCAGGCCGGCCTATTAGTCACATCAGTCAGGCTATTGATCATATCAGCAGACCTACAGCTTCCTAGGTTTTCTGCCCCAAGTAAGCGTCCTATCTACAATTTATTATCAGAAGTTAAAGGCGGGAAAAGGTCTATAAAAACCAGCCAATCAAGACAAAAGAGGGGGATCCAGAATAAAAAACATTCATACTCTAAAGCAAGCTCATACCCTTTGCTCCTCGGCAAGTACTGTGAGAAATTCCTAACTCACCCTTTAAATTATAAGTCTCAATGAGATATGACCCAAACTGACTTGAGCGTCGGAGGGTTTTTTCCGGGACCAACCCCCCGGGAACCTCTGACCTGTGCTTACTTGTGCAGGATATTTGGCACTATTTCAGCTACACACTTTCAATCCCAGTTAACAATTCTTCAAGTTAACTGACGAAACTATTTTTAGGTCGTCTAGACCCTCGGTGAGGATCCGGCTTCATCATGTAACTAGTTATTGACCAAGTTTTGACTATCTCTCTCTAGTTACATTAAACATGGCTCAATTGGTATTCGTGTTAATACATTGCTATTGTTAACACAAATAGTTGTAGTGTATTAGCACGAATACCAATTGAGCTATGATTTGAAGCCTATAATCTTCATTATCGGCCTGTTACGGACTCCCTTTAACCCTTTAATACATTGCAACTAGAGAGAGGACGAGTCTTGAAATAACTGGTAAGTTTGCTGCTATATGACCTTGAGGTCACGGGTTCGAGCCGCGAAAACCTATTACACAAAAAGTGTAGTGTAAAGTTGCGTACATCAAATCGCGAAACGATCCAGCCTCTCTCCAGACACTACGCAAACATAAGAGACTAGTGTACCAGGAACGTACTTTTACATTCCAGCTAGAGAATGAAGGTGCTGGCTCTCATACTATAAAGGAGACAATAAGATTGTCATGAAAATAATGATTCCAATATTCATCTGATTACTTGGATGATTTTGCACACATGTATAGCTACAAGAATGATCTAGAATACAATCATCAACGGATATGTGTCAATCAAAATAATGAATGAAATCAGTTAATTATGGAAAATATATGCAAATATTATTTCTCTAATATGTATGTACAAGCGTTAAATTCAGCTTATCTGGTATATACACCACAAAAAGAATTTCATTTACCGACGAAAACTTCACCGACGAACTGCGGTTCGTCGGTGTCGCGTCGGTACTTTGCGACGCATTTGCGATACACTAATTTTCGTCGTTAATTGCGACGAAAATACGATGAAAAGCATTGTCGCTAGCAGAAAAGTAGTCAGATTAATACGTTCGTCGGTGTTTTGTCGGTGGTGCGTCGCTATTCTGTGTGTTTTATTCGTCGCTATGTAGTTTGTAGCCTTACGTCGCTATATCGTAGATATTTTGTCGCTAAAATTCCAGAATAATGATAAAATAAATTCGTCGGTGAGTAGGTTCTTGGCGTTGTGTATCGTCGGTTTTTTTGTCGATGAAACCCGCGTGTCACAAACGTTTTGTTTTACTTTTCGTTCATATTCCGATTTGTCATTGTGTCGTCGCAGATTCGTCGAGGATTAAACACGTGTATTAATTAAGGAAAAAGAAAGCATTGATTGGAAAAAAAATTTATTAATTTAATAATAAAAATTTACATTATGAAACGAAAAATTAAAAAAAAAATCTAAAAGAGAGGCGCAGAGGGGCCGTTCACTCTTCGTCATCGGAAGAAAGAGTGGCTGCCACATTATCTGCGAACTCTCTGAGGAGGCGCTTCAGTTTGGAATATCTGAATTTCAACTTCCGCAGCATTCTAGTCATGCTGTGCAGTTGTCTCGACTGCTATTGCATGTTTGCTATCAGCATACGGTAGTCGATATCCTGTTCCGGCGTTTGTTCTTGAGCATCCTCTCGCGGTAGTGGGCCATACACAGATACGGAACCCTCCCGCTCAACCGATGGTGGTTGGGGAGGAGGCCCTTGTGGCGGGGCACTGTTTGCCCCTCCACCACGCCTTGGGGTTCTTCTAAAACGACGCGGCATATTTTAATGTTTTATAACTTTGTATGTGTGTATATATATGTGCGGATGTTTGGGGTATAAATAGGTAATTTTAGCGACGATATAGCGACGAACTTGCGACGCATTCTTCGACCGTTAACCAAGACAGGAATATGTGCGGGTGTGACGCTTCGTCCGAATTAGCAACGAATTAGCGACGAAATTTGTGCGGGCGTGACGGTTCGTTCGAATTAGCGACGCACTTAGCGACGAATTAGCGATGTAAACACGTTCTAATTAATTGTAACCGTTGGGAACTGAACGGACACTAGGAATAGCGACGCCTTAGCGACGCAACTTGAAATAGGTGTGAAGATAATATCGTAATATCGTACGTTGTAACCGTTGGGAACTGAATGGAATAGCGACGCACTAGCGACGCCGTAGCGACGAAACGCGTCGAATGGGGTGAAATGACGTCGTGCGTCGCAAGGGCGTCGGTAAAGCGTCGCTAAATTCCAATAAATTCGCGCATAATAAGTTAAGTTTCGCGGATAATAGGTTCTCGTCTCGTCGTTGTATTAAGTTTCGTCGATATGTTTAGTAGGTTCTCGTCTTTGTATTAAGTTTCGTCGGTATATAGTTGATGTTTAGTCGGTCAATTAGTCGTCTCAAATTTTTCTGAGTCACATTTCGTTTGTATTTTAGCGTCGTCAAAATTCGTAAGAGATTAAACACGTGTTTAAATTAAGAAAACGAAAGCGATGATTAGAAAAATAAAACTTCATTAATATAAAATTATAAATTACAAAATATACTAGGACAATAATGGAAAAACTAATCTAAATGAATAACGGAGAGGAGCCATTCACTGTTCGTCATCCGAACAGAGAGTAGCAACACTCTCTGCGCACGCCTTCAGGAGGCGTCTCAGCTGTGCAGCTTTGGATTTAATCCGCATCTGCCTTGTGTCCAGGTATTGGAGACGCTCATCCTGGTACATAATATGCTCCCTCAAGTCATCCACTGTTTTCCACAGTTCTTGTATTTCTTTATGGAGATCGCCAATTTGGCGATCCCGACGTGGCCCAAAAAGACTGGGTTCAGAGGACTCAGCCTGTGGGGGTGATTCTTGTGGTGGAGGAACCGCTGAAGAAGAGGGTTGTTGAATAGGCCGTCTTGCCGCTGAATGGCAACTACCACGTCGCGCTTGCGCTTTAGTACGAACCATATTTGTAGTTGACTGTGATCGCACCGGGGCCTAGGAATCCGAAACAAAAGATCGACCTGTACCTGCAGCCATTGATACATGAGCTGAAGTGGTTGTGGGAGTTTGGCGTGAAGACGTTCGATGTATCGACCAAACAAAACTTCCAGCTACGCGCTGCGCTGATGTGGACCATCAGTGACTTCCCGGCTTATTCTATGTTGTCGGGTTGGAGCACATCGGGGAAATACGCTTGCCCTTGCTGCATGAAGCAAGCGAAGACGATGTCCTTGAAACATGGACGTAAGATTTGCTGGTTCGACAGCCATAGGAAGTTCCTGCCCAGACGTCATTTGTACAGAAAGAACATGACGTCGTTCATGCCTGGCATCGTCGAGAAGGACATGAAGCCCGAGCTTCTCACGGGTGCGGAGATGTTAGAGGAGATAGACAGTTGTGGATTCGTGGGGGTCGCTGATGATCTAGACAGCAGCCACAATGCAGACCTGGCCCGTTACTGTATCGGGTGGAAGAAGAGAAGCATATTCTGGGAGCTTCCGTATTGGAAGAGCAATATGATCCGATACAACCTGGATGTCATGCACATTGAGAAGAACGTGTTTGACAACATTTTCAATACGGTGCTGAATGTTCCTGGAAAAACGAAAGACAATTTGAAGGCACGGCTTGATATGCGCGACCTGAATATGCGACCGGAGCTGCATCCCGTTGGCACATCCTACATGCCGAAGTCCTCTTACACGCTGAATGCGGAGCAGGTCAGTGCGTTGTTAGCGTGGCTGGGGACGGCTAGATTTCCTGACGGCCATGTTTCGAACCTGTCTAAGAACATCGACGTGAATAAACGCGGTTTGCACGGGATGAAGAGCCACGACTGTCACGTGTTCATGCAACGGTTGATGCCCATTGCATTCCGCGAGCTGCTTCCAACCAATGTATGGGAAGCACTTACCGAGATGAGTCTATCCTTCAGATGTGTTACATCCACGAGACTCAGGACGGATGATATGTCAAGGTTGGAGGGCAAAATCCCATTGATCATTTGCAAGCTGGAAACTGTATTCCCTCCGGCCTTCTTTGATTCAATGGAACACCTGCCAGTTCATCTACCATACGAGGCACGCGTTGGTGGTCCTGTTCAGTACAGGTGGATGTATCTGTTCGAGAGGTACTCTTATTTATTACGTGCCGTTCTTATGTGTTTAAGCGCAAGCATTTGAACATATATTCCCTATATGAACAGATATCTCAGGCATTTGAAGCTGAACATCAAGAACAAGGCGAAAGTCGAGGCCTCGATGTGCAATGCCTACCTGATGGAGGAAGCCTCGACCTTCGTGTCTCATTACTTCGATCCAGATGTCCCGTCGAGGTGTAGAGATGTTCCCCGGAACGACGACGGCATTTCCAGATCCGGTGTCCTCCCGATATTCACACATCCGATCAGATTTCACGGACAGGGAAAGGAAATGATATTGGGGGACAGCGAGCTGAAGATTGCTCATCCTTATGTTCTGCGCAACTGCCGTCAAGTCGACCGTTTCCAGAGGTATAAACGATATCCAATTTTAATTTGTAAATACCTTGCGCTACTATATCCATTATACTACAAAGATATACAGGGTACTCATTCGTAATTTGCTTCAGCTTGTTCGTTGATTTATTGCAACACCGTTCACCGGGTATATCGAGCGATGCAATAAACAATGAGTTAGATGCCAAGTTTGATGATTGGTTCAGGTGGCATGTAAGTTTACATATTTGCCGGTTACGTGTACGTCATGTGATACACATTTATTGCCCCGCTGATGTATACTTACTTGTCGTTTTACAGGCGAGCAAAGGTCATTTGGCTGACGATGAGTACGGTTACATTCTGACACCAGTAGCCGAGGGTCCATTGAACAGAGTCACGCACCACGATATGTGTTTTGTCAACGGTTATAGATTCCACACAGTCTCCCATGCCAGCCGAAAATCATCGGAGAACAGCGGAGTGTGTGTCAAACAGTATGACAATAGCCCGAACGAGGATGACTTCTACGGCTACCTTACTGACATCATCGAGCTCGAATATCCCGCATTGCTTATAAAGCGGGTGGTGTTATTCAAATGCGAATGGTACGATCCAACTCGGGAAGGTTATCGCGCTGGCACAAAGGTTCATGACCGATATAAGTTGGTAGACATACACCAAGGGCGACGGTACAGAAAGTACGATCCATTCGTTTTGGCTAGTCAAGCGTCCCAGGTGTACTATCTATCGTATCCAACAACGAGGATGAATGCGAGCTCAAAAGACTGGCGAGCCATGTGCAAAGTGAAATCGAGCAAGTTTGATGTCAGTATACAGCCAGGTTTAGATGGCACGGATGCCGCATTTCAAGAAGAAAACCCGCCCGTTCTGGATACGACACATGTTGAACTGCACAACCTCCCTCTAAATGACCCCAACGGCGGTTTCATCGAAATTCATCTCAACATACAACCGCCTGACAATATTGAAGATGTAGGCGAAGACGAATACGAGGATGAAGAGGACGACGAGCATGTAGATGAAGATGAAAATGAAGATGAAAATGAGGATGAAAATGAAGATGCGTATGAGGATGCGGATGACAATGAAGATTGAGGTTAGTCACAATTTCTTATGTACCTCATTAGGCGAAAGTGTGTATATGTTGATGTACTTATACACATGTATATACATAATATGTGTCGGTAAGTACTTTATATTTTCTATTATTTTTTTTCCATATTGATGGCACCGACAAGTTACCGACGAAACCAATCGTCGCAAATTTGAAATAACGACAACACAGGCAATAGCGACGACACAGTAATAGCGACGGACTGTCGTCGCTAGTGCGTCGCAAAATTTTCGACTAAAAGCTGAAATTCCCCTTCTTCTTCCCCATTTCTGCGTTTCCCTCCTTTCCCCCTTCCCCAAATTTTCAACAAAATCGCCTCCTCCCCCATCTTCTCCGGCGAATACAGCAAAGGCTCCCGTCGCCTCCTCCCCCCATCTTCTCCGGCGAATACAGCATAGGCTATTTAGGAGGTTAGTGCGTTTGTTTTTATTATTTTATTTGTTTTTATAGGATCTATTTTGTTTGTGGATTGTGCCGCTTGTTTTCGTTGTTGTTATATACTTGAGAGCAGTTTGGGAGGAGAGATTGTGCTGGGGTGGAGGGATTCGGGCTGGGTGGGGCGATGTGGGGCTGGATGGCGGAGTGGATGGCGGAGGGAATGGCAGAGGGGCAGTGGTGTAGCTTGGGTGTTGGAGGGGATGGCGGAGGGCATGGGTGGCTGTGGGGCTGGGTGGGGCTGGGTGGCTGTGCGTGGGGTCCGGTGGGGTGTGGCTATGCGTGGGGCTGGGTGGCTGTGGATGGAGGCCGGGTGGGGCAGGGTGGCTATGCGTGGGGCTGGGTGGCTGTGGGGGGGTCCGGGTGGGGCGGGTTCGGCTGGATGGGGTGGGGGTGGGGTGGAGGTGGGGCGGTATATATGTATTATATATATGTATGTATTATATATATATATACATATATTCGGTGTATATATGTATTATATACACACACACACACACACACACACACATATATATATATATATATATATATATATTCGGCCATTAAGTAATTTTTGGCTTAATTGACTTTAATTTTATCAATAGTATGTTTCAATAGTTAAGATATAATATGTGATGAAATATGTATAATATATATGTTAAGATATGAAAATGAATAAGTTTTGGATATCATATACTATTTTGCCTTGCATGTACCGAAAAAGGGCTGTTGGTGACTAGGGTGCGTATGAACCAAAATTGTTGTTAAGGTTGAATTAGTAGAAATGTGGTGTGCTTGGCCAATGAATGATGCATGTACAAACTGTTTTGTAAGAGGTTTGCATATGATTTTCGGTATGATACTAGTTCAAGGTGTTTACTAAGCTCGAGAGCTGGACATACATTTGTCTTTGGAGAGGCCATTAAGGCCGGAAAACCTCCGATAAACGAATAGGTCATGCTGAAATTTTCAAAATTATTAATATCTTGCATTAAATGTATGCAAACACTTGTCATTTTTGGACATCTTATTTGTCTGGCCAACCGGTGTCCTAAACTCGTTGAATGTGCCTTTAAATTTTTCACCCTTGCAGATCTGATGGCTAGTGAGGGTTTTCCGACTCGATCTACACATGACATGTCAGGAGAGTTTGATAGGTTCCTCTCTCAGCATGAGCAGCTTGGGTCGGTTTCGACCGCAGCTCTTGCTGCGGACGCAGACCTTTTAGGGTCTGCCGAGAGGTCCGCACCCCCGATCTACGCCGCCACCCACACCCATCGGTTCAGCACCTCATCCGGCGTCTGATGCGGCATCGGACGAGGGTGTCATACAAGGGCGTCGTGTCCTCCCTTGGTCATATGATACCCATACGTAAGTAATAATTTATTTTTTTCAACACGTTTTCAAATATATTTCACACGTTATTTTTTCTTAAAAACTTCACCTCTTTCAGGTTTGCAGCGGACTCGGGCCAGATTTCCGGTTGCATCACTCGGTCCTTCCACTTGAGGCAGGACCCAACTGGATACCGCTGGTCCGGTGTCACCATGCAGACACATAGATTCTACTGGGATGAGTTTCAGGTATTCAAATTTGGTGAATTTCACTTTTTGATACGTAATCGATCATTACTTTTCTAACCACGTTTTTACTTTTCCTCCGTATAATAATTGCAGAAGGCGTACAGCTGGCCAGCTGACATCGCCCACGACGTGGAGCAGGCCTGGCGGCATAGGGCCGCCACACGCTACAGGGACTTCATCAACTCGCACAAGACCAAGTGAGAGCGTGACCCCAATTATGCCAGACCTGCCTACATATCTGAGGCCACCTGGGCAGGGTGGATAGTAGGTTGGATGGACCCTGCTACCCAAGCCCGCAGCGTCCGGAACGCGGCGAACCGACGCAGCGGCAATGTACAGGGCCCAGCACCTGCCACACACTCAGGTGGGTCGGTTTCCCACGCCACCACGATGCGTTCTATGGTAAGTATTTTAATATTGGATTATTTAGATTCATTGATTTCATTGAATTATTTAGATTCATTGACTTAAGTGGATTATTTACATTCATTGACTTAAGTGGATTATTTATATTCATTGATTTCTTATGTTGCGCTGTTGTTTTTTTGGTATTCGTATATGGTTAATTTAAGTAGTATATGTGTTCATTTGCCTTTTTCTTTTTATTTTTGCTTTGACTTGGGAGAGGCCTTTAAGGCCGGGATACCTCTAATAAACGAATAGGTCATGCCGAAATTTTTAAAATTATGGATTTCACTAACATATTTTATTTCATTCTTTCAGCAGGAGGAGACGGGGGAGTGGCCAGCCTCATACGATCTCTTCTACAAGACGCATCGGAAGAAAGCCTCTGACGGAACGGAGGACTGGATCACGGCGAAGGCGCGCGACATCAGTGTAAGTAGACTACGATATCATTTGTTTTTTCCTTAGTTTGTTTTATTGCTAAACCCTAAACCCTAACAATTCTTATTCTCATTTCAGGACGAGTACAACAGACTACTCGCACTTAGGGGAGAAGAGGCCGACAAGAACCGCGCTTATTGGGATGCGGTTCGGACCGTCGGCCCTCAGAATAAGAAGAAGAGGGAGGTGTACGGGGTCGGATCAGCAGCGCCGCGATTCTTTCCCGAAGTTCTGCATGCAGGTGCTTCCTCTGAGGCCAGCACCTCCGCGCCTTCTACGGCCCCAGAGAGTCTTTCGCGCCTGGAATCAGAGCATGCGGCGCTGCAGCATGAGGTGGAGACCATCAGGGCGCAGCATGAGGAGAGCGTACGAGCACTGCGGTCGCATCTGACTCAGACCCAGCAGGAGCTGCAGCAGTCGCTTCAGCAGGCGATTCAGCAGGTGGTTGAGCATACGCAGCAGCAGACGATGCAGGTGCAGCAGCAGACGAACCAGCAAATCTCGCAGCTATCACATCTCATCATCTCTATGATTTCCAGCTCCTCGCAGCCTCATCCTCCCCCTGATGGTCACTCTTCTCCGCATGATCCCCCTCCATCTTCCTCTGCATAGTATTTCATTTTTTGATTTTTCGTACAGTCTATTTCGTTTATTGTATTGAGATATTCTTTGTACTTTTATATTTTATATGACATTTATACGGATTCTATTTCGTTTGTGTTGTTTACGAACTTCAATACGCAAGTACTGTATTTCGGTATAACATTCGTACAAATGATTTAATATACAAAATATTTTTATTATTATAAAAATAAAATAATAATAAAAACTATTTAATTAATAATATATTGTATTATTTATAAATTAAAAATATTTAATATTTAATATTAAATTAATATTAAATATTAAATTATAAAATAGCGACGAACCTGCGACGAAAACGAAATGTCGCAGACCGGAAATAAAAAAATCAAAAATTTAAAAATAGCGACAAAAAAATATACCGACGAAACTTTGCGACGAAATAATATGTCGCAGAAAGGAAATAAAAAAATAAAAAATTATAAAATAGCGAC
Organism: Eustoma russellianum; assembly: GCA_036186865.1. Classification (NCBI taxonomy): domain Eukaryota; kingdom Viridiplantae; phylum Streptophyta; class Magnoliopsida; order Gentianales; family Gentianaceae; genus Eustoma; species Eustoma russellianum. Next base: position 27,897,312 of record AP025072.1, read on the forward strand.
GAAAACATACACCGACGAAACAACGACGGCAGTAACTGGTCGCAGAACTGACAGTTTTTCGTCGCAATTGTGCGACGCAACACCGACGAAATTTTTCCGTCCCAATATAGCGACGCTTCCCCGACGAAATTCACTTTGCGACAAGCCGTATCGCGACCAACTTTTTTCGTCGCTATTTCGTCGCTAAATGTCTGTAACGACGACATAGCGACGACTTTTGTCTGTCGCTATATGTCTTTTTTTTGTGGTGATATATGCATATATATATATATATATATATATATATATATGTGTGTGTGTGTGTGTGTGTGTGTGTGTGTGTGTACACACACACACATATATATATGTATGTGTGTGTGTATATATATACACATATATACATACATATATATATGTATGTATGTATGTATGTATGTATGTACGGGCGGATGTACATCTAAAAAAAAGTATTTGTCTAAAGAATTTTGATGGATCAAAAGGTAGCTGACCCGAGCACTTTCAGCATTTTGTTGAACCATATAATCAGAACATACAACTGAAATATTTAATGAATATAGATATACTTCCAGGGGATATAAATATGCTTTTCTTAAAATGCACATAACCAAATAAATGTTTATAATGCTGAGTTTTGGATGTCAATTACACACAAAAAAGAAAAAATAGGCCTTAGTACTCATTGATATTTGATTCATTTTTAGTTATTTGACAACGTATTGTAGATCATAAAATTCAGTTTTCTGTAAGCAATAAGTCTTTATGATCTAAAAATCTATGACTTCACATACACAATCATTTTATAATAACTATAAGAGGATGTCTAGCGGAAGCGTCTTTGATGAACGGAAGCTTCGACTTTGATGTAGACAATCCTAAACTTGAACGAAGGTTTTGTTAGGTCCCTTAGAACACACTAGAAGGGGGGGTTGAATAGTGTGTTCACCAAGTATGGATATTTTATGGCTGTTTTTCGTTTTGAAGTGCAACCAATACTTGGGTGTGTTCTTTAGAAAGAATAAAGACTTGAAAGAAAATAAAGAACACAAGTATGTATAGAGGTTCAAGTCAAATGACTCTACTCCTCTACCTTCTTGATGTTTCACAAGAAGGATTTTGAAATGGGAATTGTTATTTCTTTTGGGGGAAACAACAATCAAGAACAAAATCCAGAAAATATAAAAACTAGGCACCTTGTCTAGACCACAACCAAGAAATCTAACCCTTTGAAGTTTAGCCTCCAAAGATCTTCTTTGCCCCTCAAAGAAATCTTGTAGGGAGAATAGTGCACCACACACACTATCAACTAACCCTTCAAAGTCTAGAAATCTCAAACAAGAAGCACCCTTGCTCCTTGACCAACAATCTACCCAATCTCTCACAATATGGTCTCATCAAGAAGAAGACTCTTCTTCTTCTTACAATAAACACTCTCAACATTAAAGTAAAATGTACAAATATTACAAGTATTTTGAGAGCTTGAGCTTGAGAGAATTTGAGAGCTTGCAAAGTAGAAAGTTGGAGAAGACAATGGAAGAAACCCTTCTTTTATCAACCTTAATGTTTCTTCCCATTTGAAACCCTCTGCACTGACATTAATGAGTTTTGGCATCATGTGTTGGTGAGTCCTCATCATTGGAGATCTCCCTTTGGCATGTAGCAACATTCTTGGAGAGATTTCAAAATGAATGCCAGTAAAGGAAACCTGAAATCTTCAGCAGAGAGGAACCTGTGAAAAAGACACTAAAAGGGGAGGGTACAAAGGGTCAACTGATGTTAAAAAGTGAAGTTTAAGACCTTTGTAACGTTGGTCACATGAAGCGCCTAATGTGCAAAAAGCACAGGCGTTCGAAGTGACATTGAGCGCTTAATGTGAAAATGAACAGTCGTTCGAAGTCACATCAAGCGCCTAATGTGGGCTTCTTAAGTCGTTCGAAGTCACATGAAGCACCTAATGTAGCCCTTCATGCTTGTTCAAACTAACTCTGACTTTTTCTCAGAGAAAGTACTTAGGAGTACGTGCCCATTCAGGGGAAAAGTACTTTTGGCTTGGTGGACAGCATAAAGCGCCTAAAGAGGCGTTCAAAGTGTTCGCACTTTTCAACAGGCCACATGAAGCGCCTAATCAGGCGTTCAAAGTGTCCTGATTTTCAAACACTTCAGATGAAGCACCTAATCTAGACGTTCGAAGTGTTCGCACATCCAGACACTTCACATAAAGCGCCTAATGTAGGCGTTCGAAGTGTACTGGACTCCACCAAGGTACATTAAGCGCCTAATATAAGCGTTCGAAGTATACTGACTTCAACACACACACATGAAGCGCCTAATCTCTTGTTCAAAGTGCCAAATTGTGCAAATCATCAAAACTCAACATATTCTAACATTCTCCCTCTTTTTGATGATTTCACAACATGCATAACTTATCAAGGCTCTCCCTTAACATATGCTCCCCCTCACTAGATGCAACGAATAAAAAATAACTTGAACAAAACAAAGTGATGAAACAATTTAATGAACATCAACAACGAAATATCAAGTCATAAATTTGCATTAAACACTAGCTTGAAATTTTCACCACCAACAATAAAAAATAAAGAAATTTACATAGCACCACCACTTGGTGGTGTAAAACCACTGAAGCCAAAACCTACACTAGCGGCAAAATCAGTGAATCCACCCATGGATCCTCCAACATCTCCCGAGCCACCAGCATCACCACCGCCGCCAGAATTTCCACTAGCACCACCAGCACCACCACTTTCTCCCCCTAAATCATCAAAATTAGGAGGAAGAGCCCATGGACAGACTTGCATGAGTGCATTTCGAAATGCAGTCATGCGCAGCTCATTGCGCTCATCACGAGCTTCATTCCATACAGCATCACGAAGATGCAACTGCTGAACAGTCTGTTCAAGCGCAGCAATGCGTGATAACAATTCCGAAGAATTACTACCACCAGCAGCATCTTGAGGTCCCTCCGCGACCTCATCTTCATCAGGAATGGTGGTGGCCTTCCGCTTTTGCGAGTCAACGGCCTGGGCGATGTTGTAGTGATCATAGACTTCAGATTTGGCAACTGGGGTCAAATCTTCATCAGAAATGTCAACACCTTTTGATTTTAACAATATTGTGACAATATTGGCAAAAGGTAAAGCTTTTGACCCTTTTCGGAGAGCTGCAAACATGACTTCTATGAAAATCCAGGCGAGATTCAGCTGGGTCAGATGTTTGAGACGGTAAGATACATAGAAATCCATGTTACTAGGATTTCTAGTAGCCTTACCATTGATGCAGTAGGTGACCACCGCTAGCAAGATGCGATCCACCAATGGCATGTTCTGAGTCTTTTTGGAGGGGAAATACCCCAAATCGAATTTAACGTCCTGCTCACGGACGCCATATTTGACACTCCAGTCAAATACGGAGAAATCAGTCAATCCCTCGTTTCGGATTCTTAGGATTTCACAAATTTCAGGAATAGTGAAGCTGAGAGGAGTACCATCAATAACAGTGTTGAGGGAAAAAGGTTGAGACTCAGATTGTGGAGTGACCCACAAATTTGAATAGAATAGCCGGGTGTGCTCGTGGGAGTATTTTTGCATATCAGGCCTGGACCAAAGAGATGTCCAGCCCTGATGTTCCAACAGAGGAACAACTTCAAAAGCTGTGCTCGTCTCAGGAAGATTGCTGAGATTGAGCAGTTTCAGAGGGATAACAAGACGATTTGATGCTATCCATTCTCGGAATAGCATGCCGGAGTAGTAGGAGACATGAGCATGTTTGTCAATTGGTGCGTGGAGGCTTCTTGATGTCGGGCTCAAATTTCTTTAACCAAGGAAAGTTGTCCTTGGTGAGACCTTCACGAATGGTTGTGATTTCTGGAGGCTCAACAATTCCTTGTCCAGCCGTTTCTTTTGCTTTTGAGCGCGTGGACGTTTGGAAGGACCAGCGGAAGCCATTGTATGAAAAGTTTGGAGAAAAGAGAGGTCTTGAGAGGAAAAAGATGAAGTGAAGATGTGATGAGGAATGAAGAAAAGATTGGTTTTTAAATGTGAGTGAAGAAAATGAAGAGATGGTGGAGTAATGGAGGAAGATGAAGTAGTGGAGGAGTGGAGGAGTTGGAGAGAGAAGAAGATGAAGAGTTTTAGGTTAATGGGAGGAAGAGAAAGCAAACGTGGGGAAGTGGAGAAGTGGGAAAGAGGGAAAGAAGGTAATGGCGGCAGAGAATTGATGGTCCTTGAATGGCGTAAAAATTGAAGAGACGGCGGAAATGACAGTGTAGAAATAGGGTTGAAGCACCTAATGTGACTTCCAACGACTTCACAAAGTGGGATGAAGCGCCTAAAGTCACATTGAACGGCTGTGGAGATGCTGATTGAGCGCTCAATGTTACATCGAACGAGTGAACAAATTCAGATAGAGCGCTTAATCCAACATCGAACGCCTTAGTAAAAGGACATAAAGCGCCTGATGTCACTTCGAACAAGTGACATCCTTAACATCAGGCACTTGATGTGACATCGAACGCCTGAAGCAAGTGTGATGAAGCGCTTTATGTGCACTGACTTTGAAATTTTTTGAAATTTTCATGCTCAAAACTCAAGATGGTTTTATCAACCCATATTGAGCAATCCCAACCTACTTCGTATGGATACAAAAACATCACTAGGTAGGGGTTTCGTGAAGATATCCGCTAGTTGGTCTCGTGTAGGAACAAATTCCACACTTACCAAGTTCTTTTGTACACAATCACGGATGAAATGATACCTCACTTCAATGTGCTTGGTCCGACTATGTTGGACGGGATTTTGTGCATTATTAATGGCGGACGTGTTATCACACAAAATTGGCACCTTGGAGAAGTGAATGTTATAATCATTTAACGTGTTTGTCATCCATAATAATTGTGCACAACATGAGGCGGCCGACACATATTCGGATTCCGCCGTAGAAAGAGACACACTGTTTTGTTTCTTGGAAAACCAAGAAACGAGACAATCTCCGAGAAACTGACAAGTTCCGGAGGTACTCTTCCTATCAACTAAACTCCCCACATAATCGGAGTCACAATAACCTCTTAAATCAAAACATGCATTCTTAGGATAAAATAAACCAAATTTCAAAGTACTTCTAAGGTATCTAAGGATGCGTTTCACTGCAATAAAATGCATCTCCCTAGGATCACTTTGAAATCTAGCACATAAAAATACTGCATGTAAAATATCGGGTCTACTAGCCGTTAAATAAAGTAGACTACCTATAATGCCACGATACAAGGTTACGTCAACATGCTTTCCCTTTTCATCCTTGTCAAGCTTGGCACTTGTGCTCATAGGAGTGTTTACCTCTCTTCCTTCACCAAAGTTGTACTTTTTGAGCAAATCTCTTGTGTATTTGGTTTGGGAAATGTACACACCATCTTCGGTTTGCTTGATTTGTAATCCAAGGAAATAATTTAGTTCGCCCATCATGCTCATCTCGAACTCACCTTGCATAAGACTAGCAAATTGCTCACAAAGACAATTTTTAGTAGCACCAAAAATAATATCATCAACATATACTTGAACAATTAAATGATTCCTACCTTGTTCTTTTATAAACAAAGTAGTGTCAACTTTACCTCTTGAAAAGCCATTATTAAGAAGAAAAATACTTAACCTCTCGTACCAAGCTCTTGGAGCTTGTTTGAGGCCGTAAAGAACCTTTTTAAGTTTGAAGACATGATGTGGTGAATCATGACATTCAAACCCGGGAGGTTGTGCAACATACACTTCCTCTTGAATAACACCATTCAAGAAGGCGGATTTAACATCCATTTGGTAAAGTTTAAAATCCCTATAACAAGCATATGCCAACAACATCCTAATAGCTTCAAGCCGTGCTACGGGTGCAAATGTCTCATCAAAATCAATACCTTCTTCTTGACGGTATCCTTGAGCAACTAACCTAGCCTTGTTTCTAGTGACATTACCTTGATCATCCATCTTGTTACGAAAAACCCATTTCGTACCAATAATAGGATGATCTTGTGGTTTGGGAACTAACTCTCAAACATCACTTCTTTCAAATTGGTTTAATTCTTCTTGCATAGCCAAGATCCAATTTTCATCAAGAAGTGCATCTTTAATATTTTTCGGCTCTATAAGAGAGACAAATGCATTCTCTCTATATTGCCTTCGTGTGGTGATACCCCTATTTAGATCACCTATGACTAACTCTTGAGGGTGAGAACTTTTGTGCTTAAATGATCTAGGAAGATTGGAGACATCTCCTCCAACTTCCTCTTGATCATGTTCCGGAAGAGGTGAACCTTCATCATCCACATGAACTTCATGTTCCGGAACGTGTGATGCATTATCTACATTTTGTGTATCAACATGAGTATGAGAAATATTTCTATTTGACTCACTAAGTTCATGCACACAAGGTGGAGGAGTACCTTCAATAGGTTCAACTCTCAAGTCAATGAAGATGTTTCCATTTGGAGGATCATCAACGATCTCTCGTTGAGGAACGACCATAGGAACATCCTCAAGAATTTCTTCTTGAGGAGTCACATCTTCATCCTCTTCACAATCCTCATTAAGTTTAGGTTCGTCACTAAGTGACTCATTAAACTTAACATGGATTGATTCTTCCACCTTTTGACTCCTTTTGTTGAAGACACGAAATGCTTTACTATTTGAGGCATAACCTAAAAAGATACCTTCATCCGCTTTGAGGTCAAGTTTGTCCAAAGTATCTTTGGTATTAAGTATAAAACACTTGCAACCAAAGACTTTGAAATACCCAATGTTGGGAACTTTTCCATTCCAAAGCTCATAGGGTGTCACATTTAGGTATGGTCTCAAATAGACACGATTGATCACATGGCAAGCGGCATTTACCGCTTCGGCCCAAAAATACTTAGGCAAACCGAACTCATTCAACATTGCTCTACACATTTCTTGTAGAGTTTTATTCTTTCGTTCGGCCACACCATTTTGTTGAGGAGTTCTAGGTGCCGAAAGGTCATGGGAGTATCCTTTGGATACACAAAACCTTTCGAATTCACCATCGAACTCACCACCACGATCACTACGGATGGTTTTAATGGTGTCACCCACATGATTTTCCAATCGTTTACTTAGACTTATGAACTCACTACATGCATCACTTTTCTTAGCTAGAAACATCACCCACGTATAACAAGTATATTCATCTACTACCACGAAGGTATAATGTTTACCACCCAAGCTTTTTGTTCCAACATCCCCATACAAATCCATATGAAGCAATTGTAGGGGCTTGGAGGTGGAAATATTTGTCTTAGGTTTGAAGCTTGTTTTCACAAGTTTCGCCTTTTAACAAGTGTCACATAAGTCATGGTTTTCGAAACTCATTTTTGGAAGGCCTCGGACTTTATCATTTTTGCAAATAAATTTAAATGTTTTGAAACATACATGTCCGAGACGTCTATGCCATAGTTGCGTCAAATCATTCTTAGCAACTAGACAAGATACATTTTGAGAAACCAAATCATTGATGCTAAGTTTGTAAATATTTTTGAAACGCAAAGCCTCAAATAAGATCTTATCTTCCTTTTTCACAACACACTTTGTTTTCAAAAACGTTACCTCATAATTAGCATCACAAAGTTGACTGACATTTATCAAGTTAAACTTAAGACCTACAACATATAAGACATCACTAAGAGAGAAGGAATCGTTACCCACAATACCATGTCCTTTGATTTGGCTTTTGCTACCGCCAAAGTGGACAACTCCTCCGTCTTGCATAGTGAGTCTATGGAAGAGACGTTTGTCTCCCGTCATATGGTTGGAACACCCACTGTCCACGACCCATTTGACCATCTTGTCTTCGCTTTCTCCATTGAGTGATAGGGCCTACAAAAGAACCATATGAAAGTGGTACCCCTTTTGTTTTGGGTCCTTGAAGGTTAGTTACCTTCACTTCGCCTTTCGGCACCCACACAAGACTCTTATTATTTTTGACTCTACACACCTCTCTACACGACCCTTTTTATTACAATAAAAACATGTAGGAATGTGTTTGGGTGTATAAGAATGTTGATCGTGTTTAGCTCTACACACTCTTTCAACATGACCCTTTTTATTACAATAAAAACATGTCGGTATATGTTTGTGTGAAAAAGAGTGTTTATCGTTTTTAGCTCCGCACATTTTTTCTACATGACCCTTTTTATTGCAAAGAAAACATGTAGGAATGTGTTTGTGTGGATAATGATGATTATCATGCTTGTGTGTTGACTCGTTCCGTGATTCCCGTTTAGGGACAACATTCTTTGGTATCAAAGAAGGATTATTTTTCACGGAGTCAACACAAGACTTAGGCACCTTGGTTTGTTTTGCCTTGCTTTTAGGCATGTGCCTTTGCTTCTTCAAGGGAGCTTGAGACTCCTTGAAGTGTGATGCTTGTTCATTTGTTTTTCCCTTTTTAGATGCATACAAAACACTAGATTTAATCTTAGGTTTCATACTAAGTGAGGATGCATCTTTGACTACCTTAGTTTTATTTGCACTTTTCTTTTGAGAATTCTTGTTCTCAACGGTTTTATGAGAGATGCTTGATTTTATCAAATCATGCTTCTCCTCTAGTGCAATCGTATGCATAGTTAACAAAATATCATACTCAAGTTGTAATGCAATATGATTTTCTATCGTGTCATTGTATTCGTATATACATGCTTTAAATTCCTTTTTGACACGAGTATATTTTAGTTCTAAGAAGTCAATTTCCTGCACTAAGTCATCTCTTTCATCTATTAATCTATAATGTGAGGATGTAGTGCATACCTCCATGTCGTCTTTGATGGTCATGGTCATCGTTATCACTTTCGGATCCAGACACTAAGCATTCCCAATGAGCTATTTCTTCTTGTAGAGCCTTCTTCTTTTGGTGGAAGGCTTTCTTGTCTTTCGGGAAGCTCACATAGTCAAACGTGGGTACTTTGACCTGTACACTTGAGATAGAAGGGAGTAGTGACTCTTGTCTTCTTCTTCTAGAAGCATCACTACTTGGAGAACTTGCATCAACAAATCTGAAGGGATCCATACTATGAAGATCAAATCTTGTATTTGGACTCAAATAAGCAAGATGTGACTCTGATACCAATTGTTAGGTCCCTTAGAACACACTAGAAGGGGGGGTTGAATAGTGTGTTCACCAAGTATGGATATTTTATGGCTGTTTTTCGTTTTGAAGTGCAACTAATACTTGGGTGTGTTCTTTAGAAAGAATAAAGACTTGAAAGAAAATAAAGAACACAAGTATGTATAGAGGTTCAAGTCAAATGACTCTACTCCTCTACCTTCTTGATGTTTCACAAGAAGGATTTTGAAATGAGGATTGTTATTTCTTTTGGGGGAAACAACAATCAAGAACAAAATCCAGAAAATACAAAAACTAGGCACCTTGCCTAGACCACAACCAAGAAATCTAATCCTTTGAAGTTTAGCCTCCAAAGATCTTCTTTGCCCTCAAAGAAATCTTGTAGGGAGAATAGTGCACCACACACACTATCAACTAACCCTTCAAAGTCTAGAAATCTCAAACAAGAAGCACCCTTGCTCCTTGACCAACAATCTACCCAATCTCTCACAATATGGTCTCACCAAGAAGAAAACTCTTCTTCTTCTTACAATAAACACTCTCAACAATAAAGTAAAATGTACAAATATTACAAGTATTTTGAGAGCTTGAGCTTGATGGAATTTGAGAGCTTGCAAAGTAGAAAGTTGGAGAAGACAATGGAAGAAACCCTTCTTTTATCAATCTCAATGTTTCTTCCCGTTTGAAACCCTCTGTGCTGACATTAATGAGTTTTGGCATCATGTGTTGGTGAGTCCTCATCATTGGAGATCTCCCTTTGGCATGTAGCAACATTCTTGGAGAGATTTCAAAATGAATGCCAAGAAAGGAAACCTGAAATCTTCAGCAGAGAGGAACCTGTGAAAAAGACACTAAAAAGGGAGGGTACAAAGGGTCAACTGATGTTAAAAAGTGAAGTTTAAGACCTTTGTTACGTTGGTCACATGAAGCGCCTAATGTGCAAAAAGAACAGGCGTTCGAAGTGACATTGAGCGCTTAATGTGAAAATGAACAGTCGTTCGAAGTCACATCAAGCGCCTAATGTGGGCTTCTTAAGTCGTTCGAAGTCACATGAAGTGCCTAATGTAGCCCTTCATGCTTGTTCGAACTAACTCTGACTTTTTCTCAGAGAAAGTACTTAGGAGTACGTGCCCATTCAGAGGAAAAGTACTTTTGGCTTGGTGGACAGCATAAAGCGCCTAAAGAGGCGTTCAAAGTGTTCGCACTTTTCAACAGGCCACATGAAGCGCCTAATCAGGCGTTCAAAGTGTCCTGATTTTCAAACACTTCAGATGAAGAGCCTAATCTAGGCGTTCGAAGTGTTCGCACATCCAGACACTTCACATAAAGCGCCTAATGCAGGCGTTCGAAGTGTACTGGACTCCACCAAGGTACATTAAGCGCCTAATGTAAGCGTTCGAAGTATACTGACTTCAACACACACATGAAGCGTCTAATCCCTTGTTCAAAGTGCCAAATTGTGCAAATCATCAAAACTCAACATATTCTAACAGGTTTCTCTCCACTAACCCTCACTTTAATGTTTATTTTGATGGATAAGTAAAACCGATGAACACGATGAAGAGAGGACCTTCATCTATATCTATAGGTAATGAAAAAGTACGTCTATTATAACCTTTAGAATATCACCCCTTGATAAATAGATATGTCTCTTTAATGAAGAATTGTGTATCTTAGACTTAAAAAACATAATCCTTCGAGATATAAATCATATAACCATTATATCATGACCCAATCTTACATTTTCTCCTTGTGTAAAAGTAAAATGTACGCACTTTATGTATTTTTGGGATTAAAATAACTTTATCCAGTTCTTTTGTAAGACTGAAAGCGAAAGAAGGTGAAAGGAATTGCAGAATAGTTGAATCGAAGAGCAGTTGTTGTCTTCAAGCTGTTTGAAGATCCATGCATTGACTATTTAAACCTGTTTTTGCACTTCAAGCTCCAAATTAAATAGTCACATGTATCAAAGTTCTGATCATGTAGTTGCGTTTCAAGGTCAAATAACTTTAAAAGGCGTTCCGATGCATTAGACTTCCGCGTTTATGCAGGATTTGGAAAAGGACTGGATCCCTTTGCGATCCAATGTATGTAGCATTATCTTATACTTTATGTAGGAAGCTGTTTTCGCGGCTCGAACCCGTGACTTCAATGTCACAAAACATTAATTTTACTAGTTTCTCCAAGTCCCACCCTCAGATCAAATAACTTCTAATACTCAAAAACTACTTGAGCTCATCTTGAGTAAAGTAGTATACTTTTAAATTGGACAAGACGAACAATATTAATGGCTAGAAGACATTGCATGTACCCATCATCAAAATTCATCAATGTTTTGAGAATGCTCAGATCCCAATGCATGAGGGATAGGGGAAAGGAGATGAAAGAGTGGGGCACAACCACCACTTTAAAGCTACAAATTCCAGCTAATTTCACATTTACAAGCTATTCTATAAACAATGCTTCTAAATACATGCATTCTATAGATGTCCTTTACGAATAGATCAAAGCATATCCAGAAAAATATGTGTATACATGTCTAACTAAGCAGGAAACCTAGTATTCGTCCCTCTCTCTTAAGAAACCCCCCCCCCCCCCCCCCCCCCACAAAGCTGTAGATGATTCACCCTCCAGGGAGACCAACATGAAAGTGCATCGAGGACAACTTCGAACCCTCGCCAACTAGTATATATACATACATTACCTTGTATATATAGTCTTGTAACTATAAGTATCACTATTTTTGCACTACCATTATATAACCTACCTTTTGATTGGTGATCATACTGTTGGTTCATGATACGCAAACTCATGGACCATTCAACTTCTGGGGCAATACAATGGTATACACAAAAGCATTGACATGGATATGTAAGTCCTTTTCCATGTGACTCTTTTCTGATTGATAATCAACTATGACACAAAATCAAGTAGCGATTGAGCAGCAAATCTCTTCCTGTTTTCAAACTCAATCGAGTCATTATACCCCATATTCGCGTGGGCAGGAGGCTGAGGTTTATGAACCCTATCATAATGCCCTTGAATAGATCCCATCTCAAGACTACTCCTTAGCTCCATATTTTGATCAGAAAGGTAATTCTGTTGGCTACCAGATAAAGGTAGGGTTTCAGAAGGAGGAAGCCCTAGTGTAAGGGAAACACCATTCCCATGAAACCCTGTTGTCAATTGCTCTGGATTAAACTGCCCTAATTCCCCAAGTGAAAATCCCACAAATCCATTTGCAGTTCCTTGTCTGTTTGCCATCATTTGTGTTGTAAAGCTCTCCTTTATTTGCCTTTCCGCGTTTACACCTCTCCTTGTATCACCAAACTGTGTGTCCATGTCCATGTCCACTTGAGGATTATTATTTGTGAAGTTTTGCATGTCGGATCGAAGCTTTTTTGGGTTTTTTCCAGAATTTCTTTCTGGATTTAGTTCAGAAAGTAAACCAAATCCTGAGGCAGATGAACTTTCTTCAGGAGTTTTTTCTTGGCTCATTCGCTTATTAGCTTGCTTGGACTTGAAGGTACTGTCTTGATCAATTCTGGGAGTGCTGATATCTTTGGGGCTCGAGGATTTCGAGCCAGAGTTTTTGTTTGATTCAAAGCAACATTCTTGATTCTTCATTTCCTCCGTGTACATTTCTTCCACCATAGGCTTCCAGAGTCGAACTCTGGCATTTATGAACCAGTTTGAGACCTGCATGCCACTTGCACTATATTAGTACAACCATTTTATCTTCATTTTGCTTATGTGAAGTTTCTAAGTTATCGAGACAACTTGACGTAATTTTCATTATATGTCATCGAGAAACAACATCTGTGTGTTTCTAACACATAGATATGGTTGTGTACATTCGAACTCTTATATCTCGTCATAGGTGGAAGCCTCTAACCTAATTAGGTAATGTTTTCGTTTGTTGTTATCTTCACCTTTCAAAAAAACTAATAAGCCATTTACTAGTCAACTGCCAAAACTTTTCAACTAATTTTAACAAGTCAGTATGCCGTTTGAAAAAAACAAAGGACATTCCAAAGTCTAAACATCAATTATTTTTCTGACTAGCGTATACACGTCTCTTGTCAGACTCAGAATGCAGTTTAAGAAGTCCATATCCATTTTGATTTTAAAAAACTCCAATCAAGAAAGTAAATTTATGGAACTCAACAAATTAAGGGTATTTCCAATGTACTAGGTTCCCGTGTTTGCGTATTGTTCGGAGAGGGGTTGGATCGATTTGCAATCTGATATACGCAGCATTATTCTGCACTTTGTGTAAGAGTTTGTTTCCGCGACTTGAACCAGTGACCTCAAGTTCATAAAGAAACAACCTTACACATTGCTCTAAGCGTGGAACCTAACAAATACCGATCGCAATATTCATTTTTCCTTGCACAATATCTAACTATGATTGAGCTTTGATTTGAGAAATCACATATATTTAACGTATCCAAGTTTCACTGATATTCATAATTTTATACCAGAGGAATCGCTTGAAGTCAATGAGCACATCAGAGGCTAAGATATCAGGACTCCCTACGAGCGTTATCCATTCATGGAACAAAGTTAAGAAAAATTTAACGTATGATTGTTATAAAAAAATATTAGATACTTAATATGAACAGTTGTATGATTGACTCCTAATTTGTAACCAATAAGTAAAACACGAAAAGGTAAATGGCGAGAACTTAACCAGAGAAGAGAGAGAAAACTCTGTGTCTTCTCTCTGAATAAACCGTTTTCTCCTAGCTTTCAATCTTCTTTCCAAACAGATTTCACCTCAAAATCTCCTATTCTCACCTTTGTATCATGTTATTCTCTTTTCTGAATTTCTGTTGGCAGTACCATGCCCAAAACAAAGGCAGCTAAGGCTAAGTTGAAGTTGAAACATGCTTCAAAAGGAATACTACAACGGCATCTAGCTCTAGCGTGAGCAATATATCACCAAGAATAGTTAGCAAGAAACATCGCTACTCATCCGCTGAGGACGCTGCAGCTGTAGAAAATCTGGGACGCAGTTCTTGTGAAGCCAGAAAAACTAAAGATTCTACTCCGAAAATGGAGATTCATTTTCCTTTCATGGCAACACAGACGACGAAGGCTCCACCTCAAAGCCTAAAAAGGGGGTGAGAGTAGTTGCTGGAGATGGTTCATCTTCATCATCCCATGCTTCGGATGAAGACGAAGCATGCCCTTCAAGTTTGAATCCTAGAGAAGGAGACGCTGGAAATAGGGAAGCCCGCCCAAAAAAATACTCAGTGGGTAAAAGCCTGGATGACATAACAACAGCTGTCAGTCAACCAACTAACACCCTTCATCATGTGACTTCACCAACCTCTCTCCTCCCCTTCACCACTCCGCAAATGCCACCTGGACCTTCTCCCACCAACCTGTCAGCTCCCGTGGACACTTTTGTTGCAAGAGTTGACCCTCCAACATCCAAAATTCAAAAAACTCAACCTGCTAACCATCATCCTGCACACTCCACAACCCAACCAGCTCAGCCTGCAGCCTAGCCAGCACAAGAAAGAGCTTGGAATTCACTTTTTGCGAACAAAAGGAAACCTGAGCAAGGCCTCTAGCTTTAAAAAGTAGAAGTGAGCATCCTAGGCCAGGTGCACATTAACATTGATGAACAGTGCAACGACAAAGAGATAGATTGTTATCTTGTAGGCTGCTTCGTCGAAATATTTTCAGGTCGGCAAGCAGTGCATAACCTCTCCAAGTCTTGGAAGGTTAAGCCCACAGTGGAGTTACATGCCTCTGGATGGATAATCTTCAAATTTGAGTCAGCCAAGGAGATGGAAGAGGTACTCTGTGCAGGACCATACTTCGTGTATGGTAGATCTCTTATTCTTAATAAAATGCCCAGATTCTTTACGTTTGGTGCAACTGAAATAGTGCAAGTCCTAGTTTGGGTGAAATTTTCCAGCCTACCAGTCACACCTTAGAATATGTTCTCGGCCAATATGAGCACATGGAACTATGCACGTGCCCTAGTGGAAGTTGATCGCAGCAAGGAGCTGATAACCTCGGTGGAGTTAGTACTATCAAATGGCACCACAATAGTTCAGAAGGTTGAATATGAACCGCTGCTGATGTTTTGCAGAGAATGTAAGCAGCTCGGTCATAGCGCAACATCTCAGAAGCAAGCTGCCTAGCAAAACTCCATCGAATCCTACCGCAGCCAAGCTGCAGACGGTTTAGTTCAGCTCGGCACAGCCCAAGTTAGCATAGCCTCAGCCCGTAACACTTGCTCCCACCATTCCCCCCACAAAAACCTACCAAAAGACATGGGTCCAGCTCTGCTAATCCTCAGCAGCCCAGCTCATCTCAGCAACAAAACGCTGCAGTAACAGCCAAAGTCCAACTAGAAACAGCCCGGCCTTCCATCATCTCAGTTCAGCCAAACACTTGGCCAGCACACCACACCACCTCAGCCAGGCCATCCACTCACTTAGCTTGGCCAGCTTGCAGCCCGCGTATGGAGATTGCTCTAGCCATACCCTAATTGGATTTGACCAAATAATGGAAAACACCTCTGCTCTGTCTGAAAACAACCCTGAAGAGCCAAGTCAAGCTCCACAAGATAGCGTCTATGTGGAGCACAATGTGGAGAGAATCAACTCATTGCTCCAAGAAGGATTCACTGAAGTGATGTCCAGGTCGAAGGCCATTGTCCTGAGGAAAAAGCTCAAGACTCATCATAGCAAGGCCAAGGTACGACCAAACACTTAATTTTATGATAATTAGTTTTTGGGAATATTAGGGGCTGCAATAAGCCTCTAAAACATAACGATGTCTATAATTTTGTAAAAAACACAAAATAGATATCCTCGGATTGTTAGAAACTAAGCTGAACAACAAAATGTATCTGTTCCTAAAACAAAAGTTTGCAAGCTGGGGTTTGTAAATAATTTTGACTCTCATGAGTGCAAGCAAATTTTGATACACTAGAAACCGTCCTCAGCTGCTGTCCAGGTCCTCTCTACTGGCCCACATGCTATGCACTGTAAGATAACTTCTCATGTGACTGGACTGAACTTGCTAGCCACTTTTGTTTATGGCTTCAACAGGCTGGTCGACAAGCACCCGCTGCGGAGCTCTCTTCTCAATCAAAGTCAAATGCAGAATGATCCTTGGATATTGTTTTAAGAGATTTTAATTGTATCCTAAGAGAAGAGGAGTGAATTGGTGATAGGTCGGCAACTAACTATGAGCTGCAGGACCAGCTCAATTGTTTTCTTCAGAGCGGAGTGATGGAGCCACCTCGTCAGGTTGCTTCCACGCCTGGGATAATGGCTCTGTCAAATCTCGACTTGACAGAGGTATGGCCAACAATGCATTTATGGAGGCATATCCCCAGGCGAAGGTACATTTTCACCTTGCTGGATGCCTTTCTAACCACTCACCTGGTGTGCTCTGCCTTGATCACTCCAGGCCTGCAGTTAAAAGCTCCTTTAAATTCTTCAATATGTAGGCTGACCACGAGTAGAGTCAAAAAGTTCATGTCTCAGCCATGTTTCAGATTTTCAAGAAGCTCAGGCTCTAAAAGGCCCCCCTCAGTGCGCTTAGTATGAAATCCTTCTTGCACATCTCAAACAAGGTTGACCAGGCTGTGGAAGAGCTGGAACGTATGCAGAGGTACTCAGATGGTCAATGGGGCATGCCTGACTGGAAGGACAAGCTACAGAAGCAAAGACACTTGGCATTCAACTTTTTGGAGGGTGAAAGGAAATTTTTTGCTCAGTTCGCCAAAGGTAACTTTTTAATTTCGAGTGACAGGAACACAAAATTCTTCTACTATATAATTAAAAGAAATAGGGCAAGGAGCAGTATTACTGGAGTTTAGCTAGCTGATGGCAATATGTCCACCTCTATCGAGCAAGCAGCTCAGCAATTTGTGCAGTTCTTCTCTGACCTGCTCGGGTCAACTCAGCCAGTCCAGCCCATCAGGGCACAACTACTGAATGGAGGTCCAAGGCTATCTGTGCAGCATGCTGACTCACTTATTGCCCAAGTCTTGGAAGCTGAGATCAAAGCAGCTCTGCACTCTATTGGGAGGGACAAAGCGCCTGGTCCTGATGGCTATTCTTCTCAGTTCTTCATTAAAACCTGGGAGATAGTTGGGTCAGACCTCTTTGCTGCGGTGTAGGAATTCTTCAGGAATGATGTTCTGCTTAAACAGCTCAATTATGCTACTATTGCTCTGGTCCCCAAGGCTGCACATGTTAACAGAGTGGAAGACTACCAGCCCATTTCCTGCTACAACGTTATCTATAAGATCATATCTAAGATCCTTGCAACGAGAATGACGCCAGTCATGGCCTCCATCATGGATCTTGCCCAGGCTAGTTTTCTAAAGGGCAGATCTATGATGTAAAATATCTTTCTGGTGCAGGAGCTGATGAAGGAGTATGGAAAAAAGGGAACAGCTCCCAAAAGCATGCTTAAAGTTGACATCAGGAAAGTTTTTGATTCCATCAGTTGGTCTTTCCTGAATGACATGCTTCTTGGACTTAGATTTCCTGCTGTCTTCACTGGCTAGATTATGTAGTGTGTGAGCTCCATCTCATACTCTGTTTCTCTCAATGGCATTTCTTAGGGATTCTTTCAGGGCAAACGTGGACTAAGGCCAGGAGACGCTATCTCCCCCTTCCTATTTGTCATTGGCATGTAGTACCTCTCAAGGCTCCTCAGACGACTGGACCATGACAAAGGGTTCCATTTCCATGTTGGTTGTGCTGAGCAGTATATCACCCACCTCTAATTTGCGAATGACCTCATCCTTTTTTCCACAGGTGATGCCTACTCAGTACAAAAAGTAATGGATGCTCTAGCCGTCTTTGGTGATTGTTCAGGGCTCAAGGCCAATCTAGTCAAATCCCAATTCTTTCATGTAGGCATTGGAGAGGCAACTAACTGGATGCAAGTCAGCACATATTTCTCAGCGGACACAATGCGCTTCAGATATCTGAACATTCCTATTGCAGGGCACAAACTACAGATTTCGCACTATGCCCCTTTCATCAAAAAGCTGATGGACAAAGTGGGATTATAGAATGCATCCAGCCTTTCATATGTTGGCATATTGCAACTGATCAAATCAGTCCTGCAGGGAGTGAACTGTTTTTGGTTGAATGCTTTACCCCTGCCTGCAATAGTTGTAACTCTGTTGAACATAATTTGTCTACATTTCTTATAGGGGAATTCTTCACTTGAGTCCAAAAATGCTTGGGTCTCTTGATCTCAGGTAAACATGCCTAAAGAGGAGGGTGGTTTAGGTGTTCTTCAGCTGAAGGCATGGAATTTGGCATTGTTAACCAGCACTTGTGGGATCTGCACCATAAGAAGGACACACTATAGGTATAGTGGATGAATTACAAATAAAAAATGTACAGCATATTCTGGACTAAGATGGGACGTAGCTCAGACTCTCTCCTCCAGAAAAAGCTTATGGAGATTAGAGACATGATGGTCAACGTAGGCTCCTACAGCTTGGCCGTAGAAGTACTCACCTCGTAGACATCCGATTTCATTCTCAAACCTTGGCTGGTATATGATATTTCAGGGAAAGATGCAGAAAAGTCAATTGGCAAGATTGTTTGGGACTCGGCAGTAACTCCCAAAGATTCTTTTATGCTGTGGCTTGCTGGGCTGAACAGGCTTCCCACCAAGAAAAGGCTGGTTTACTCAGAGGACAGAGTATGCCACTGCTGCTTGGAGGAACAAAAGACGTTGCAGCACCTACTCTTTTCCTGCTTGGCTGCCAAACAGGTTTGGCTAACTATCTCGGCATGGCTAGCTCTACCAAGAAGAATTAGCTCCATCAACAGGCTTTTGACCTAGGGTTCACGCAGACTCAAAGGGAAAGTTTCGAGAGTCAAGGCATCAAAAATTGCATTGCCTGCCACGGTGTATCATATATGGCAAGCTCGGAACAGATGCATTTTTGAAAGAGCATCATTTGTATCTAGGTATGCAACAGATAGAATCTGCACTCACGTGTATAGAGTGATATATAAGCTTTAACCACACATTTTAGACATAGGCGTTGCTTCTATTGTTTAAAATTGCTTTATATTACTGAACAGTACATGTAGGTCAGCATGTTGACCTACAAGTAGGGATTTTGTATGGATGCATCCCCTTGATGCTTTGATTTCTTCGGTTAATATATTAGTATTTTAAAAAAGTAAAACATGAAAAAAAACATATACACAAAATCACTTGTAGCTAGCATAATTCTATCCATTCCAACTGTTTAAACATGGTAGGACTACTCATAATTCAGAAACTAGTGGTTTTATGTATCACAAAGCACACTGTCCCAACACACCTATATGCATGCAAGACACTCACCTGCATGTAAAGTATCTAAAACACCATCCTCTAAAACCATTTTAAAATTTGTTTTGAGAAGTAGGTGGTTTATATGGTCATGCTTGTGTCCTGTGGCATGTCAGAATATAAACTGAAGTTTTCTGTTCCCAAGGATATGAATAAATCATCATCTAAAATCATACCTGGCTTCTAGTAAGACCTGTTTGCTTAGCCAGCATTAGTTTATCTGGATCCTTAGGGTACCTGCATTCAGAACCCAAACAAACATAAGAAGATCATGATCAAACTAAAGGAGATGAACAAAACAAACACTAATGTTTCTATCAAAATCATCTCATCAACGTTTTGCGTTTTCTATTTAGTTGGTCTTTGGATATGTGTGTGTGCGTGTGTGTGCGCGCGTGTGTATCTTCACATAAACACTAGGAAGATTTTGGTTCAACATATACTTATCCAATGGTAAAAAAAGGGGGAAAAAAGAAAAGGAAACCAGGGAATTTGAAGAACATACGGGTGCAAGAAATGCTCAAAGAGCCAAGAACGAAGAACTGAGACAGCCCTTTCAGGCAAACCTCTCTGCGGTCTCCATACATTATTATTTTGCATCATCCTAAGTTGTTGCATGTCTCTTTCTTGCCTAATCTGTTGATCAACAAACTTGAGCCTAGAAGAAGAACCCTGAAATTTTCCTCCAATCCCATCATTTTCACCTAAGCTCTTGCTTGCTGCTTTTATTTGTGCCAAGATTGCATCCTTTAGACATCGAAATTTCTTCGAAATCGTCTGCAAAGCAAGCTGAGTGTATGATCTTGCTGAGCCAGCCCCTGTCGCTTGCTCGAATGATGTCACAACATTCTGCATTTGGTGGTGATATTGCCTATACCTTTGCTCAACCTATATATACACACAAGTAGAGAAAAGGTCATTGCACTTTGTAATTCTTAAATAGAATAGTAAACAGTTTCTAAGTAAACAAAATCTCCCAGCTGAATCCTCTGATTCAAGTTAGCCTAATGGTGAAGGTCATGTCACTTTCTGACGCCTAACAAGGTTTTGAGTTAATAGGGCGGTAAACGAGGCGAACGAGCCGAACATCGCAGTGTTCAAGTTCGGTTCATTTAACTTAGCGAACGAGTCGAACTTGTTCCTTTATTTAAACAAATATATTTAATTATTTAAGTTCGGTTCGTGTACTTATCGAGTTCGAACAGAAAAAAATAAGCTCATGGGCTTGGTCTTACTTCACCGTCGAGAAAGGAAGGAAGACTTATATCGCCAAGTTTAACTCAGACGTAACCCCTTTCTTTTTTGGATGTGAATAAGTGTCAAACCAAAATACTCACGTATTGACACACAATAGAATAAAGCACGTCTTTTTCTTATTTATTCTATTTATCTTTTCGATTGGATGTTATTTACCCAGGTACCTGGTCGTCTCAACTCCTTTAAAGGTCATTCTTTCCGGCCAGTCGTTACGGAAACTTTCGCATGTATAAGTGCCTTGATGCGATCATTCCCGTTCCGTCACAGAGT
>AP025072.1:27918330-27995698 GCA_036186865.1 Eustoma russellianum
TTGAACCTAGAAGAATTACATTCTAAACCCCTTTTTAGAGCGTAAAAGATATATTATTCTGGTCTAATTTGGAAGCGTATTGCCACACAATAGAATAAAGCACGTCTTTTTCTTATTTATTCTATTTATCTTTTCGATTGGATGTTATTTACCCAGGTACCTAGTCGTCTCAACTCCTTTACACATATAACATATAGGAATTCTAAAGAGTGGTTTTAACTCCGTTCATTAACCTTTTAACCAAGTCGAGTTCGAATTATCGAACGGCTCGGTTCATTTATAGGCTAGTCTCTATTCCTTTATCAGTGAACGCGTGTAAAATTAGAAAGAAAAAAGTTACAACAGCAGGATGGTGCCAAGGAAAAAATTATATTAAAAGAAATGATATCACATTTTCCTAGTATTTTTTTTCTCACTATAGATGCTTGGTCATGACGAACATAGAATCTTCTAAAGAAAAAGCCACGTAGCATGGGAATCGCGATATGCTTTTCGAAAGACTATATCGAACATATGGTATTGGAGAAACCAATTGGTCCATAGAAGTATTGAACAATTGCCGTCACCTAGTCGTAATTTACATCCAGTTCGATATAAATTCTTGCAGTCTTCTAGTGGTCTTCAAAAAATGCAATTATAAAATGAAATAATACAATGTAATTCTCAAAAATGAGTTAAGGACACGGATGAATTTCAATTAGGATGTCGAATGTGTATGTGAATATATAAATTGAGTTATAAAAAATATTTTGATAATTTGAGTTTTTTGAAATATGAGAAATATTTCAAAGGTTTGCAAATATTTAAGTGTCAAGTCTAGCCAGGATAGACTGAACCTCTACATGACTGAGGCCTAACATTCAGCGAACAGACAGACTTCACAACTAAGCACACCGAGTGATCGGTAAGAAATCAATATATATGTGCGTGTGTGTATATATGTGTGTGTACATATAATATATAAAAATGACGGCTCTCCTCTCTCTGCCCTCCTGCGCGATTCTACGCCGCCACCGGCTGGTGTTTACCGCTACATCCGCTTCTTCTTCCATCATCCCTGCTATTCTTCTTCCATCATCCCTGCTATACAGTACTGCTCTCCGCCCGCCATGTCGAATACTAACCCTAATCCGCCGCATCTTCTTTCGCAGTCGCCATCAACAAACGCCCCTCGTTCTTACGCATCCTTGTTTTCACCAACGCAGAATACATTGCCTTCCAAGCCAGTCCACAAATATAAGGGTGATCCAATGATCACATTTACAGAGGAGGAGATACAATCATTGGCCGTTCCATATCGATTCACATTGGTGGGAAATTTTTGGTATGGGCGTCCTCCACTCGCCACGATCCGATCGACTATTGATCGGGTGGGATTCACAGGATCAGTTAAGGTGGGATTACTGGATGCATCTCATGTAATACTGCATTTTGATCAAGAACAAGATTACTATCGTTGCTTTTCTCGTCGGGGATGGATGATCTCCGCAAACACATGCGAGTAGCCAAATGGACTCCGGATTATGATCCTGCTGTTGAAGTGCCTATTGTGCCTATATGGATTTCATTTCCTGGTCTCCCCATACATTTTTATCGTAAAGATGCGCTTTTAATATAGCACACATGCTTGGAATGCCTCTAAAGCTTGATGCGGCAACGACATCAACAAATCGGCCCTCTGTCGCACGCATATGTGTGGAATTGGATGTGTCGAAGGAACTGCCGAAGCGGGTGCATATACAAACATCCACGAGAATTATCACCCAATCTGTGGAATATGAGGATCTTCTTTCTTATTGTCCAGACTGTTATAGGCTGGGCCATATTGCCGCAGACTGCGGGAAGGACACCACACCCAATGACGAAAAACAATCACGAAAACCTACAGTATTGGAGCCAGAAAAGCGTCCAGTAGAACAACGAAAAAGACAATGCTGGACACCCAAAAAGAATCTCCCGCAGACGGATCAGCAGAATTCAGCCTTGCCGGAGAATAAGATCTCAGCATCTCCGGCGGCATTGGTCTCAAGAGAGAATCTATTTCCCAGACCGTCACAACAACCCCCATCTCCTGATCTCCAGATTACAGAGGGAATTGCAGATGTGCAGGAATTATCCCGATTAAGAGGCGTTGATGACTGTATGGTTGGGGACATTTCAAGGCATGTTGAGTCCTCCACTCATTCTGACAATGACATGCAACTTCAGCTCGCAATCTATCGCACACATGAGCAAGATGCTGCCAATGATCCATACGAAGGAATTGCGACATTATTTGAAGCACATACGCCAGAAGCCAGTCTGCAAGGGGCCATGGTTCAGATTACACAGTCCAGTGTGACCCCTAACATTTTACGCCGACCCCCGCGTCCTCTATCACCTCGCATTACCAGGTTACGTGCGGCTACCCTCAGTAACTCTTTTGATGCATTGTCCTAATGAAGATTATTACATAGAATGTACGAGGTATTATGACCTCAATGACTAGGCTGCATGCACTTATACGACGACATCAAATACATCTTTTAATATTCATCGAACCCAAGCTTCGTTCTTCTGCGCTATTATCCTATCAGTTACAGTTAGGTTTCTCAAAATCATTATCTGCATGTAATGATCATCTTTGGTTTTTTTTGAAGGAATCAATACTGGAGCATGTGGATTCTAGGGCTGGACAGCAGAATTTTTTAGTAAAATATCAATGGCTGGCCATGGGTGAGCAATTTTGGCTCACGGCAGTATATGCTGCCCATACAGTCATTTCTTGACGTTTATTATGGGCAGACCTACAATCTTTTCATGGTTCGTTAAACATCCCATGGTTGATTGGAGGAGACTTTAATACATTCGTACTCTAGAGGAACATCGGGGCGGTCTTCTCCCAATTTGAATTCTTTGCAGGATTTCAATGAATGTATACAAGTCTGTGTGCTTCAGGAAATATCTTTCCAAGGTTCGCTGTATACTTGGTGTGATGGTCGTGGTTTGGGACGTGTATGGCATCGCTTAGACAAGTTCTTATGTTCTTCATCATTTTTGGATATCTTTCCAGTTACACAGTTACAGCATCTTTCACGGGTCACATCAGATCATGCTCCGTTATTTTTGACGTGTGATTCAGTCATGCAACTAGGCAGGACTAGTTTTCGATACCTTGACGTCTGGGCTGCGCACTCAGATTTTGATGATTTTGTAAGAAGTACTTGGGCATCATTTCCCACTGTGGGAGGGATGTGGGGATTATTTGATAAGTTACGCCGTTTAAAAAAGGAGTTATATCGGTGGAATAAGGAAGTGTTTGGTAATATATTCGACGTGGTATCACAGGCAGAGACACACGCACACCGGTGTGAGAAGGAATACGATTTAAGACCTACTGAAACTACACGTTCTGCATATCATCACAGTGTTGCTCAATTGCAACTAGCTCAGAAACATGCATTCCTTTATTGAAAACAAGGTGGCTCAAGGACGGTGATGCAAATACATCCTTTTATCATAACACCGTGAAAGATAAAAGATGCAAGCAAGCTATTATCCGAATACAAAAATCAGATGGAGAAGAGTGTTCATCGCAGGAAGATATACGCGCTGAAGCCGTACGTTATTTTTCTGAGTTATTTGCTGAGGAACAAGTGCTAGATTGTGATAGCATTTTAACACACATCCCTGTTTTAGTGACGGAGGAGGATAATACGATGCTCCAAGCAGTTCCATTGGCGGACGAGATCAAGCAGGCAGTGTGGGATTTGAGCCCAACTAGCGCAGCTGGCCCGGATGGTTATCCGGGCTCTTTTTACAGGAGGTTTTGGTCTCTCATTTTGGCTGATGTTACCAAGATGGTCCAAGAATTTTATTTGGGTGTTCCTGTACCTCGTCAGATTGCAACGACCACGATTGTATTAATTCCAAAGGTTTCCAATCCACAAACATTTGCAGACTTCAGGCCGATTTGTCTTACAAATTTTATCTCAAAGGTCATTACGAGATTGCTCTCTACTCGGCTGGGACAGCTATTACCGAGAATAATTTTGCCGGAGTAGGCGGGCTTTATGCAGGGGCGAGGCATTACAGAACAAATACTTCTTGCTCAAGAAATAGTTCATGTCTTGCATAAACGTCTGCGGGGGGGGGGGGGGGCATATGATGATCAAGCTAGGCATGGCAAAAGCTTTTGAAAGAGTTAGCTGGCGTTATCTTGATATGTTGTTGCATCGCATGGGCTTTCATTCACGCCTAGTTCGCATTATCATCAACAACTTGCGATCCACTCGCTGTTCTATTCTGGTTAATGGAAGCCACACAAACTTTTTCACAATAGGGAGAGGTGTGAAACAAGGAGATCCTCTTTCTCCTTTATTGTTTATCATGTCATCAGAAGGATTTTCCGGAGGTTTAAAAGCATTGGTAGCTGCAGGAGACATTAAAGGTTTTACAGCAGGACGTGTGCCTTGCATTTCACATTTAGGCTTTGCTGATGATATTTTAATTTTCCTAAATGGAAGCCGCAGCAATTTAGCCAAATTTCATTCTTTCTTGACATTATATCAACTGGCATCAGGTGAACTGGTGAATTATCACAAAAGTCAAATTGTGCTAGGCCGTGGTGTTTCTAGTTCCAACGCAGCATCCATTCTAGGCATGCGCCTTGCCTCCTTGCCCATCAAGTATCTTGGATCTTTTTTGTATCAAGATGTTAATCGCGCGAGATATTGTACTCCTCTTCTAAATTATTTTGATGCGAAGCTAAATTCTTGGTCTAACAAGTTGTTATCAATGGCGGGAACATTAGTATTATTGAAGCATGTGTTAAATTCCATTCCTACACACATTATAGCGAGTTCGAGGTTGCCAAAGGGCGTCGTGGATGTCCTAAACCGCAAGATGGCAACTTTCCTTTGGAAAGATCGACACCACTGGAGTTCTTGGTCCTCCATCAGTCGGCCATTACACGAAGGAGGTTTAGGTATTCGTCATATATTAGATGTACAGAAGGCATACAATGGTCAATTATGGTGGAAGTATCATCACTCTCACACTTTATGGCTGATTACAGCAAACAAAAATATGGTAATCGTCCTTCTCTCTATTCTCACATTTATGATTCTCCAATATGGAAGCGTATTTGTGCCATTGATGGTTTTATGATGGAACATACTACATGGAGTGGAACTTCTTATCATTGGTTGCCAGACTCCAATGGCCAATTCTCCATTAAATCAGCCTATGCCACTATTGTCACGTCCGCTTCTTCCACACAGAGTGTGTTCTGATTTGTTTGGTGGAAAAGCATGCAGCCAAGTGTGCGGATTATTTTGTGGAGATTGTGGACAAACTCTTTACCAATGGTTAGTAATATGCGTGTTTGTCTGCCATCTTTCCTTCACAGTGTGCTTTTTGCAAAATTTCCTCAGATGAGCAGGATCACATGTTTTTGCATTGTTCACAGATAAAGCCTCTCTGGATCGAAATATCCACTATGTTTTTGGGACCATTGCCTGTTAGTAATACTATAAAAGCTCATTTGTATAGATGGTGGCGCAGTTCCTCACAATCATCCATGATTGGACAGTTGCGTGTGGTTGTTCCTTCAGCGGTATTGTGGGTTGTTTAGAAGGAATACGCAGCAGTGCAATACGGCTCAGAATCATTTGCTTCCCAACGTTTGTTTGAAAAAGTCAGAATGTCAATCTACACATGGTGTGCTTCGGTAAATGGCAGGAAATTTGCATCGCATCTTCCTCATTTAGTCTCGCTTCAATACTCTCCACCTTTGAGGTCTAGGCGAATAAGATTAGTTCGCTAGGTATTGCCCCCCACAGGCAAGCTGAAGCTCAATGTGGATGCAACAGTTGGCAGACATCTGGCAGCGGGTGCGGCAATACTTCGCTCAGATCAAGAAATTTTGGTTTCGGCCATTGCGTTTGCATTGCCCATGGTAAGTCCGTTGAGGGCGGAGTTGATGACATTGATGTTAGCTGTGGCTTACTATGCAAGGGAATATAGTCAACTTATTGTAGAGACGTATTGTCAGCTTCTTCTTCCTATGTTGGCTGACACGCATTCTTACACAGGCGCATTGGGGGATGATGTTCGGCGTACAACATCATTGTTATCTCTTAACAACTCAATTATACAATATTGTCCCAGAGAGGCAAATACAGCTGCTTATCGTCTTGCACGCTATGGTTATCGGCAGGCTGGCTTAGCACGCTATGTTCACCTTCAGGAGCTCCCTTGCGAAGTTCAGGGGGCAATCAGATTGGATCTTCAGCTTCCAGCATTGCGTGTTTAATCATGTCTCACATTGTGTTGGCTTTCTTCATATTCTGTTGCCTGTGGTCTTTACTGGCCCAGGCAACGACGGTACGCAAATTTATTTCACTTGATCTATTTTGCATCATTTTGGTTAAGCATGCTATATCATTTACAATCATGATTTTTTTGGTGAATTGTCATTTGCTGCGTATGTTGAGCTCTTGGCTGGTTGCGGCTACTGCACTGAGTCAGTGGAATCTACAGCATCATTTCTTGTGGTCACCTTGGTTCTTGGAGAATCAAGGTGACATGGGTATGTCTTTCAGTCATTCTTTTCTGCGAATTTATCATATAATGTAGATGGTAATCCTGTTACTCTTGCTATGTTCTGAGGTACAAATGGTCGGACATCTCTCGCTATGGTCAGCTGCATGGACCTCTACGCATCATCATATGCTGCGGCTCATGGAGTCCCAAGTTGCAAGCAAATTTCTTCTGTATTGTCCTTTTTCTACATTGGCATCCCAATCCAATCGAATAAATATGTACGCTTTTTCCTTCGCCAAGGTTTTATCCACAAGGGTGGTTTTACTTGGCAAGGTTTTAATGCGGCATATCATATTCGATTGGAGGATAGCAATCATTTGCTTTTTGATACATTGGTTCGCTTATGATCGCTTATGTTGACTTTGTAATATGGTATTCCTCCACCATAAGTGAGGCTTTATCTCAATAAAACTGTCCTGATATAAAAAAAATATATGTACATATACTTTTCTTATGGGTCATGAGAAAACAACCTATGTATGTTTCTAACACGTGGATATGGTTGCGTATATCCGACCCACCATACTCTGTCATAGACAGGAACATCTAAGACAATGGGGTAATGTTGTTGTTGTATATATAATTTTCCCTTTTAAATTTCTTGTATATAGAGGGGATAAGATTGGAATCCGTATTATGCACAATTTGGATCTCATGTATCTCTTTGTGTATAAAGGTCGCAAACATGTCGTGTTTCGTGTTTTGTGTTTTCGGGTTTCGAGTATCAAAGTATCAGACCCATACCTTACTCGTTTGCTTCGCGTGTATGGAAGTAGATACCCAAACCTGTGCATGTCAGGTTTCATGTCGTGTATCAGGTATACCCACAAACTTGACAAGTACAAATATTTAAGGTCGTGTACAGGTCATTCATGTATTTTTCAGGTCTACGATTTTTACCCATTACGTGACGTAATATTTTATGAAGAACATTATTATAACCAGAAGAACAATAATGTTTTACCAGATGAAATTATAACATAAAACTATAAAAGAAATAATTTTAACATATAATCATCAACCTGATCCATAAGAAAAATATACAAAATCAAAATAAGAATCCATCATTTATCAAAACAAATACACAAAAAGAACATATGTTAAGATAAGGTGCACTGACCTGAATCTTAAGAAGGTGGAAAGTCATGCGACAAAAGAAGGGAGGAGAGAGGAGTATTTCTGACAAGGAAGATGAGGACGGTAACGGTGACGATGTGTCCCTAATGGAAGACATCTCGATAGAAAGTATTTCAGATTTTAGAGAATAAAAATTAAATTATAAATTTGAATCATCTCCGTCTCTACAATGTCCTTTTCTGTTTGGAGTGAATTTCGGTCTCTCCTTCGGCTTCACCAACTTTGTCAGAACAGAACCAAGACCGTTTGCTTGCCTGCTGACGCTTAAGTGAGAAGTGAGAATTGAGAAAAGTGAAGAGTGAGTGAAGAGATGAAAAATGAAGAATGATGGATAGGAACGGCGGGGGGGGGGGCAATTGTAGAGGTAAGAAGGAAGGAAATGAGAATTTGAAAATCATGGATTATGTTTTTAGGTTTTAGGAGTTTCTTTTTTTATTTTATAATTTATATTAAAAATATATTTTAAAAAATCGGGTATAACGGATACAAATGGGTAAATCGCGGGTGTACCTGGATCCAACCTGCTCTTAGCGGGTAAGTTTCAGGTCTTACTCGATTTGGACACGAAACCCGCTAAGGTTATACCCATACCCGCGAGGAGCGTGCCGGGTTTGAGTCGTGTTTTTATGTCGTGTCTGAGATTACCGCCCCTATTTGTGTATGTATATAAATACACATGATTGCACATAAGACGTACATACATACATACATGCATACATACATACATGCGCATATATATATATATATATATATATATATTTATTTATTTATTTATTTATTTATTTAATTTTTTTAAACGGAAGGATACCTTCCGGCTTTTATTTATGCATCATATCCCGCGTTAATGGCCGAGGGTAGCCGTTACTACAAGCTAAAATAAAAGAAAAAGAAATCAAATGATCAGTCGTAGGACTGCTAATCTATCTATATTTCAAAAGAACGATGACTGCGCCGTCTAGTAACCATTGAGGACGGTGGAGGTGGTGGAAGATCCTTCCGAGATCTGCGCTTTTTCCGAGATAGTCCGCCAAGAAGAGTCCCGCCACCAGTCGATGTCCTGCAACAATCCATATCATCTCCCGCAATGAGCAAACTCTCGCGTAGATCATCATATTCAGTCCCTTTACGGCGAGTATATGAGAGAGAAGTTTCATTGTCCGAACCTAGTGCCAAATCAACTTCCTCTTCCGGAAAGTGGTTTTGATAAAATTGTTCAATTAAGGGATCATAAGCAGGCTGGCCAATGGCTGGCATTATCGCTAGTGGAACTGGCAATTCAACTTGAATGGATTGAATTTGGACTTCCGGAGCCACTTCAGACGGTGGGTTAATCTCGTGAGCATGCTGAACAGTCGTGTCTGAAACCTCCAAGGGTGAAGGAGATATGTGGACCGCTCTCTCTTCTATGTTAGCTTCAGCGGCCTGTAGAGATAGTGTAGATGTATCTATGTGCTGCTGATCCTGTTGCTTTTGAAACTCCAATGTTGGCGGCACTAATAATACCGGACATAAATCTGCAGTCAGCCGAGAGAAAATCTGCGATATAGATGGATCAGCAGTAGGCGCAGGGTGTTGCGTGGTATCAGCTGCGTCATCCAGAGCGTCGGGAACGTGTGATGGATCAACTGTCGATAAAGGTGGCTGTGCACTTTGAGCCATAAATCCTTCGATATTTATGGGGAGGTCCTTAGGGGCTTCAACATCAACGATTCCCTCATGTGCTGAAGGATTTGCGGCTGATGTACGTTTAACAGGGGTCCACCGCGTTTTGGGCTGACGAACGGGGGGAGGCGGCGGAGGTGGAGGTGGAATACTCGATTCTCCTTTGGATGAGCAATTAGCGAGTGCATGTCCCAGTCTGCAGCAGTCAGTGCAGAATAAAGGTAAATCTTCGTAAACAATGCTCTGCAAGATTAAACGACCTTTGGCTAGTAGATATATTTTTTGCGGCAAATCCTGAGATACATCAATCTCTACACACACCCGAGCTACCGACGGACGCAGGCCCTTGGAGGTAGCCACGTCTAGCTTGATTGGTAAACCAATGGAACGAACGATTTCAAATAAAGCTTCCTGCTAATGAAGGTGTATCGGCAGTGCAGGGAGGGCAACCCAAACCGGCACGATGGGGACATCGGAGGATGGATTAAAATCAACAGTCCACTTCGTAACCCTCATGTGGCAACCAGAAATATGCCAAGATCGACGATAAAAACATCGCAAATAATCCGCCTCATTGTTAAAATTCATCAAAATATGTGTTTGATCAATAAGAGTAATCCGAAGGTCGTGATGAAACCCAATCTTCTCAAAGACTGCGCGTATAACCTTTAATGGGGGACGACCATACCAAAAAGTACCAACTAGGGAGTACCGAAAAGGAGCAGCAAGCGCATCAATTTCCGAATCAAAGAAAGATACCATTGGAATACCTTTGTAACGAGTCGCTGTCTTCGGCGAGATGGTGATCGATGGAGCGGCTGATCCGGCCACTACTGCGGCGAATGTAGGCGCAGTAGCCATTGCGCTGAATGTCGAAAAGGGTAAAAGAGCACTGCTTTAGAGTTGGCTAGGTTGAGTGGGTAGGAATCGGCGATGGCGGTATGAAGACAGCGGCGAAACACAGGCGGCGGCGGCGGAAAAGCAATAAAATCATGATACTCTAACGCTCTTTAGGAGATTCTAGAATTCACCATGCCATTTTCAAGATTCTTTATGGACATGAATTGACCTTACGAAACCGACATGCAAACAAAGAATGCAGAAACAGTAATTATAGCGTTTTGTCCTTGAATTGAAGCAACTATTCCTCCCATATCAATCACTCACTTATTTGATTACAAAAACAATGAATTTTGACAGAGTCTATAAAGCATAATAATTGACAGGAACTCACCAACCAAATGAATACGACCGTTTTAGTCTTCTACGGACATAGTACGTCAGTCACAAATACACAATCATTGTAATATCCATCAGTTTTGTGAAAAATAGCTTCTTATGTGTAACTGAAAATCATTCAACTTGTCACGGTCTAAGGAACAATCTTTTGGATTTGAGTTACTTGGGATGGTATAAAAACTTAAAGACAATAAAATGACCCACAGATAACAAGTTTTGGGGGGTAAAAATGTGTACTAGGTTCAACCAGAAGCAATTTTCATTATGGATTATTGAAAAACAACTTCTTCGTTTTTTATAACGCATGAGTATCGATGCGTACATCCGACCGTTGTTGTTGTGTGCCCGCTATACGTTTATATCATAATGTAAAACATAGACGTCTTTTCATGAGACGGCTACAAATCTAGTAACGTAAAAGTCGAAACTAAGTTTATTAATGTATATGATGTTTTAAAAATCAGAAACATTCAATGGGTAATACAACTTCGTTGTTACTTTGTGATTTTGAGGTCACAGGTTCGAGCCGTGGAAACAGTTTCTTACACAAAGTGTAAGATAAGACTGCATATATCAGATCGCGAAACGATCCGTATCCTCTCCAAACCCTATGCAAATATATCGGGAACACCTTTTATTGTTACAACTTTTCATGGCTATGGTACCAATACACATGTTATTCATACATGAACAAGTTGTCCACTAATTTTCCTTCAAGAATTGGGAGGCAAAGAAGAGGGGTTGGTTTTTCATGGACATTCACTAACCTCCATCCAATGATTGAAGCACAATCATTTCGGATGTTAAAATTGTGTTTGTACTTGTCCAATTCAAATAACAAAACCAATGCTACATATTTGTTAGTTTTAGCTAGCTACTAAAAAGCATTAGACCCAAAAAAAAACATTATCCTGTTGCCTTGGAGCTTTCTGTCTATGACAAGGTATCAGAGAGTAGGATGTACGCAACCATACTCATGTGTTATAGAATATTTTTCGATGACCTATAAAAAGCATTGGACCCAATGAGCATAAATGGAATTCAAATACCTCATCAAGCATGCTAACAAGCTTAGCCTTCCTCATCTGAATCTCTTGTTTTTGAGCTGTTGTAAGCTCAGCCTTAAATGTTTCACCAATTTGGCCTACACCTGAGGCCGTTGATTCTTTTTCCATCTTTGCTTTTTCTTTACCTTTTTCCATCACCTCATTTTCTTTATCTTTTGCCTCAATATTCACTACTTCATCCAATAACTCTTGTGCAGCTTTCAAATATTTAGTCCCAACCACACCATGTCCACCTGGCATACCATGAGTTATCACCGACACCGAAGAGGATACGCCGGCCGAAGCACGGTAGCCGCCACCAGAACCACCATCGCCACCGCCAATTCGAGGTGAAACAAGAGCTACTTGATTAATATTATGGTCCACAGGGTGGGACCTATAGCCTGATTGCTGAGAAGAGAGGCTAAGTGAGAAAGCCTGACGTGTCGGTGTAACCATAGGCATGTGGTACCCTAGTTGAGCAACACTAACCTCCGCCGGTCCGCCACCGGAACCAGTAGAAACCACCACCCCAGATGGGATATGTGTGTTTTCTTGATTTCCACCACCTGTTTGATCAATTGCTGTCCACCACCTAGGGGGTTGCACTTCATGTTGTGAATGGAGAGTCAGATGGTTCAACTTAAGATCTTGTAGGCCGGATCCGGTTTCGGCCTGAAGCGGCACGCCGATCAGATGCGGCTGCGGCGGTGGAGGCTGCCCATTTGGTAGATTTTCAAGATTTATTGCATTTCCTGCAGCATAATTCAAGATTAACATGTTCCCAGATTGCTGGGATGTGTCCGAAAAGCCGTTGTAATTAGGGTTCATCAGATAAAGTGTCTGCAACCCATCAGCTTGGATTTCAGAGCTGCCTTGATAGTACATATTTATTGAGTAACCAGAAATTTGCAGTAAAAATTCCTTCAAGAACCAATCAGAACTCTTTAACTTATGAGCTACTCCAACACTTCAGAATCTTTCAACCGATCTGACTTCTTATCATAACAGAAATATCAGCAGCTTGTTACTGATTAAGAATATTTCTTGTCAGAACTGTTGAAGTTGGGAAAATAAATTGAAACCCCATGTGGATCCATGCAATACCCTAGCATGAAAACAGTTAGACAAATCAAAATCCTTAATCATGAGCTGAAATATTTTTTCTTTTCTATTTATAACCATAAAGAACTTGAAATAAAAAAGGTACATGTCTTTCTCCATGATCAATATTGAAGAAAACTGTGTCATAAAAAGGGGATGGGATTTGAGAATAAAATCTTGTTATATAACAGTCATTGGATGGCTATATATAAACAAATCTTGAAAAAAAAAAATGAAAAACACAATCAAAAAAGAGAGAGAAAGTTGTTGCAGAGACAGTTTTGTGTACCATCAATGGATATAAAAAAACAGAAAGTGGGGATACATCAAAAGCTTAGATGACACTCACATGTCCATATAATTAACGTACTGTCTATATTGGAGCAGAAGTAGCAGCTTAGTCTTTGCAAGTAGCCTTCTTGTCAGACTCAACTTCCTCTGCTTGCTATGTTCTAATCTCTCTCTTCCTCTCTCTCCAACAAAAATTGAAAGAGAATATAAATATATAGTCCGCATAGCATAGTCCAATTGGTACTCGAGTTGGGGATTGCCAACAAGAGGTCATGAGTTCGAATCCAGAGACGCGCACAGTGTGGTTGTTCCTCTGCTGTCAGCCAAAGGCTTGGTTTGTGGGGAGCACCTTGTATGGGTAACAGTGAAAGATCTCACTCAATCTAGGAGGCCGCTAGACTCCTGAATTACATCCTCCACGCAGCTCCTTGGGGCTAAGGCAATGGGGCCATTTGGGTTGGGGTTCAACCTTTTGCTAACAACAAGAATATATATATATATATATATATATATATATATATATATATATATATATAAACGGAAGGAGACCGAAAGGTCTTTATTTATTCAATAAATATCCCGCGTTAAATGGCCGAGGGCAGCCGTTTACTACAAACTAGAAAAAAAAAAACGAAATCAAATGATTATTCGCGGAACATGAGGCATGCTAATCACACTATAGTTCAAAAGAACGATGATATATATATATATATATATATATATATATATATAGATATATATATAGACACACGTTCTGTATACAAAGGAAAAAGCTATATCGGACTCTGATAATCGAAACATATAATTTTATTTACATTTAAACTATATAAATAAAGTATATGAAGGTGGCTAACAAACACAAAACTTGTCCGCTACAACAATAATATCACTACCATGAGTGA
This sequence comes from Eustoma russellianum, assembly GCA_036186865.1. Classification (NCBI taxonomy): domain Eukaryota; kingdom Viridiplantae; phylum Streptophyta; class Magnoliopsida; order Gentianales; family Gentianaceae; genus Eustoma; species Eustoma russellianum. The sequence continues at coordinate 27,932,297 of AP025072.1, forward strand.
TAAAAATTCAGAGTTAACAATAGACGTTAGAAAAGTTTTACTGTCTTTTGGAGTTATTTGATTACTAGTCAAAAACGTTATCCTTTTGGCCTACAGAATTTTGACATTTGCCCAATTCATTCAACTTAGTACCTTCTTATACACACACACCATATATATCTGTGTGTGTACATATACATATATATATATATATATACACATATATATATATACATATATATATATACATATACACACACACACACACATATATATATATATATATATATATATATATATATATATATATATATATATTTGTCTTTTTGACATGTTCACAGTGTCGAGGCTAAATGATTGCACCAATACGCATCTAGCTAGTATGCAATTGTATCTTGGGTAGCGATGTACATATTCAACATATTTTGTGCTAAATGATTTTTTAAGTTTAGTTGTGTATTGATTGTTGCACGGTGGATGTAGTATGAGAACGTATACTACTTAAAAGATAGATTTATGATAACACTCAGATTCATACGTGGCAGATTGTTAGTCGGACAGCAAATCATATAGCTAGGAGGATTAGAGGATAATAAAAAGAACACCAAAGTAATTGCATGATTGTTGAGAATATTATCATACATTAGCTCATTCGAGAAAAATATATGTCATGCGAAAATGATGTACCAATAGCCATTACTTTAAGATTTTGATTATATATAGTCTCCCCTCATGTAAGCCTAAAAGTTTCAACATGCTATCAGAGCCAGTTTAAAATACAGACTCACACCTTGCCTGGCTCATGGTTGGCCATTTATTGTCACTCCTCACCCAAGTCCAGATGTTCATGTTTGCCTTGTGCTCATTCAAGTCCAGATGTTCATGTCCTGGTTTGTGGTTTGTGATTGAGAACGGGTTCTTGGCCATTTATTGTTTCCCTCGCCCAAGTCCAGATACTCATGCCGGCTTATGTTTCAGTCGAATCCAGATGTTCGTGTCTGGCCTGTGGTTTGTGATTGAGACGGGTTCTTGGCCATTTATTGTCTTTCCTCGCTCAAATCCAGATGTTTATGTCTGGCTTGTGGCTCACTCAAATCCAGATGTTTATGGTTGACTTGTGGTTTGTGATTGAGGACGGGTTCTAAGACACGTATGTATGTCATCACCCAAGTCCAGATATTCATGACTAGCTTGTGGTTTGTGATTGAGGACGTGTTCTAAAGCGCGTGTGTATGTCAAGTCACGTTGGCACTTGAAGACGAATGTTGAGAATATTGTCCCACATTGGCCAATTTTAAAAAATATATATAAGTTATATGAGAATGATGTATCATCATTTATTGCTTTAAGATTTGAGTGGATATCTGTCTTATGTCACGTAACCACAAAAAGTTTCAACAATGCTCCACTTATGTAATCATTTTTTTCCGCCTCGATATTTGAGGAGAATTCGAACCAATGGTGAATGTACTTTGACGTGTTAGTGGTATTGATTGTCATGCAACATATAAAAAGCTTATTACACATTATATAGCAATTGATCATGACTTGTATTTCTATGAAGGAAATTATATATGATATATTCCGTTAAATTGATGATGCTTATAGACAAACGTAAAAAAAACAATACTCTATATTAAGGTTCAAAAAGAACATGTCACTTCTAAAATAAATGCGAAAATAGTGTACAGAGACTTTTCTGAATTGAAGGCCTTATCATGTTTAGTACTCTTTAGACTTTTCTTTCCCACGATTCTGAATGAAAAAGATAAGATAATAATTGAGTGGTTTTATCTTTTTTTCCGTGGACACAAATATTTCTCCTCTCTCTCTCACTTTCTTTTCTTCTTTTTCGGTTTTTCTCTGGTTAGGTACGTGTGATGGATAAGAAAACAAAAACTTTACTGTGCATGACACTCCTCAAAATTCATTTCTAAATATGCTCCCACGTATCATATATTCCTCGAAAAGTTATGATATATATTTAAATGTAAGGATCCTCTCACCACTGGTTTTCTCATCCTCTATCGTATTATGCACATCAATTTTAAACAAAATCATAATCAATATATCGCAACAAAGTCAAAAAATATCGTTAAGGTTGCGCAGACTTAGATACATGCAAACAATACCTCAATCTCAAAAGATATAATGTTTGTTTTCAGTGAGACCCTTACTCTATAGGTAGATGCATATATATATGACACAATAATAGAAATGCGCACATCAATATAAACTTACATGAATGATTTTATTAAAAAAAAGTTAACAGATGATAAAATTGATAACTGAACTTACATGAATGATTTCATCAAAAAAAGTTCAAAGATGATACAGAAAGCGAGGTAAAACATCTTTAATTTACCCATGTTTAAAAGAATTCCACAGTCAATATTGAGAAAATTTGCTCATGATTATCTAAAGTTGGTGTACTTTTGTGTATTTCAGCATACTCCACGTACTTTTTAACTCCTTTTTATAATCCACGTACTTGAGTATATAAAAGTATCAACAACGAAAAGTTCTACTTAACCATTGCAGAGCATGAGACAAACCAGGGTACTACTATTGAAGACAAGAAATTTATTAGTGTGTCCCCATGCTCACAAAGACAGACGCACATACATGTGTATCAATAATAAATAAATAAATAGATAAATACATACACACACATATATATGTGTGTGTGTGTATATGTATATGTCTGTATAAAGATCGAGACATACATATATGTGTGTGTATATATCACACACATATGTTATATATGTATAAATGTGTGTGTATGCAATATACACAAATATGTATACGTATATATAGATATATATATATATATATATACTTCCATGTATATATATATATATATACACATACGTATACATATATATACGCACACACATATACATATATTTCCATGTATATATACATATACATATACATATACATATACATACATATATATATATATGTGTGTGTGTGTATATATCTGTGTGTGTATATACGTGTATATAAAGATAGAGTGTAAAGAACGAAAATAACACTTCAAATCTGCCTTTGCTTTATTTCATCACCTCCATTTATAGAGTTACAAATGGAAGGATATATCTGAAAGATTCGTGTTAATCTAATCACTATCAATGCTAATCTAATCACTATCAATTAGGAGAATAGATCCATACAAATCAAATCAATTATAGATATACATTAATGGCGAATCAATCAGGTTCACCAATCAAATAACTACATACATCCGCCAACTCTATCCAAGTGTCGAGCCCAAGTGCCAAGCTGAACTGCGTCAGGTCAGCACGGCAAAGATTACAATAAAGCATGGTCGGTCTGGTGCATCAGGTCAGGTCAGCTCTTACACAGCCGAGCTCAGCAAAGTCAGTTCGGAATCTTGACATGGCTGAGCCGAGCTCAGCCTTAAACACCCCCCCCTCAAGTTGGTGCGTAGAGATCCGAAACGCCCAACTTGAACAAAAGAAAGCAAAATTGCCGAGTGCCAAGAGACCTTGGTCCGAATGTCCGCTAGCTGAAGAGATGCCGAAACATACGTGGGACAAATGAAGCCATCCAGGACTGCATCGCGTAGGAAATGACAGTCAACTTCAATATGTTTGGTACGCTCGTGAGAGACTGGATTATGCGCCAATGAAGTGCTGACTGGTTATCCGTGAATAGTGTGATCGGACCTTAGTGGGAAGAGTAGAAGAAACGAAGAAGACGTTGAAAGCCACTTGAGTTCACACGTGGTGTATGCCATGGACTAATATTCCCTTCGGCTGAAGAATGGGAGACTGTTGTTTGTTTCTTAATCTTCCATGAAATAGGTGTTGCGCCGAGCTGAATGAAGTAGGCAGTAAGAGAACGTCGAGTGAGAGGACAAACAACTCAATCGGAGTCACAATAAGCAGTCAAGCGAAGAGTGTTGGTCGATAGAAAGATGATCCCCTGGCCTGGATGACCCTTCAAATATCTAACAACCTTGAAAGCAGCATGCCATTAATCAAGACGGGGAGTTTGCATAAACTGAGCTAAGGTGTGCACAGCATAGGAAAGCTCAACATGAGTGACTGATAAATATACCAGGCGTCCAACAAGACGTTGATAGGGCAGGGGATCATGCAAGATCTAGCTGGAGGACCTGCGAGAGCTTATGTTGTTGTTTCAAGCGTATAGCCAAAGGTTTGGAAGCCACTAAGCCATAATCACTAATAATGTCAAGTGTGTGTTTGCATTGGAAAACAAAAAGAACCAGCACCATAGAGGTGCTGAAGCGAAGCTAGGAGGTGACTTCATATAGACTTCCCTCGTCAAGGTTACCATAGGAGAAAAGTATTGTGAACAATCCATTTGACATGTGACAAATTGACGGGGCAGTAGTGAGTGCAAGAAGGACACAGACGGTGACCATTTTTGGCTGTGGGGGCAAAGGGTTCAGTGTAATCAATCCCCTCAATTTGACGATTGCCGTGAATAACAAGTCGTGCTTTTGTAGCGTTCCATGGTGCCATCCTAGTTGTATTGATCATGTAGATCCATTTACATCCAATAGCGCGCTCTCCCGATGGTAGGGGCTCAAGAGTCCATGTATTGTTGTCTTCCAGGGCGTGGATCTCGTCCTGCATGGCCGTATGCCACTCAGGGTGTTTGAACTGTTTGAGAATATGTTTGGGGCTCTGCAGAAAGTGTAATGGCAGCAAGAAAAGCCCATGGGTGGACGAAAAGCGGTGAGTATCTAAGAAATTGTGGATAGAGTACGAAGTACCTAAACAAGGGGATGGTGGTGAGCGGGTCGGCCGAGAGACTATACTTTACTGTGTTCAGTTTCATATCTGTGAGCTGAGCTGGAGATTTCTTCCTCGATATCCACGGCCAAGTATCGGAGTGAGGGCTGAGGTGCACTTCAGGTCAGGTCTGGCGAAGCTGCCGCCGGCAGAAGGGTCGAAGTGGCGTAGCTGATGTAAAATAGAATCATTAATGGGGTCATCAAGAACCAGCGGGGCAGACGCCGGAGGAATAGGCAGCTCGGCCGCGGTGGAGGCCAGCTCGGACGAGCTGGGATTAGCGAAGGGAAACCTTGTCTCAACAAAGGTGGCATTGCGAGTGAAAAAGATTTCATGTGTTTCAAGGTCATGCTACGCCAGCCTTGCTGACCAGTAGGATATCCGATGAAGATGCACTTGGCGGTTTCTGCTCTGAAATTTATCATCCGGCCAATGATCATTATAGACATGACACAAGCTGCCAAACACTTTGAGATGAGATAATTTGGGGGATTTTTATTTTAATGGGGGTTTGAACATGGGCACAATTTGTAGGATTAATGGGTGGGGGTTTAATGCCCCCAGTAAACCATTTAATTTTTCAAATATTTTTTTCTCTCTTTTCTATGGGGCGTAACATGTTATGTTGTTTATCTCCTGGTGTTTTGTTTGGGATTTTCATTATTAAGGTTTCTGGGTTTTTTTTGGTTCTTTTTATTATGTTATACATTATTATGAGCTGTAACTTTAATCCTTTATCTTATGTGCAGGTAACGCAGCTTTCTTCATCCATCTTGAGAGTTGAGGGTGTGCATGTTTATCGTTGTGTTTAGAATGCAAGAGAGTTTCTCCTTACATTTCCTCTAGCATATAATGCATGATTCAACTGTGGATTTAATTATGCTGAAGTAGCGAATGTCGCTTCTGCTCAGTTTTATTTAGCTTAAGGTGGGAATTCAGTTATTGAATATTTGAAACAGGGTTAGGTAAATCACGGGTTGATTACCGCCTTTATGAATAGATGACGACAGGAGACCCATTCTTTTGAATTACCTTTAGGCGAGGACACAGTTACATTAAGATGTGGACATCTTGTTTGACCTACATATCGACTGTGAACCTGTTGCTAGACGAGAGCCTTCGTGTAGTCTATCAGAGTGGCGTGAACTATGTACAGAATTTTTTAGATAGACTACGGACCTTCCAAATGTTAGAACATGTTAAGTTTTGATGATTTGCACAAATTAGTACTTGGAACGACGGATTAGGCGCATCATGTGAAGTGGTTGGAAGTCAGTACACTTCGAATGCTTATATTAGGCGCTTCAGGTGCCTTGGTGGAATCCAGTACACTTCGAACGCCTACATTAGGCGCATCATGTGAAGTGTCTGGACGCCTGAACACTTCGAACGCCTACATTAGGCGCTTCATGTGTTTTGGGAAAAAGGCAGTACACTTCGAACGCATACATTATGCGCTTCATATGTACCACCAAGTCAAAAGTACTTTTCCCCCCAAAATGGACACTATATCAAGTTACTTTCTGATAAAAGTCAGAACTAGTTCGAACAAGCATGAAGGCTGACATTAGGCGCTTCATGTAACTTCGAACGCCTTTAATTGCCCACATAAGGCGCTTTATGTGACTTCAAATGCCTGTTCAATTTCACATAAAGCGCTCCATGTCACATTGAACGCATGTTCATTAAGCACATTAGGCGCTTCATGTGACTAGCGTTACAAAAGTCATATGCTTTACTTTCTAACATCATTTGACTCTTGGTACCATCCTCTTTTAGTGTTATTTTCACAAGACCTTTCTCATTCCTGAAGATGTCAGTTTTCCTCTTCTAGCTTTCATTTTGAAACTTCTCCAAAATGTTGTCACAAGCCAAGAGGAGATCTCCAATGAAGAGGACATACCATCACAAGATGCCAAAACCCATTGTTGGCTCTGCAGAGGGTTTCAAACGGGCAGAAAAATTTCAAGGGTGATAAAACAAGGGTTTCATCCTTTTCTTTATCAACTTTCTACCATTCAAGCTTTCAAGTTGCTCTCAAAGTTTCAAGCTCTCAAAATAGTTGTAATCTTGTATATTTTACTTTATTGTTGAGAGTTGTGTTGTAAAGGAAGAAGAAGAGTCTTCTTCTTAGTGAGTGAAGATTGTGAGAGGCTGTGTAGATTGTTGGTCAAGAAGCTAGGGTGCTTCTTGTTTGAGAAATCTAGACCTTGGAGGGTTAGTTGATAGTTTTGTGGTGCACTATACTCCCTACAAGATTTCTTTGAAGGCAAAGAAGATCTTTGGAGGCTAGACTTCAAAGGGTTAGATTTCTTGGTTGTGGTCTAGGCATGTGGCCTAGTTAGTTGTTGGATTTTTGTTTCTTCGATTGTTGTTTCCCTATTGAAATAACAATCTCCATTTCAAAAATCCTTCTTGTGAAAAATCAAGAAGGTAGAGGAGTAGAGTCATTTGACTTGAACCTCTATATATCTTTGTGTTCTTTAAGCATCTGCAAAGTTTTTATTCTTGTCAAGAACACACCCAAGTATTGGTTGCACTCAAAAACGAAAATTACCCAAGAAAATATCCATACTTGGTGAACACACTATTCAACCCTCCTTCTAGTGTGTTCTAAGGGACCTAACAATTGGTATCAGAGCGAAATCTTGAGTATTTGAGTTCAAATAGCAAGATATCTTTAGAGTATGGATCCCTTCACTTATGATGATGCTAGTTCCCCTAGTGGTGATGCCTCAAGAAGAAGGAGGCAAGAGACACTTCTCCCTTCTATTTCTTGTGTCCATGTCAAAGTTCCAATGTTTGATCCTCTCAACTACCTACTATGGAAGTCCAACATGGAAACATATTTACGTTCTTGTGGGTATCCCATTTGGAGAGAAGTATCAAAAGGTTCCACCATTCCTTTTGATGTTGAGTATCCTACTCCAGGAAGAGGAGTTACAGTTTGCCATAAATAGCAAAGCTCTTGCTGTTTTGAATAGTTCTCTTACTCCAAATGAGAGAGCTCAAATACAAGGTGTCCAATCCGCACATGAAGCTTGGACAAAGCTAGAGATGATCCATGAAGGAACATATCAAGTGAGGAAGGCTAAGAGGAGACAGTTGATCAAACAATTCTACAACTTCAATGCCCCCAAAGGTGAAAAGATCGAAGAGTCCATTCAAAGATTCACCAAACTTGTCAACCTTCTCACTGCGGTTGGCAAGAAGATAGAGCAATAGGATCTCAACCATTGCTTCCTAAATAGCTTAGGAAGAGAATAGAACGCAAAGGTGACGACCATCGAGGAGTCCAAAGATCTTGAAAATATTACTTTGGACAAACTCTACGGGAATCTCATCACTTATGAGATTCATCTTGATGCACAAGAGAAGAATGACCCCATAAGGAGCTCGTCAAAGGCCCTAGCATGCGAGTCGGAGGACTCGGATGATGAAGTCTGAATTCTTGTTAGAAGATTCCGACGTTTTGCAAGAAAAATGAAGATGAAGCTAAAAGATTTATCAAAGAAAAATTCTCCAAAGACAAGGTGAAGGACCAAGACAACAAATGCTACAAGTGTTGGAAGTTTGGTCACTTCATGAAAGATTGTCGGGTGAAGGAGCCGCAACTCAAGGACAAGAAGGCCATTTACCAAAGGAAGAAGGCCTTACAAGCGGAAGTAGCCCATTGGGAGAGCATTCTTTCAGGGTCCAAGAGCGACAACGAGGACAATGATGATCTCGCTCTCACGGGTGTTGTTCATGATGATCTTGACAAGGAGTTCTTTGCACTCATGGTTATTGATGATGACATGGAGGTATGCAATATCTCATCTCACTATAGATTAATTGATGAAAGAGATGATTTAGTGCAAGAAAATGATTTTTTAGATTTAAAATATAAACGTAGCAAAAAGGAGTTTAGAGCATGTTTAAATGTGTACAATGACACGTTAGAAAATCAAATTGTATTACAACTTGAGGATGATATATTTTTGACCATGCATGTGATTGCACTTCAAGAGAAGCATGATTCGATGAAATCATGTGCTCAAGCCCTTGATAAAAAGAAAATTGATTTAAGGGTTAGTGCTACAAAAGTATATTGTTAAGGATGCATCTAGGTCAAATATAAAGCTAAAATCAAACCTAGTGCCATGTATGCATCCAAGAAGAGAAAACAAAGGGAACAAGCACAAGTCGTCAAGGAGTCTAAAACTTCCTTGAAGAAACAACGGCACATGCCTAAAGCAAAGGCAAACACACCAAAGGTGTCACAACCTTAGGTTCAAGTCGTGAAACAAAACCTTCTTTGATTCCAAAGAAGGTTGTTCCTAAAAAGAAACCACAAAATGTGCCAACACAAGCATACACACTCTCACAAACATACTCCTATGTTTTATTGCAATATGGAAATGTCATATAGAAAAGTATGTAGAGCTAAAAATAATAAGAATCTTGTGTGGGTGCCGAAAGGCGAAATGAAGGTAACTAACCTTCAAGGACCCAAAACAAAAAGGGTACCAATATATGGTTCATTTGTAGGCCCTAGCAATCAATGGAGAAAGCGAAGACAAAGTCAAATGGGTCGTGGACAATGGGTGTTCCAACCATATGACGGGAGACAAAAGTCTCTTCCAAAGACTCACTATGCAAGATGGAGGAGTTGTCCACTTTGGAGGTAGCAAGGACCAAATCGAAGGGCATGGTATTGTGAGTAACAATTTCTTCTCTCTCTGATGTCTTAGACGTTGTAGGATTAAAGTTTAACTTGATAAGTGTCAATCAACTATGTGATGCTAATTATGAGATAACATTTTTAAAAATAAAGTGTGTTGTGAAAAGGGTAATGCTATCTTATTTGAGGCTTTGCGTTTCGAAAATTTACAAACTTAGTATCAATGATTTAGTTTCTCAAAATGTATCTTGCCTAGTTGTTAAAAATGATTTGACGCAACTATGGCATAGACGTTTCGGACATGTTTGTTTTAAAACATTTAAATTTATTTACGAAAACAATAAAGTTCGATGCCTTCCAAAAATGAGTTTCGAAAACCATGACTTATGTGACACTTGTCAAAAGGCAAAGCTTGTGAAAACAAGCTTTAAACCAAAGACAAATATTATCCACCTCCAAACCCCTACAATTGCTACATATGGATTTGTATGGATGTTGGAACAAAAAGTTTGGGTGGTAAACATTATACCTTCGTGGTAGTAGATGACTATACTCGTTATACATGGATGTTTCTTGCTAAGAAAATGATGCATGTAGTGAGTTTATGAATTTAAGTAGACGATTGGAAAATCACGTGGGTGACACCATTAAAACCATCCGTAGTGATCGTGTGGTTTGATTTCGAAAGGTTTTGTGAATCCAAAGGATACTCACATGATCTTTCGGCACCTAGAACTCCACAACAAAATGGTGTGGCCGAACGAAAGAATAGAACTCTACAAGAAATGTGTAGAGCGATGTTAAATGAGTTCGGCTTGCCCAAATACTTTTGGGCCGAAGCGGTAAATGCCGCTTGCCATGTGATTAATCGTGTATATTTGAGACCATACCTAAATGTGCCTTATGAGCTTTGGAATGGAAAAGTTCCCAAATTGGGTATTTCAAAGTGTTTGGTTGCAAGTGTTTCATACTTAATACCAAGGACACTTTGGACAAACTTGACCTCAAAGCGGATGAAGGTATCTTTTTAGGTTATGCCTCAAATAGTAAAGCATTTCGTGTTTTCAACAAAGGTCAAAAGGTGAAGAATCAATCCATGTTAAGTTTAATGAGTCACTTAATGACGAACCTAAACTTAATGAGGATTGTGAAGAAAATGAAGATGTGACTCCTCAAGAATTCCATGGTTGCTCATCAACAAGAGATTGTTGATGATCCCCAAATGGAAACATCTTCATTGATTTGAGAGTAGAACCTATTGAAGGTACTCCTCCACCTTGTGTGCATGAACTTAGTGAGTCAAATAGAAATATTTCTCATACTCATTTGTTGATACACAAAATGTAGAAAATGCATCACATGTTCCGGAAAATGAGATTCATTTGAATGATGAAGGTTTCACTTCCGGAAAGTGATCATGAGGAAGTTGGAGGAGATGTCTCCAATCTTCCTAGATCATTCAAGCACAAAAGTTCTCACCACACGAGTTGGTCATAGGTGATTTGAATAGGGGTATCACCACACGAAGGCAATATAGAGAGAATGCATTTCTCTCTTATAGAGCCTAAAATGTCAAAGATGCACTTCTTGATGAAAATTGGATCTTGGCTATGCAAGAAGAATTAAACCAATTTGAGAGAAGTGATGTTTGGGAGTTGGTTCCCAAACCACATGATCATCCTATTATTGGTACGAAATGGGTATTTCGTAACAAGATGGATGATCAAGGTAATGTCACTAGAAACAAGGCTAGATTAGTTGCTCAAGGATACCGTCAAGAAGAAGGTATCGATTTTGATGAGACATTTGCACCCGTAGCACGGCTTGAGGCTATTAGGATGTTATTAGCATATGCTTGTTATAGAGATTTTAAGCTTTACCAAATGGATGTTAAATCCGCCTTCTTGAATGGTGTTATTCAAGAAGAAGTGTATGTTGCACAACCTCCCGGGTTTGAATGTCATGATTCACCACATCATGTTTTCAAACTTAAAAAGGCTCTTTATGGCCTCAAACAAGCTCCAAGAGCTTGGTACGAGAGGTTAAGTACTTTTCTTCTTAATAAGGATTCTCAAGGGGTAAAGTTGACACTACTTTGTTCATAAAAGAACAAGGTAGAAATCAATTTGTTCAAGTATATGTTGATGATATTATTTTTGGTGCTACTAACAATTGTCTTTGTGAGCAATTTGCTAGTCTTATGCAAGGTGAATTCGAGATGAGCATGATGGGAGAACTAAACTACTTCCTTGGATTACAAATCAAGCAAACCGAAGATGGCGTATACATTTCCCAAACCAAATACACAAAGGACTTGCTCAAGAAGTACAATTTTGGTGAAGGAAGAGAAGTAAACACACCAATGAGCACAAGTGCCAAGCTTGACAAGGATGAGAAAGGAAAGCATGTCGAGGTAACCTTGTATCGTGGCATTATAGGTAGTCTACTTTACTTAACTGCAGTAGACCCGATATTTTACATGCAGTGTTTATGTGCTAGATTTCAAAGTGATCCTAGGGAAATGCATCTAATTGCGGTAAAACGTATTCTTAGATACCTTAGATGTACTTTGAAATTTGGGCTATTTTATCCTAAGAATGCATGTTTTGATTTAAGAGGATATTGTGACTCCGATTATGCGGGAGTCTTGTTGATAGAAAGAGCACTCCGGAACTTGTCAGTTTCTTGGAGATTGTCTTGTTTCTTGGTTTTCTAAGAAACAAAACAGTGTTTCTCTTTCTACGGCGGAATCCGAATATGTGTCGGCCGCCTCTTGTTGTGCACAATTGTTATGGATGACAAACACTTTAAATGATTATAACATTCACTTCTCCAAAGTGCCATTTTGTGTGATAACACGTCTGCTATCAATATTGCACAAAATCCCGTCCAACATAGTCGGACTAAGCACATTGAAGTGAGATATCATTTCATCCGTGACTGTGCAAAAGAACTTGGTGTGTGGAATTTGTTCCTACACGTGACCAATTAGCAGACATATTCACGAAACCCTTACTAGTGATGTATTTGCATCAATAAGAAGTAGGTTGGGGTTGCTCAACATGGGTTAAAATAACCCATCTTGAGTTTTGAGCAAGAAAATTTTCAAAATTTTCAAAGTCAGTATACATAAGGCTTCATCACAGTTAGTTCAGGCGTTCGATGTCATCAAGCGCCTGATGCTAAGGATGTCACTCGTTCGAAGTGACATCAGGCGCCTATGTCCCTCATCACAAGCGTTCAATTGGATTAAGCGCTTCATCAAATCAGTTCACTTGTTCGAAGTGACATTAAGCGCTTAATCTACTATCCACAACCGTTCGAAGTGACTTCAGGCGCTTCATCTCAGTTTATGAAGTCGTTCGAAGTCATTTAGGCGCCTAAACCCTAATTCTCACTGTCAATTCCGCCGTCTCTTCAGTTTTTCGCCAATCAATAGACATCAATTCCTGCTGCCATTTCTCCTTCCTACCTCTTCCCCACGTCCACCTTCTCCACTTCCCAAATCTTCTTCAACCTTTCATCTTCCTCCACTACTCTCAAAATTACTCCCACTCTCTCATCATCTTCCCACCATTAACTTCCAGCAACTCTTCCTCTTCCCTCTTCTCCTTTAAATTCCATCCTTCTCTTCATTCTATTTCACTAAATCCACACTATTCATCTTCTTCATATATTTCTAAGTTTTTCTCTTCTAAAACCTTCAAAACACACAACTCAAATGGCATCAGCAGGTCCATCTAAACGCCCCCGAAGCCAAAAACGCAAACAAACTGCAGGCGTGGTAGAACCACAAGAAATCATCTCTATTCGAGAAAAGCTCTCCAAGGAAAATTTTTCTTGGATAAAGAAGTTCGATTCATATATCAAGAAACCACCTCATTATACGGATAAAGGTGTTCATGTTTCTCTATACTCCAATCTGCTTTATGAAGAATGGAGTAGCAACAACCGGCCTGTTATTCCACTTAAATTTCTGAGTATCAGTGACTTAACTGAGACTAGCAATGCAGGCCAAATCATCTCCCTGCTGGAATATCAAGAATGGACCTCTCTATGATCACGACTTGACATGCAAAAGTTCTCCAGAGAACACACCCGGCTATTCTATGCCAACATGTGGGTTACTCCATGATCTGAGTCTCAGTCCTTCTCCTTGCACACTGTGGTTGACGGTACTCTTTTCAGCTTATCTATATCCGAAATCTGTGAAGTTCTTAGAATCAGAAACATGGGGCTGAGTGATTTCTCCGTATTTGACTGGAGTAGTAAATACGGAGTTCGTGAGCAGGATGTAAAATTCGATCTGGGGTATTTTCTCTCACGAAAGACTCAGAATATGCCTTTGGTGGACCGCATTTTGCTGGCTGTTGTCACTTACTGCTTAAATGGAAAGTCGACTAGAAATCCAAGCAACATAGATTTCTACGTCCCTTACCGTAACAAACATGAGACCCAGTTAAATCTTGCCTGGATCATTGTAGAAGTCATGTTTGCTGCTCTTTGGAAAGGGTCCAAGGCATTACCTTTTGCCAATATTATCACGATTCTGTTAAAGTCAAAAGGTATTGCCATTTCTGATGCTGATCTGACCCAAGTCGCTAAGACGGACTTCTACAATAACTACAACATTGCTCAAGCCATTGATTTTCAAAAACGGAAAGCTACTACCATTCCTGACATTACTGATGAGGTTGATGAAGGACCTCAAGAAGATACAAGTGGTAGCAATTCATCTGAGTTGCTATCACGAATAGCCTCACTTGAACAGACTGTTCAACAGTTGCAGCTTTGTGATGCTGAGCATGAAGTTCAGCATACGCGAAATGAACTTCATGACAGCAGTCAAAAATGCTTTCATGCAGATCAGTCCGTAGGTTCTTCCCCTAATTTTGATGATTTCGAGGGAGAAAGTGGTGGTGGTGGTGGTGGTGATGATGTAGCTGGCGGCTCTGGCGGTGTTGAATGATCCATTGGTGGATTCACTGATTTTGCAGCCGGTGGTGGTTTCGGTTTTGGTGGATTTACACCTCTAAGTGGAGATGCTGGTGGTGAAAATGTGTAATTTCTGCATTTTTGTTGTCTTGTGAAAATTTCTTAACTTGGGAGATAAATAGACTTGGTATGTTGCAAATTTCTAAATGATGTTTTCCTATGGTAATTGTTAGTTGCGTAATCATTTTTGACTTATCGATTCCAAGTTATTTATCTTGCACCAAGTGAGGGGGAGCATAAGTTAAGGGGGAGCTAACTTTAAAAATTATGCATTTGTGAAATCATCAAAAAGAGGGAGAATGTTATGACATGTTAAGTTTTGATGATTTGCACAAATTAGTAACTAGGAACGACGGATTAGGCGCCTCATGTGAAGTGGTTGGAAGTCAGTACACTTCGAACGCTTACATTAGGCGCTTCATGTGCCTTGGTGGAATCCAGTACACTTCGAACGCCTACATTAGGCGCTTCATGTGAAGTGTCTAGACGCCCGAACACTTCAAACGCCTACATTAGGCGCTTCGTGTGTTTTAGGAAAAAGGCAGTACACTTCGAACGCCTACATTAGGCGCTTCATGTGTACCACCCAGCCAAAAGTACTTTTCCCCCCAAAATAGGCACGTACATCAAGTTACTTTTTGATAAAAGTCCGAACTAGTTCGAACAAGCATGAAGGCTGACATTAGGCGCTTCATGTAACTTCGAACGCCTTCAATTGCCCACATAAGGCGCTTTATGTGATTTCGAACGCCTGTTCAATTTCACATAAAGCGCTCCATGTCACATTGAACGCATGTTCATTAAGCACATTAGGCGCTTCATGTGACTAACGTTACAACAGTCATATGCTTTACTTTCTAACATCATTTGACTCTTTATACCATCCTCTTTTAGTGTTATTTTCACAGGACCTCTCTTATTCCTGAAGACGTCAGTTTTTCTCTTCTAGCTTTCATTTTGAAACTTCTCCAAAAATGTTGCTACAAGCCAAGAGGAGATCTCCAATGAAGAGGACATACCATCACAAGATGTCAAAACCCATTATTAGCTCTGCAGAGGGTTTCAAATGGGCAGAAAAATTTCAAGGGTGATAAAACAAGGGTTTCATCCTTTTCTTCATCAACTTTCTACCATTCAAGCTCTCAAGTTTCTCTCAAAGTTTCAAGCTCTCAAAATAGTTGTAATCTTGTATATTTTACTTATTGTTGAGAGTTGTGTTGTAAAGGAAGATGAAGAGTCTTCTTCTTAGTGAGTGAAGATTGTGAGAGGCTGTGTAGATTGTTGGTCAAGAAGCTAGGGTGCTTCTTGTTTGAGAAATCTAGACCTTGGAGGGTTAGTTGATAGTGTTGTGGTGCACTATACTCCTTACAAGATTTCGTTGAGGGCAAAGAAGATCTTTGGAGGCTAGACTTTAAGGGGTTAGATTTCTTGGTTGTGGTCTAGGCGTGTGGCCTAGTTAGTTGTTGGATTTTTGTTTCTTTGATTGTTGTTTCCCTATTGAAATAACAATCCCCATTTCAAAAATCCTTCTTGTGAAAAATCAAGAAGGTAGAGGAGTAGAGTCATTTGACTTGAACTTCTATATATCCTTGTGTTCTTTAAGCTTCCGCAAAGTTTTTATTCTTTCCAAGAACACACCCAAGTATTGGTTGCACTCAAAAACGAAAATATCCAATAAAATATGCATACTTGGTGAACACATTATTCAACCCCCCTTCTAGTGTGTTCTAAGGGACCTAACACCAAATATTTCGGGCAACCGTGTACACTAGAAGAAGTTTATGAAGTAGTTTACTGATATCAGCCTGCCGATACATCCATTTGGTGAGCAGATTATACAAAGGTCTAGGGTGTACATCTTCTTGCTTTTAATGAGTTTGTTTTATGATAAATCCAATGATTGATGTCAGTTGGTGTGTTTGTATATTCTACAGGACTTACCCCGGTGCACGTACATATTCTTGAAGCAATGCTGTCGTCCGATGCACGTAGATATTCTTGGGACAACACTTCACTTGCGTGCTTATATCGGAATCTCTATTTAGACACCAATGGTAAGAAGGCCCATTATGTTGCAGGGCTAAACATCTTTTGCAGTTCTAGATATGGGAAAGATTTGGTATCTTTCGTCATTGACCTTTTGGATGTCAGTTTGAGATGTTGCTTGATACGGCCCGAGCAGGCCGGTGGCTTAATGATTGTAGCTTCATAGAGGTTCTCCGACACGAATTGGATGATATGTGCGATCAGATGGATAGTGTAGTAGAGGGCACTTTTTTGTGGATGATGTACAGTCCTAATGTACTAGTGAAGATATCATCTGTTTGTACACAGGATGCACATATGGCTTACGGTACCACTGAAATTATGGCACATTGTTGAGCATCACCTCCCTCATAGGGTGGTGAGACAGTTTGGGTTAATACAGGAGGTGCCGCCTAGGTACATTAACACGGGTATTACGCTGCATCATATTACAAGGCAGATAGTGAATGGAAATTACGTACAGGTTCATGCTACATTTATACAGGATTGGAATGATTGAGCATAGTGAATCGAGAAAGCTACACCATGACCAGACACTATGATAGATTATTCATCTTATACGCAGCGGTATATACCTCAGACACTACTTACGCTTGGTCGACCTTATGTTGAGCACATAGGTGATGACGGGTTTTGTGGTACTACTTATATGCGAGTGGTACATTTACATTTTTTGTTATATTTAATTGTCTCATTACAAATTAAATGTGTTCAAGAATTAAATATGTTTGTTTATTGTTGTTTCTATCATTTAAATTGTAGACATAAACTATGGCTGAGAGATACTGTTCTGCGATTGAGTCGGGGGGACGAGAGAGTCATAGAGATTGTATTATAGAGGCTCAGAGCTAAGAGTCTCGAACATCTTATTTTGCAAAGATCTGAGGTCTCCTTCATCCAACAAACTACCGATGACTATCTTCCGAAATTTGATGCATCTCAACCGGAGGCTTAATCTTTGGGACATGCATACACATGAGCATCATCGTAGATGGATACGTCTTTCCGTATACCAGCCGTCATTGGCAGACGTGCATTTAGTCAAGACGACCAGGATGACATGATCGACCTAGATACTCTTGGCTTTGACGATCACTCACTCTTCTAGTTTGTTAGAGATCTAGAGACAGATTTCGCATTGGTGGAGACGCAGATACATACACCATCTCAGAGGACTAACGGGCCGCCACTACATTTAGTCACAACCACATTTGTCCAAACAACTAGATCCATAGATATATAGTGGATTTGGTTAAGGACTGAGGCGCAGGAAGCGTTGTGGTGCCGATGGACACTTTTGAGATGTATATTGTATTTGTATTATTTCTATGTCATTATATTTTATTATGTCTATGTTATTTTATTATAGTTGTATATTTTTTTTTACTGTTTTGACAAAATATTATAGGGTTCGTTACCGTTTTGTCAAAACCGTACAAAATCATTTGTGACTTTATAAAGTCAAATGACGGCTAATCGATTTATACACCTTCATTTTACTCTATCAATTCAATTCCTACTGATTCAGGTAATAGTAGGCTTGTGCGATGTCTTATGCTCGACATGTGATGGTTCCCTTGTACTTTATGTTCGGGAAGGAACCTCATGCGATTGTTTTGAATGTTTCAATTGACATTAAATTGAATCAATTCGCCAAGAATGCGTTGAGGGTCGTCGGGGCAGATGAACATAAAGATGGTATTGACTGTGTGTAGATAATCGCGTTTGGGTCCGAGTTGATATAAAAGGATTTGATTGGGATGTCGTTACGATATACGGTGATGAAGATTAGACAAGGGAACTTACATGCACTAATACTGTGTGGCGCGTACGCTATTCCAAAAAAGACAAATCAATACTAGTTCAGAACAAAGAGACATTATGGATGGAGATCCCAAACCCAGACGTACTGTCTAAGAAATTAGAAAGCTTATTAAAAGGCCGACCATTTAATTTTTGTTTTTATGTTCTCATTTATTAATGCCAATAAACATGTTTGTATCAATGTGCAATAAATATTGGTAACAAATTTCTTATGATGCTCCTTACATTTTATATAATCGCTAACCATATTACAAATGACAATATGCAAAATAAACAGTACATCAACATAAAGACTCTAATGATTATTCCGAACCTGTGCCACGATGGGACAAGTTTTACGGTCGTGACCTGTTTGGTGGCATATACCATACGTCTACTTATTGTTGTGGGCTATTTCATCGTGAATCCAAGTTGATTTAGGTCGGAGACGGCATGTTTTCTTCAAGCACGAATGGAGGTGGAGGCGAGCATGTAAAGTGTTGTAACAGGTGAAACGAAGCATTATACGTGTGTAACATCGTTTGACATGAGTGGAAATGAACATCTAACTCATGGCTAGACTGTGCATATTCTTGCATACTTGCATGGCGTGTGAACAAGATATATGATATTGCTAAAATTTACCACAAGTAGAAGTTTTATCAATCAAGTTGACAGTATGTGAAATACTACTACCATCTGGCATGAATTGAGTCACAACTTCATACGGACTTGTTCGTCTTTCATAAGCCTAAATCTTGTATTTTCTGGCATTACTCTCATTTTGAATAAAGCGTTTAGCGCTTTCAATGTTCATTGATCCGTTGCTTTAATATGAAAAATCGCCCCTTGGCTTTTTTTATCAAATGACTTCACCATTTTTTTTGAAAAATACTTAAACTCAAATAATTACTAGTAAACACCTAGCCTCCTTGAGCAACTGGTCTAGCACTTTTAATAATTGGTTGTATCATATAATACCTCGTATCACCATCATGAGACAATGTGCACGTATCAAGCAGTATTTGCATAATATAATCCTATGCATCTTTATTCAATGCCTTCAGCTTCCCATACATTCTGTAACTAAAGCACTTTATGTTCAGATGTAGCTATCCATAGAATGGTTCTTAAAGACTTACCAGGAAATTTATCTACAAAATTTGATTGTGTATGAATTCAACAATATAATGATACATTATATATAAAGTAAATTAATTCTATGAAAACTAATGCGAAAATACGATCTGATATATCGGAGACAATATTTATGATATGCATAAATTGGTTACCATATATGATCTGATCGAATAGCTACTTGAAGGCTAATAGATCAGTCTGAATGAGCAATCGAAATATATGAGCAACTGCATCAATGGCAACAACAATCAATAATTTATCACTATGTTTGCCATACAAATATGTACCGTGAATTGATATCATCGGACGATAATATTGAAACCCAAGAATCGACGGTTTAAACGTCCAAAAATATAAACCAAATACCTTCATATCAACAATGCTCAACTATGGATTATGCCTCCAGTGGACTATGGTTCTTTCATTTGATGCCTTAAGGGCAGCCATGTAACGGCAGAGCTCACGGAAAGATTTAAGCCAATAACTATACACCATTTTCATTGCAGTCTTTTTTTCCTCCATGCTTTCTTGCAGTTGATATTCACATTCAAGCTCTCCTTTATAGATTCTCAAACATCTTGAGTTTCGAAGTTCATGTCCTTACTAATGTGTTTATAATTCTCCCAACCGTATTTGAATCGGCGTCCCAATGATTTGTTGTGATGTTTGCATTTATGCAGGTATGACAGCTATAGAAAATGTCAATATCCCAGTAATTATGTGTTTGTCTAAAATTGCTTGAAGCCACCATTGAAAATTTTGTGTCTTCCAGTTCATTATATACCAATATTTTTGGCGAACTATCCACAACTTTGTAGAATCTGTTATGCTTCACGAACCATAATTGTACGGCAATGGCATATTAACCTCTAATTGATCTGGTCTAATCTCCTTCCATAAACGCTTTCTAAGCTTCTCTGACCGTGAATTACTGTGTCTTCTAGCTGGCCATAATATTCAAAAAGTAGAAAGTTTGTGCCTAGATGAAGTATTGATGGCTACGCCTCTGGCTCATCTTCTTCCTCTTCAATGTTCTCTAAATACTCATCTTTATCGTTATCGCCCTTCGCATCGTATTCGTTTATAGCTGTCGTCAACATCATTGTCGTTGTTTTCTCCATCTTCTGTATCTTAAAAAATTTTCACAAATGCCTATGACAAACTGCTCCCTCTTACGTTACTCCTATGTGCCCCAGAAATGTCAACGTAATAGGCTTGTAAATCTTCACAAAGGGTATCATGAACATATGCTGGATTTCTTTGTTGTACATCACGAATGCTCACGTATATCTCCACAGACGGAATAGTTAGACAATGTATTGGAATGTCCAAAGCTGATTCGAGATCTTCATCATCTGAAATATGAAAAGCACTAAAAATGTATCCGGCCTAGTCTACAGAATAAGGTAACTGACACACCAGATTAATTGCTCCTACATCTACATCCATTCCGAGCCTTATCTTAACTCGTTTTACAAACTCTTAGTATGATATACTGTGCGAAAACATCATCAATCTGGTTAGATTACTATCATATCCAACATCATTGCGTAATTGCACCGCTTTCCCTCCGAAATATAAAGATATTTTAATATTTAAATAAGTTATATCATCTGAAAACTAGAAACAAACTTGTCTTAAACCATCAGGAATGAGATGCTTTTAAGGAAAATAGGCTAGGATACACTACGGTTGTGTCAAAATCGTAGTGCACAACATGGTTTTTAGAAAACCATTGGGCGCACCACCGTTTTGACACAACCGTAGTGTACCACGTTCTAGCTCGCTCTAAAATAGTTTTCACAGAATCGTGATATGTCATACTTTTGAAAAAACCGTAGATAATAAAAGTGAAATTTCTTTCAAAACTACGATAATTGTAGGTTTTTTTTATAAACCTTTAGTATTTTTTGTTTTTTTTTCTTCTTCAAAACAGTAGCTAAGTTTATTCGAATTGAAAAGGGGACCTGGATATCTGTAGCCTTTGACTTTGGTATTTAATAAATCTTACAATTTGCATATTCATTCATGGTCCAATCCCATCCCACCCCACACCATCTAAAAGTTAATATTAAAAAAATTAGAGAGAATGTCACACATGCACAACTGAATAGTCTTGTCTGCGGTAGAGTAGACATAATTTAGTGTTCCTCATTTTATAACGTTGGGTCTTATTAAGTTAAACATTTCCTGTTATTTATTGGCGGATTAAGTTACGGACAATTATTAGAAAGGATAATTGGTCATGATTTAAAACGGCTGTATATTGATGCAATATCCCGGAAACATATTATTCTTAAAGTAAATAAAATCTTGAATTTGTATGCATAAACAAGCTTGAGTTCGAGGGCTGTATTTCTACAACCTATCCGATGTTTAAGTCATTATTTCGAAGAAGATTTTTTTAATAAAAAAAGACATGCAAAAGAGAATGGTTTGGAATGACTTTGCCTTTTTCTTAAGATAGTTTGGAATGACTCACTATGAAAATATATAGATCTCTTTCCTATTATTAAAAAAAAAGCCTAAATTCCTTTTTCTTTAAGAACTTCCACTGTCCAACCCCATAGAGTTACATAGAGGATGTAAATTATGAGTCCATCGACCTTCTAGAATTGGTAAAGCTTTTTTCTTCTCACACAAGGTGTCTATGGTAAACTAGGCTAGTAATCATCTGCTATCAATTGGGTTAGATACTATGCATAAACCAGTACTGGCTCAGATAATAGTGAAACATTTACATTATGCGTGACCAAGGTTCGAACCGTTATCTTCTACTACGATTTCTTACTTCAAATATCAACTGAGCTATGTCTTAGAAACATGTATCCTTTTTCTGTACTTGCTGTAAGACAAATAGTTGTGCGATAGTTGGGAATATCTGCTATGCCTTTGTCTTTTGTTGATTATAAGTGAGGTTTCTCTAGAATCCTCCAATTACAAACTTTACCGTGTATCCATAAGAGATACCAATACTTTGGTACGGTACTTACATTTTATTCAAACACAACAATGTACCCGTATATGACTAGTGATGACACTATCTTAATATATACAAAAATATAATGTTCACTATTAACACCCACGTGTATATATATATATATATATATATATATAAAAAAAATCAATATTAGTGTTTTCCGTGAAAATCCAGTTATATGAGTAAAAAAATTAGATTATAGCACGGAGTGAGTTTTTCCCATAATCATTATTATTGAAAGAGGGTCCGATACATATGGGAGGAGATATTTTCTTCAGAGGGTTGAAAAGCAACCACACAAAGTGGGTTAAGGACATGGACACAGCTGAAAAACGAGGAAACGTCCATTTCCACCGGTGCTTTGAAAATAATGGGGAAACATGATAGGGTTTGGCGGGTCACATTTGGCACTTTTACACCTTTATTTATCAACTTCCTACCTATCTTTTCGGTCCTCCATCTTTTAGCTCTTCTTAATTGGGCATTCAAAATAATAATAAATAAGAAAATGAGGAAAAAAAAAACTGTGGGAGTTGAATTGCTTGAAAGGAGAAAGGAAACAGCTATATTTGTGGTGATCACAAGAGCACCGTTCATGCACAAAATTTCACCTTAATAAGCCCCCTAGAGCATAGGTCAGTTAATACTCGGGATGGATTTCCCCTAAAAGGTTTAGAGTTCGATTCTAAGGGCACAATGCTGCTATGTTGAAAGCCTAGTTTGCAGGGAGACACCTTGTGTGGGTCCTTGCTTAAAGTCCTCACCAACCCAGGAGGCCGCTGAGCTCCTGATTTGCATCATTCACAATATTCCTTAGGACTGAGGCGGTGGGCTCTCAGGGCCAGAGTATGACCTTTTGCCACCAATTTCATCTTAATAATCCCTTGTTTGAAATGAATTTGTTCCCCTGAGTCTCTGTTGAAGTTAGTGTTCAAGGAGCATGATCCGTGACAGTTTGAAGTGCAAGTGCAAAATTGAAGTGTGCAGTGGAAGATTGGGAAGCTTAGATATTATTTGGTGGGTCCAAACGATTATGTAACTGCCTGGACAGCTAGGAGGCCAGGCGCTGCAGAGGAGTGAGTGGAGGGGACTACGCTGAGAGGAAGAAGACGATGGTTTGGCGGGTAATGTTTAAATGGTGAGATTTGACCATTTTGCCCTTAATGAAAAAGAGGAGTGGAGAAATAGTAGAGGGACATTCTTGTCATTTCACACAACTATTTTGTGTTTAAATAGGAACGATTACTGCAGTTTTGTTCAGTTGAAAATTTTTGGTTGCTTGCTCACCGTTGTATCCGGTGAATTCTCCCCATGTCAATACAATTCAATTGAGCATTTGCTCATGTTGTTTGTGATCAATTCTTTTCTTCTTGTTTTTACTATACGTCAATTTTTTCATATGGTATCAGAGCGAATTAAATGAACTTTGGATCATTTATGGTGTCAAGTAGCAATGCTTCCCCTGTGGCGATGAATGTGATGCAGACGATGACAGATCCGTCTGAGGATCCTTACTATACTCATCCTAGTGACAATCCTTCTATAATTTTAGTATAGCCATTGCTAGATGGCAACAATTACCATGGATGGAGTAGGTCAATCAAGAGAGCGTTGAATCCAAAAATAAAGTTGGATTTGTTGATGGTTCAGTCAAAAAACCTACAAAAGGAGCCAGGAGGTTCAATGCTGGATCAAAGACAATAATATGGTTTCATCTTGGTTAGTTAATTCTTTAATTCCCAGTATTGCTCAAAGCCTTGTATGGCTAGATAATGTGTTGATATATGGAATGACTTGAAATTTAGATATGGTAATGTAGATTCATTTCACTTGTTTATTTGCAAGAAGAATTTTATGGAGTTAAGCAAGGTAGTATGACTGTTACGGAGTATTACACTAAGCTAAAAAGAGTTTGGGAAGAACTGTCAATTTTGAAATCTGTTCCTGTATGTACGTGCAGAAGGGGTGTGTGTGTAATTTGAGTAGTTCTATAAACAAATTCATAGAGATGATTGTGTTATAAAATTCTTAAAAGGATTGAATGATGATTTTGAAGCGGTTAAGTCTTAAATCTTGTTGACAACACCACTGCCTGACTTGAAGACTGCATTTGCCATGACAGTCAAGCTTGAGATGAAACTGTTGTATTCTGGATCACAATTTCAAGCTTCATTTACGAATAATCTATCAACTGTCATGAATATCACATATGGTCCTAGGATTAGTTCATATGGGTATAAAGGTTCAAGTAGTGAAAACGAAGCTTTCCAGTGTCGGGAACTATGAATAAGGGGACCAGGAAGGATTTTCCTAGATACGGTAAGGGTAACACTAAAGTTCCAATCTGTACTTATCGTAACATGTCTGGGCACACAATTGATATGTGCTATAAGAAGCACGGGTATCCACCAGGCTTTAAGCCTAAGTCACAAGTTAATATGGCGAATGTTGAAAATGGAAGCCAGCTTGGTAGTGTGAAATGGCTAGCACAAGAGGGGTTTGGTCCATGAGGCATGGGGCATATAATTGTTGTTATCAGGAGACAGAATCAGTTGCACCTCATTCAGCACCAACTTTTACCCCAGAACAGTATGCACAAATTGTTAACATGTTGCAGGAGCATAATAACAGAGCAGGCAGAAATGTTAATGATGTTGCCAATCAAGCTGATTCCTCCTATACTGTGGTGTCAGCTCAGATGACTGCTGGCTCTGGTAAGTTTCTAGGTAATTCTGCTTCCCAAAACTTAAACATTTTGATTTTAGATTCTGGAGCTAGTGATCGTATCTGCTCTTGCATATATTTCCTTGATTCCTACTATCCTGCCTTCAATTTTCTATTAAGCTTCCTGATGAATCTGTTGCACCGGTTACCCACATTGGCACTGTGATGGTCAATGATGATCTAGTCCTGAATAATGTGTTTACATTCCTACGTTTGCATTCAATTTGCTGTCCTCGAACAAACTAACACATCTTAATGCCATTCAAGTTTCATTTTGCTCAAATAAATGTTTGATTCAGGACCTAATGACCAAGAAGATGATTGGTTCAGCTGAGGCTTACCAAGGGTTGTACCATCTTCAAGGGTCACTGAAGGTTCCATTTCCTAGCTCTCAGTACACTACTGTCCATCCTCTAAAGTCCTCTCTGTTCAATCTTCTGAGTCTATGTTGTGGCACTCAAGGCTTGGCCACATGTCATCATCAAGGATCAAACAGATTCATAAAAACCATCCTGTTGTGGTAGTATCAGATGATGTACACCACTGTACTGTTTGTCCCTTAGCCAAACAAAAGAGGCTCCCCTTCCCAATTTCCAATTTTGTATCAAAGATGTCATTTGATCTTGTACATATAGACATACGGGGACCGTATAAGCATTGCACTATGTACATACAACAATATTTTCTTACTCTAGTTGATGATACAGTAGATACTGTTGGATTTATTTGATGAAATCAAAGGCAGAAGTTAGATCCATTGTTCAAAGCTTTTGTCATTTCGTTTCTGTTCAATTTATTGTGCAAATAAAAGTTATCAGGACAGACAATGGGAAAGAATTTATATGCCTTCCTTTTATTCTTCCATTGGCATTGTGCATCAGACTAGTTGTGTTTACACCCCACAACAAAATGGCATTGTTGAGAGAAAACATCAACACTCCTATCAATTGCCAGAGCCTTGAGATTTCAGTCCAGCCTACCTTCACCCTACTGGGGTTTTTGCGTCCAGTACTCCGTTTACCTTATAAACATTACTCCATCCCCTATCCTACACCAAAAAACTCCCCATGAGTTTTTATCAATTCCCAACCAGTGTATGATAACCTCAAAGTTTTGGATGTTTGGCGTTTGAGACAGACAATCAACCCCATAAAGATGAATTTAATCCTAGAGCCAAAAGGAGTGTATTCTTGGGATTCCCACACACAACCAAAGGGTTCATATTGCAGGACCTTGAGACACAAACTGTTTATGTCTCAAGGGATGTCAGATTCATGAGGCCCTTCGTCATTATCCCAATCTTTGCCCAGCCATAAATTGTCAGGTCCATATATGCCAGAGACACACATAACACCTCCTCATCCTTCACCCATTGACTCAACATCAACTCCAATCACAAGTTCCAGTGATCATACACCCACTAATTCTTCTTATTCATCTACTGATTCCTCATCCAGTGCAAGTCAAAATTCTCACAACCATGGAAGCCATGTGGTCACTACCCATCCATTCCCTGGCAACATTGCCATTGATCTGCCCATATCCATACAAGACATCAACAGTCCACAGCCTGATCTGCCCACAACTGGCCTAAGACCTCAGCGTGCCAAGCACCCTCCAGTTTACTTACAAGATTATCATTGCAATCAAGTGATTCTTGCACACATTCATCTGTTCCTACTCTCACTTCCCCACATCCTCTCCACAGATACTTGTCCTATGATTCACTAACTCCAAAATATAAACCCTATGCGTTAAGTATTGTTCAGTATGTAGAGCCTAACTCTTATGCAGAGGCATCCGGTTCACCTGAATGCAAGCAGTTATGGTCAAGGAGTTAGTAGCTCTGGAGAGTAATTAAACTTGGGAGATGATGCCTTTACCTAAAGGCAAGACACCAATTGGCTGCAGATGGGTTTATAAGGTCAAGTACAAACCAGATGGGACTGCTGATAGGTTTAAGGCTACACTGGTAGCAAAGGGATATACTAAGCAATATGGTGTTGACTATCAAGATACTTTTTCCCCTGTTGCCAAGATGACAACGGTTAGAATGGTAATGTCACTTGCAGCTAGACACAGATGGCACATCGATCAAATGGATGTCAACAATGCCTTTTTACATGGAGACCTTCATGAGGAGATCTATATGACACCTCCCCCAAGTCTGAATACTCCTCAAACTGACATGCTATGTAAGTTGAAAAAGTCTCTCTATGGGTTGAAACAAGCAAGTAGAGAGTGGAATGCCATTCTTACCACATTTCTGCTGAACCAAGGATTTAAGCAGTCAAAATGCGATTATACTCTATTCACCAAGTTAGTGGGACCCTCTCTGATCATATTGTTAGTATACGTCGATGATTTATGGTTACATGTGACAATATTGCAGCAATTCATGACGTTAAGCAGGCCTTACACAACCAGTTTCAGATCAAAGACATGGGTAATTTGAAATTTTTCCTTGGGATAGAAGTGGCCAAGGCTGAGGGGGGATTCATATTAATCAGAGAAAGTATACTATAGAGCTCTTATAACAAACAGGTTTTTTGGACTCTGAACCTGCTGGAAGCCCCATGGAGACACATACAGCCTTGACCCACAATGATTCAGAACTGTTGCCTGATGCTACTCAATACAGAAAGTTAATAGGAAAGCTTATATACTTGACCATCAGTAGGCCTGATGTTACTTTTGCAGTTCAACAGCTGAGCCAGTTTCTGGACTGCCCAACGACAAACCATCTTAAAGCAGCTCATAGAGTGCTTAGATATCTAAAGGGGACCATTTGACAGGGACTTCGTTTTCCAAGAACAGGAGACTTGAGACTTAAAGGTTTTGTGGATGTTGACTGGGGTGGATGTTAAAACAAGGAGATCGGTTACTGGCTATTGTGTGTTCCTAGGAGATGCATTAGTGTCATGGAAAGATAAGAAGCAGTCTACGGTTTCAAGATCATCAGCTGAGGCTGAATATAGAGCTATGGCCATGGTAACATGTGAATTGCAGTGGTTGCTGTTTCTGATGAAGGACCTTGGGATGACTGATCAAAAACCTATAGAATTATTTTGTGACTGCAAGAGTGCCATTCATATTGCAGAGAATCATGTCTTTCATAAGAGAACAAAGCACATCAAAATTGATTGCCACGTTGTAAGGGATAAGGTATAGGAGGGAATGTTAAAGCTGATGACAATCAGAACAAACTTGCAACTAGCTGATGTTTTTACTAAAGCGTTAGATAAGAGGAGGCTGGGAGAGATCATGATGATGCTGGGAGTCTATAATATCTACACCAAGCGCAATTTGAGGGGGGTGTTGAAGTTAGTGTTCAAGGAGCATGATCCATGACAGTTTGAAGTGCAAGTGCAAAATTGAGGTGTGCAGTGGAAGATTTGGAAGCTTAGATGTTATCTGGTGGGTCCAAACGGTTATGTAACAGCCTGGACAGCTAGGAGGCCAGGCGCTGCAGAGGAGTGAGTGGTTGTGGGGACTACGCTGAGAGGAAGAAGACGATGGTTTGGCGGGTAATGTTTAAATTGTGAGATTTGACCATTTTGTCCTTAATGAAGAAGGGGAGTGGAGAAATAATAGAGGGACATTCTTGGTATTTCACACAATTATTTTGTGTTTAAATAGGAACGGTTACTTCAGTTTTGTTCAGTTGAAAATTTTTGGTTGCTTGCTCACCGTTGTATCTGGTGAATTCTCGCCATGTCAATACAATTCAATTGAGCATTTGCTCCTGTTGTTTGTAATCAGTTTCTTTCTTCTTGTTTTTGCTATACGTCAATTTCTTCATAGTCTCATCAAGGTTATATAAGTTTAAGAAGGCACAGAGAAAATGAAAACTATTTGGCTAATCAGCAACTAATTAAAACGATTTACCCTTGAGGTATGTCTGTTAAAGATATGGATGCACTAGTGCAAGAAATAGGAACTGGCAAGAAGGTATTGGTTGGTGGATAGCCGTGGCATGTGCTTGGCATGGATGGTTGGCAAGGTGATTGAAGCTTGGCACGGATGGTGGCACAAGACTTAGACCTTGGCACGTGTGGCATGGCGTGCTTGGTACGCTGGAGTGGAACTAAGCCTTGGCACGTATGGCACTGGCGTGCTTGGCACGCTGGAACAGAACTAAGTCTTGGCACGTATGGCACGGTTGGCACGGTTGGCGTGCTTGGCACGCTGGAGCTGCAACACTTCATAAGGCTGGCACGGGTGATATGCGGGAGTTGGTTTTAAGCTTGATATAGCAAAGATTGCTCGTTTCTCACGTGTTTCTAGATACTTCTTTAGACTAGTATAAATACATGTATTAGTTGTACATTTGAGTTTTGAGAAGCAGAATAAAATTTTAGAATTTCCTTCTTCCTCAAGTTGAAATTCTCCTCTGGCGCCACAACGCCATTTTCATTTGCTCCGAGCTTCTTCATAGCTAATTGTTTCTTGTTTGTTACGTTTTGATCAAGTTGATCATTTGTTTTGATTTCTATCCAAATTTTGACATGGTATCAGAGCCATGACAATTCGATATTGATTCATCGTATGCTTATGATCAAACACTGCATCGCAACATTTATCTTACGAATCACTTAAATTGAGATATAAGCATGGCTAATACGAGTGCTGCTTCATCTAGCTCGCGAAGCAATCACGTGAACAATGAAAATCCAACAAGTAGCCCGTACTACTTGCATCCAAATGATAGTCCAGCAATTGTCTTGGTTCAACCTCCACTCAATCCGCATAATTACCACTCTTGGAGCAGGACATTTCAAATGGCGTTATTGGTGAAGAACAAAACCTGCTTCATAGACGGATCTATGGCTAAACCTGCACAAAATGATCCTCAGTTTCAGGCATGGAGGCAGGTAAACACAATGATTCAATCCTGGATCATGAACTGCGTTTCTCCTTCAATTGCACAAAGTGTGATGTGGTACGATAGTGCTCTAGATGTGTGGAATGATTTAGCTATGAGGTATGGAAGTGGTGATCCTTTCAGGTTATCTGATTTGTTATGTGAATTTTATGCTGTGAAGCAAGAAAATCTTAGCGTAAATGATTACTTTACGAAGCTAAAGGTACTATGGGAAGAGTTAGCTTCATTAAGATCTGTACCAAAATGTGATTGTCTTCGTTGTGTGTGTGATATAACTAAAAAGGTGAATCAGTTCATTGAAAGTGATTATGTTATAAAGTTTGTCAAAGGCTTGAATGAGGAATTCGATCCAGTAAGATCACAGGTCTTCGTAATGACTCCCCTACCAGATATTAAACTGTTTTTGCGATGGCGTTGAAGTTTGAGAGGAAGATTACTAATAATTCTGTGTCAACTGGTTTTAATAATGCACCTACAGCATTGATTTCAAATTGTGATGATCAAGAGAGCTTTGTAGCGAACACGTATGTTAATAAGAAGCAAGGACAGACATATAGGAGAGGAAATGGAAGATTTTATCAGGAAGGAAATAAACGTTTGCAATGTAATCACTGTGGTATGATAGGGCATACAATTGATAGATGCTACAGAAAGCATGGATTTCCTCCTGGATTTAAGTTTAAGAATCAAGTAAATGCAGCTGAGGTGGTTGAAGAGAAGTTCAGAACTGTGATGCTGAGATGCCTTTGTCTGGTCTATTTCCACAGGCTATGCAGTCTCTTACTCAAAAACAGTTTACTAAGCTTTTAAAAATGTTGGATATTGATGATGCTGTTTCAGGAAGCAGTGGAAATAAGGAGGTGCAGGGAGCTGTCATGACAGCACAGACAGGTATGTCCACAGGTAAGCGTTCTGTAAGTACTGATTGCGTTTGGATCTTGGATTCAGGAGCCACTGACCATATTTCATGCTCTTTGGCTTTGTTTCAGTCTTATAATCCCATTGATCATGTTCTATTAAGCTTCCTAACAATGTCACAGTTGAATCAACTCATAGAGGAGTGGTTATATTGCACAGTGGTCTGGTCTTGAAGGATGTCCTATATGTTCCTTCATTCTCTTTTAACCTTGTCTCTCTCAGCAAGCTTACTGACTCCCCTCATCTGCTTGTTTCATTTCATGATTCTGGTTGTTTGATTCAGGATCAGTTGTCCAGGAGGATGATTGGTTCAGCTAGGAAGCATCATGGGCTTTACTATATACATGATTCCAGTTTACCTCTGCAATATGGAGAATCAGTACATGTCTTTTGCCTTCTGCTTTGTCTTCCTCTAGTCTTAACTCTGATTCGTATCTGTGGCATGCCAGACTTGGGCATGCCTCATCAACTAGAATACAAGAATTGCATAGGTTACATCCAGAAATACCTTCTTTTGATCAGAATAGTGTCTGTACAGTCTGTCCTTTGGCAAAGTTGAAAAGATCACCGTTTCCTATATCTGCTACACGCCTCTAAGCGTCCTTTTGATGTTATTCATGTTGATATATGGGGCCCTTATAGGCACCCTACAATGTACAATCAGAGATATTTTTGACTATAGTTGATGACTGTTCAAGGTATACCTGGATATATTTGCTTAAGGCAAAATCTGAAGTTAGACAGATTTTGCAGAGTTTCTTTCATTATGTGTTTACTCAATTCAATGTTCATATCAAGGTTATCAGAAGTGATAATGGACTTGAATTTAAAATGACTGAATTTTATATGCAAAACGGGGTAGTCCATCAAACAACCTGTAGTCATACTCCTCAACAGAATGGAGTGGTTGAAAGGAAGCACCAACATCTTTTGGTTGTAGCTAGAGCACTTAGATTTCATGCTTCATTGCCCATTGATTATTGGGGATTCTGTCTTCAGCATGCTACATATCTGATAAATTTGATGCCATCTCCTGTACTTCAGTGTAAAACTCCTTATGAGATTTTGCATAATAGTCAGCCTATATATTCTCATCTCAGAGTATTTGGGTGTTTAGCCTTTGCATGTGACAACACTCCTCATAAAGCCAAGTTTGCACCCAGAGCTTTTCCTTGTGTCTTTCTTGGATTTCCCATGAATACAAAGGGGTACATTGTTCAAAAACTTGAAGACAAGTCTGTTATTGTGTCTAGAGATGTCTTGTTTCATGAGAATTCTTTCCCATTTTCTAATGAATCTTCCTTGCCATCAGCATCAGTCTCAGTTCCTCATGCTGTGACTGATGCACCTCTGCCTCCGTGCCCATCACCTCCTCAAGAACATCCCTTGCATCAGTTGCCACCTGCTCCTGATGCTCTTCAGTCAGATGAAATTGAGTCGTCCTCAGTGTCATCCGTGCCTTCAATGTGTTCATCTCCTTCTTCATCCTCAAAAAGTCAGTATCCCCTCCAAATGATCAGATACCAATAACTCACCTGGAGGTCCACTTGCCTCTTGCCTCTGATTCTGATCATAGATGTGTTAGGCAGAGACATGCTCCATCCTATTTGCAGGATTATTATTGCAATCTCAGTCATTCCTCTAATGCTTTGGAACCATCTGAGTCTGTGCCATATCCTATACAGTCATTTCACTCTCTTGAAACTTTGGCTCCTGAATACAAGTCCTATATCCTTAGCATCAGTACTGATCAGGAACCTGTGACTTACCAGCAGGCTGCTACATCAGCAGCCTGGCAGCAAGCTATGCAGGTTGAATTGGCAGCTTTGGAGGCTACACGTACCTGGGACATTGTTCCCTTGCCACCTGGTAAACAACCCATTGGCTGTAAGTGGGTGTATAAGGTTAAGCGCAAGGCTGATGGGTCAATTGAACGTTATAAAGCAAGGCTAGTGGCAGGGGTACACTCAGCAACCAGGTATAGATTATGTTGACACCTCAACCTGTGGCAAAAATGACCCTCTGTCCGTCTTCTTTTGGCTTTGGCATCTGTGAATCATTGGCATGTGCATCAGTTAGATATAAATAATGCCTTTCTTCATGGTGATTTATATCAGGAGATTTATATGGAGTTGCCTCAAGGAGTTCAGTCTTCCATCCCTAATGCAGTTTGCAAGCTTCAGAAATCTCTTTATGGGCTTAAACAAGCCAGTAGACAGTGGAATGAAAAGCTTACTGTGTATTTACTGTCTCAGGGTTACAAACAGTCCAAAAATGATTATACCTTGTTTACTAAACGAACCTCAGAATCTTTTTGCCTTGCTCATTTACGTTGATGACATTATTATAGCTAGTGATTCATTGTCTCATATTCAAGCTCTGAAAACTCATTTACATTCCACATTTCAAATCAAAGACTTAGGTGTTCTGAGGTACTTTCTAGGACTTGAGGTGGCAAGGTCTCAGGGGGGGATTATGATTTGTCAAAGAAAATATGCAATGGAACTATTAGAAGAGACAGGTTTTTTGGCTGCCAAGCCTGCTTTGACACCCATGGAACAAAATTTAAAACTGGAACATAATGATTCACCTCTATTTTCAGATGTTTCTTGTTACAGGAGAATTATTGGAAAGTTATTGTATCTTACTATTACAAGACCTGACATTTCATATGCTGTGCAACAATTAAGTCAATTCTTAGATTGTCCCACAGAAATGCACATGAAGGCTGTTCACAGATTGCTTAGGTATTTGAAGGGTAATCCTGGTCAGGGCTTATTGTTTCCCAGCACAGGTTCAAAATTGCTTAAAGCTTATTCAGATTCAGACTGGGCTGGGTGTACTGAAACCAGAAGATCTATTACAGGATACTGTATGTTCTTTGGTGATGCTTTATGTCCTGGAAAGCAAAGAAACAGACTACAGTCTCAAGGTCTTCCTCAGAAGCTGAATACAGGTCACTTGCTGCAGCTACTTGTGAAGTGCAGTGGTTGTTGTACTTATTGAAAGACCTAGGCATAGAACAGAAAGAGCCTGTAGAACTGTTTTGTGATAATAAGAGTGCTATATATATTGTTGAAAATCCAGTTTTCCATGAGAGGACAAAGCATATAGAGGTGGATTGTCATGTGGTCAGAGATAAGTTTCAAGAGGGGGTGATTAAGCCAATGCCAGTTAAAACTGAGTTTCAGGTGGCTGACCTGTTCACTAAGGCATTGAGTTCTCAAAGGTTGCAATTTCTGACTTCTGCATTAGGGGTCTGTAACATTTACAAGAAGTCAGAATTGAGGGGGGGTGTTAAAGATATGGATGCACTGGTGCAAGAAATAGGAACTGGCAAGAAGGTATTGGTTGGTGGATAGCCGTGGCATGTGCTTGGCATGGATGGTTGGCAAGGTGATTGAAGCTTGGCACGGATGGTGGCACAAGACTTAGACCTTGGCACGTGTGGCATGGCGTGCTTGGTACGCTGGAGTGGAACTAAGCCTTGGCACGTATGGCACGGTTGGCGTGCTTGGCACGCTGGAACAGAACTAAGTCTTGGCACGTATGGCACGGTTGGCACGGTTGGCGTGCTTGGCACGCTGGAGCTGCAACACTTCATAAGGCTGGCACTGATATGCGGGGAGTTGGTTTTAAGCTTGATATAGCAAAGATTGCTCGTTTCTCACGTGTTTCTAGATACTTCTTTAGACTAGTATAAATACATGTATTAGTTGTACATTTGAGTTTTGAGAAAGCAGAATAAAATTTTAGAATTTCCTTCTTCCTCAAGTTGAAATTCTCCTCTGGCGCCACAACGCCATTTTCATTTGCTCCGAGCTTCTTCATAGCTAATTGTTTCTTGTTTGTTACGTTTTGATCAAGTTGATCATTTGTTTTGATTTCTATCCAAATTTTGACAATGTCTTCAACGAATTATGAGGTATTGTTTGAAAAATAAAAAGTTTTGATGATTTATGGAGTATAAAATATAGAACTAGTCTAATATTAAAAATGTCAAAGTCTTAAACTGACCATCAATGCTCGCACATTCGACATATGTCGAACGTTTATATAAGTAAGAGCAATGGAGATTTTGAGACTAGGCCTGTTTGCTACAGGCCAATAATCATGTCTATATTGCTCCTTGTTGGAATATGATTCACAAAATTGTGGAGGTTCTTGAGATGCAATGATAGATTGCATGACAGAATTTTGAAATTAGAGCATGTTTTGGCATGGAACGATACTATGTAGTACAAGACATCTGAATCAAGAAAGCCCACTGATGCATGTCGAACTTATTGTTATGGTGCAATAATAAGCTTGATTCTTCATTTTTCTTCACTACTTGATGTTCTACAAATATGTGTTGCAAGATAGTTCAAAAGTTGAATGAAGGATTATGTTTTTGAATTATTAGGTGTGATGTGGCAGTTAGTTCATCTTATCCGTTAATTATGAGATGAGGAGTTCGATTCATGGCCATAAGAATGGAAGAGCATTCCATGTTCAAATGCAAAAACCTTAAAAGTTCGACGCATCGGAAGAGATTAATCTGTGTTGTTGGTGGTGGGTACCCTTGAGGAAAAAAGGGCTTATGTTTTTGCATATTATATTTACATTGTTAGGTCCCTTAGAACATACTAGAAGGGGGGTTCAATAGTGTGTTCACCAAGTATGGATATTTTCCCGGATATTTTTCGTTTATAAGTACAAATCTATACTTGGGTGTGTTCTTGAAAAATGAATAAACTTGCGGAAGCGTAAAGAACACAATATGTATAGAGGTTCAAGTCAAATGACTCTAATCCTCTACCTTCTTGATTTTTCACAAGAACGATTTTAAATGGGGGATTGTTATTTCTTTTAGGGGAAACAACAATCAAAACAAAATCCAAACAAAGTAAACAATAGGCCACACCCTTGAAGTCTAGCCTCCAAAGAACTTCCTTGCTCCTCAAAGAATTCCTGTAGGGAGTATGGTGCACCACAACACCATCAACTAACCCTCTAAGGTCTGGATTTCTTCAAACAAGAAGTACCCTTGCTTCTTGACCAACAATATACACTTAGCCGCTCACAATCTTCACTCAAGAAGAAGACTCTTCTTCTTTACAAATCACACTATCACAAATAAAATAAAATCAACAATAATACAACTATTTTGAGAGTCAAAGCTAGAGAAAAACTTGAGAGCTCTCTTGGTAGAAAGTTTTTTTGAAAAATGATGAAAACCCTTATTTTAATCACCTTCTAGCCGTTTGTGTGGTTGCAGGAACCAATAATGGGCTTTGTCTCTTTGTGAATACATGTCTTCATCTTTGAAGATCTTCTCTTAGATGGATAAAACTTCTTTAGGAAGATTCTTGTTGAAAGCTCAAAGAGGAAAGATAGCATTCTCCAAAGTGAGAGAAAAACTTGTGATGTTACAATAAAAAGGAGAGCACAAATGTCAAGTAAATATTAGAAAGTGCAGCATAAAACATTTGTAACGTTGGTCACATAAAGCGCCTTATGTGTTCTATGAACATCCATTCAATGTGATATGGAGCGCATAAAGTGTTTTTGCACTGGCGTTCAATGTGACATGATGCGCCTTACGTGCACAAGAAGCATTCGTTCAATGTCACATGAAGAGCCTGTTGTGGGCAGCAGAACTCGTTCGAAGTCACATGAAACATCTGATCTCAGCCTTCATACTTGTTCTAAGTATTTATGACTGTTTCCAAAAGTAACTTGATATCCGTGCCCATTTTGGAGGGAAAAGTTCATTTGACTTTATAACACACATGAAGTGCCTGTTTAGGCGTTCAAAGTGTGTTGTTTTACAGCTTAGCACATGAAGCGTCTAATGTAGGCATTCGAAGTGTACTGGACTCCAGACATTTCACATGAAGTGTCATATGTAGGCGTTCGAAGTATAATGGTCTCCAGACACTTCAGATTAGGCACATTATGTAGGCTTTCGAAGTGTACTGACTTTCAGATACTTCACATTATGCGTCTTATCCAGACGTTCTAAATATCAATTGTGCAAATAATCAAAACTTAATATATTCTAACATTCAGTATTGACGAGGACAATACTAGAAATCACCGGGGAATTACCAGTGGCACTACACAAAAGATCAAGAAAGTATCTAGCATGCACCTGTATATTAATTAAGATTGTTTTACATAAAACACTGTGTTCACATGCATTTCTATTCTACTTCAACTTTCTTTTTACAGTTTATCACATAAACTATTGTTGGCAACGCATGTTAGAAAACTAAATAAACATGTAAAGGTAAACGCTCTACGTGTTTGTCCAAAGGATCGTGTACCCTACACCATTAGAAAAAAATGAGGATTTATTACATGTACAAGTAGTTATGCCTCAGTAAGTGTTCAACCAAATCCACCGCCGTTTTGAAAGAGTGCTTTATATTTTGGGGATTTGATTAAAATGCAAACCCTTCATTTAAATACCTAAACACGTATTTCTTTGCATGGAAGACCTGGCCTGATGAAATTTGACGAAGTCTTTCCAAAACAAATGGGTGGTGAATCAAAAGCAATTCTAAAAGACGTTTCTGGGTGTATTAGGTCTTCACGCTTATGCAAGGTTCGTGGAGAGGTCATATCGCTTCGCAATCTGATGTACACAGTTTTACCTTACAATTAATGCAATTGTAATGATTATCTAAAGATAAGCCCTTTGTCCCCAACAAGTGGGCGGGCACATTACCATTACGACCAAAAAAACTGAAAAGTGACAAGAAAAACTTAACTTGTCCTAGACGAAGACATTCCAAAGCAATGGGGGATAAACGGGACAAGTCCTCATCTTGGGCACGAAGACGGTTGTAAGCTAACATGGAATCCGTAACAGCAATCACGTGACAGAAATGGAGCGTTTTTGCCAATTCAATCCTTCTCTGATGGCTGTCAATTCAGCATATTCGACCGTCATCGTGTGCTAAAGTTTCCCACTACCATCTGACACGTGAACTATGTTGGAAAATTTGGTTCAATGTGGTACCAAACATGGACAAGAGATATTCAAATGAAATAACCTTGTGACATGGATTTAATAATCAATAAAATGACTAAGAACATCATATAAAAGATGTATGGTATATGAAGAATTCGATTGAATTTGGTGACAATAAACATATGCAAACAACAACTATGTGATAGTCAAAAAATGATAGAATGAAGACAACAATATTATGACTCTTGAAAAAGGGACAAATAGAAGAATAAAGCCGAGATGAGACTCGAGATGAATTTTGTCTTCACTATTGAGCAAGGTGAACTTCAGACAAATGCTTCCAGCATATAACGACTTACTTTCTTTTGGTTGCTCTCCAAGAGAAAGTTTGAACTTACCCAGAAGTGATTGTTGTTAGAGGGAAGAAGAGAGGATAAATTTCCTGCAGAAATTCTCTAAGGTTTCATCACCTTCAAGTCTTTTTCCCATCATCATCTTTAACATGTCAAAGCCTTCTTTACATAGGCTTCAAGTGGTTAATTACCACCTTAAAGACACCTTTCTGCAGAGAATTTAGCCTTCAAGTTGGTTGGTAATCGTTAGTTATCATTCTAATTGAAAGGAGATGTCATATGGTGCAAGAGTTGTATCTTTTATGAACAGACGCACACTTTAGGCGCCTTATGTAGGCGTCCAAATGTTCTGGAAGCATGCTGGAACACTTTGAACGCCTACACCAGGAGCTTCATGTCACTTCGAACGCCTATATTAGGCGCTTCATGTCACTTCGAACGCCTATACAAGGCGTTCGAAGTGTTCTGGAACACTTCCATTTCCTTCCATTGTTCATAAAACACTCCAAACTTCACCCAATCTCCTATCAATTAAACACATAACATTATACAAGGTTGGATCACACGATTTAAAGTACTTTTAAGTACTTTTCCAACAATCCCCCACATGATCCAAGCTTGTACAATCACACATCCGAACGATAACAAACTAACCTCTCTAACAACAATGAGAAGACAATGACACATAACGGATATAATAACTTGTGGTCTTGAATCGCCGGTAGTACAAGTGGAGTTATATAATTGAGAATAGGATGAACTTCGTCTTGAATCATATTCTACTATTGTTTATATGAACAGTCACAAACATGTCATTATTTCCTCACTTCAACAAGTTTGCGGTGTGGTGCGAAATCGGCCATGCACCTATGACAGGGTTCATAAGCACTATAGAGAGTTTTTCAGGCTCTTACAGGAAGCGACACCACCTCCATAGTCATATAGGTGAAATTCATCAAGTGTGTGCTGCTCACACTACCATTCATCATGGCTATGAATTTCCATTAAGAGATTCTCGAAATCTCACCCTCAATTCTTGCAGCAAGTACTATCTTCAACAACACCATAGGGACATACAACGTTGATAGTACTGAATAAAACTCTTTTGTGACTTGTTTTTACCACATTGAACTCCGTTCATAGGATCTCTACTAATAGTGAGTTGGGTTCCCACCACATAGAGCTCACAACAATCGGAAAGTCTCTTCTCCCTCGATGTTAGTATGGGTCTCTTTCATAGACCTTGCACTGGCTATGTTTTACCCAAGAAAACTCATGATAGTGCATAATATCATGATAATTCTTTTCAGTGATTTCCGTCAACAAATCACTCAATCATAACATGATGATTTTTAACAAGCAAATCACAAAACTTAAGATGGTTTTTCACCAAGCAAATCATCAAACTTAGGATGATTTCTTTCAAGCAAATCACCAAACTTAGGATGATTTTTTCAAGCAAATCATCAAACTTAAGATGATTTTTATCAAGCAAAATCATCAAACTTGTTTCTGTAAACTTACTCTTACAAGCATGATCAATAGTATCATGAACAAATTTATCCAAGAGTCAGTTTTATCAACAACAAATATCCAAGCATGATGAACTCATCAAAACATCATACCAGTTAATTATATTCATATGCTTGCAACTATTCTTCAACCATCACAATTCATTTTCATCATCAATTTTCAATATAAGTATCAATCAAGCTTAACAAGCTTACAAATACGTGACATTTTTTTATTATCAAACCTCATGAATATTATCATGGTGCATCATAAACATCAAGCAAGCCTATCATCCTCATAGACTTAGAACATTAATTATCAAACAATTAGAACAACACA
The DNA here is from genome assembly GCA_036186865.1 of Eustoma russellianum. NCBI lineage: Eukaryota > Viridiplantae > Streptophyta > Magnoliopsida > Gentianales > Gentianaceae > Eustoma > Eustoma russellianum. Next base: position 27,972,382 of record AP025072.1, read on the forward strand.
GTGACCATTACTTTGGCATTTAAACGATATATAAGTTATTTACATGCTCAACAGTCACATGTTCTAATAACTTTATTTTTAAATGAAAGTACGAAAGGGCTAAACCCCCACATTTCATCTCATTCTATATTAATCATAAAACATACCTTTATTCATCATCATTAAGTACTTCAATATTCATCTTCGACTGATCACAAATTATCAGACAACTACCTATGGTATAGATTAATTCAAAAGGCTTCCAACAATGACCATAGACTAAACTCTCTATGTCACTTTGGAGTAAACAATCTTCTTATGAACCAAAATTCATAAGGAACTAGCACTTTTGACCTTTCAAGCATACCATAGTTTCAACAATATGATTTTCCAAAAGCTAACAACTAAAACTAGAAATCCAACATTCATGATTTCTAGGTTTTTTTTTGCATAGCACATTAGCTAGTTTTACCATAGAGAACAAATGACTAAGACTAAAAAATTTTATTTTCGTAAGTTTATCTTCATCATAAACAACTAGTCTCAGTCAACCCATTTTCAACAAGAAACTTTATTCACGAAGAATGAAAGCAATCTATCTAATCTTTCTTTCTTAGATTTCTTATTGTTTACTATAGAATGCTTTTATTATACACAAGCAACATGCTTCACATTTCAACTTCTAGGCTGAATTCTCTTTTCATGAAACTTTAAGTTGAAATGCAATACAAATTACATATGTTAAAGCATGTATTTAATTACATATATTAAAACATGTATTTAACACAATATTTAAATGCGATTAAATACACGCAACTATTTCTTTACAAATCATACAAAAACATATTTCTTATGTCCTTAATATTTTCCTTCATTTTCTCAATAGATTAGCAAGACTCATGTTCTTGTTTATAATCATGCATAATGCATGAAACAACATCACATAAACTAGATGCAAATCTATTAAGACTCATAAATCACATATGCAGCACAAAACAAACATTAAAACTCTTATTTGATAGCAACTCAGCAATCATTTCTACATGTGTAAGAATATCACATATATTGCCAACTCCAGTTTTATATACAAAGTTAATTTTAAGTGCACATACTACTATCCAAACTCTTGGATTTCTAGGGCATCATTAAAGAAACTAAGCTACTTCTCTACTAGTTGCTATAAACTTGATAGATATAATCTATCATCCTTTCCGAGAAACTATCAACAAGATTACCTTATAGAAGACCGTTGTGATCTCCTTATCTTCCATCATGTTATACTCCAATCAACTTCTCCTCTTAATCTGTCACCAACCATCATGTTGGCAATTCTCTTGTTTCTTTGTATCTTTGAGCTTTCTTTGGTTGACACCAAATAAACTCTATTCTTGCATTGCTTGTTTCCATGTGTATGCCACTATCTCCACCTTGTAAGCCTTCATCTTCCATCATAGTGTAGAAGTTGCTTGTCAATGTCCTCATATGGAGTTTCTTCAGTTGACGTCGAGCATGAAGACAACTGAATGACATCCACCCCCACAGGCCGATGGAAATAGAAATGATATCACATTTATCCCATTATGAAAATAATGATTTTCTAAGATATTTCCATCAATGATTTAACCCCCACACTTTGCATTGAAATGAGATTGAAGAATGGCAAAGAAACAACAGATACTTCTTTGTCAACCTTGTTTCTTTGTGTATATCAAACTTGAACATATTTGTATCCAAGAGCTGTTTGGTAACCATATCAACTACAAAATTGCTTTAAGACTGTTGGAAAATTTGGCTCGATATGGTACCAAACATGGACAAGATATTCAAATAAAATAACCTTGTGACATGGATTTAATATTCAATAAGATGACTAAGAACATCATATAAAAGGGGTATGGTATATGAAGAATTCGATTGAATTTGGTGACAATAAACATATGCAAACAACAACTATGTGATAGTCAAAAAGATGGAATAAAGAAATCAACAATATTATGACGCTTGAAAAAAGGACAAATAGAAGAATAAAGCCGAGACGAGACTCAAGATGTCTCTGAACTTAAAGCAATTTTGCCTTCACCATTGAGCAAGGTGAATTTCGGACAAATGCTTCCCAGCATATAACTGCTTACTTTCTTTTGGTTGCTCTCCAATAGAAAGTTTGAACTTGCTCGTAGAAGTGATTGTTATTAGAGGAAAGAAGAGAGGAAGAAGAGAGGATAATTTCCTGTAGAAATTCTCTAAGGTTTCATCACCTTCAAGTGTTTTTCCCATCATCATCTCTTAACATGTCAAAGCCTTCTTTATATAGGCTTCAAGTGGTTAATTACCACCTTAAAGACACCTTTCTACAGAGAATTTAACCTCCAAGTTGGTTGGTAATCGTTAGTTATCACTCTAATTGAAAGGAGATGTCATATGGTGCAAGAGTTGTATCTTTTATGAACAGACGCACACTTTAGGCGCCTTATGCAGGCGTTCGAAGTGTTCTGGAAGCTTGCTGGAACACTTCGAACGCCTACATCAGGAGCTTCATGTCACTTCGAACGCCTACATTATGTGCTTCATGTCAATTCTGGAACACTTCCATTTCCTTCCATTATTCATAAAACACTCCAAACTTCACTCAATCTCCTATCAATTAAACACATAACATGATACAAGGTTGGATCACACAATTTAAAGTAATTTTCCAACAAACTGTTCCTCCATATGCACTCTGTCCAGTTGATGAAACAGCAGCGTCAACATTGACGGAAACAAACCCGGGTGGGGGTGCTCGTCAATAGACAAAATGATGTCCTGAATGCAATAATGCCGTTGTGACAGGTCGATTATATCAAAGCACAAGTACTGATCGGATCTTCATATGTGTGCTCGAAAGACATGAGACATTGTTGGAACAGAGGGAAAACATCAGCACAGCAGCAGCACACCAAAATAGCAGCAACAGTTGGCTGAAGGACAAAGCCAATTTGAGGTGGCGTGCACAAAGGCTGAAGCTGTAGCTAAGCTCAACAAGCAACTACTCAATCTAATTGATGACGGAAAGTTATCAGGTGATTACAACCAGCTACAACTGAGACAGAGAAGCTTAGTTGTTAAGCTAGGCGGTTACATTCCATTTAGCACACGTGTAATTATGTAGATTAGAAGTGTATATATATGCTGAAACGTATTATACACAAATCAATCAATCAATCAATCATGCCCAGTATATCCCAACTGTCATACCCCGTAACTTTTAAGCATGACTTTCAATACTTAAAAGTCAACCTTAAACACAATTTAATTAATTGTATAGGTTATGAGACTTAGTTAAATAAAACATAGAAAAATAAAAGAAAAGGTTAAAGTGAGAATTAAGAAAGTTAGGCAAAATTACCAAAATGCCCTCCCCACTTAAATGATGGGGGAGTTACACATTTAGTATAACTCCCCAAAGGAGAGGGGGCCGGGGGTTATAACACAAAAGAGAGGGGGGAAACCGCCTAGAGAGAAAAGGGAAGGAGAAGAGAGAAAGAAGAAGAAGAGAAAAGAAGGAAGGAAGAACGGCCAATCTAGGTTCAATCCTTATCGAAATTCCGCAGTACACTCGAAGCTTATCTAGATTCCAATGCAAGTAATCTTTCTATACGCTTTACGTAAATTTTGATGCAATATGCCCTATATTCTTATAAAGAGAAAACCCGGATCACACATTAGTAACTTTGATTTGGTTATGTTAAATGCTTTACTATATGTAATTGTTGTTGTTGATTGAGTAAAGTTATGTTCTTTGGGCCAATATCTAAAAATGGTTATGTTGTGATCTTTGTTGTTAAATATGCCCATAAGAGTGTTATACGTGATGTGTTCCTTGTCTTGGTGTAAGTTCTTAAGTTTGGTAACTACACCTTAGATGTTTTGAGAGTATTTGTAGAGAGTTGAAGGATTAATGTTGGCATTGTTGTAGACTTTTTGTGTTGGAAGGTTTGAAGATATCTGTTGAAGGTTGTGGGTGATAGAAGGTTTAGAGTGTATACTATTTTACATGTTTAAGAATCAATTCATGTTAGTTGTGTGGCGCCCCGCTCCCGAACCCTAGCATCGGGAACAGTGCACCCGCCGTAGCCTATTACGAGAACTACAAGGCGTCGATCAAACTTCTTACACGTCGAAAATGACGTAGAAATTTTTTCTGCGGAAACGATAATAATAAAAAAACAAATTGAATTCATAAATAATCTCAATGCAAAAGTAATTGAGACGTTTAGGGCCGACGAAAACCCAATGTATCGAATGAAACTCTAAAGGTCTATTAAAAATGAAATAAATATGAAAACCATCAAATATTCTCAAAGAAATATCTCAACAGCTCACTCGCCCCAGCTCGCGCAGTCCGACTCGTCCTCTACGAAGACATACTCATACTCGGGCTCACCTGTGGGAGGATAAGTGGGGGGGTGAGTGATTGGGAAATCACCCATAGGTTACCCGTCTAATCCCAGAAAGAACCATACTTACAACAAATGTACAAATAAGTAAAGCAAATGAAACATATCTGATCCGATCGCGGCATAAACATATGATAAATGCAATAAATGCACAAATAAATAAAGCAAATAAAACATACTGATCCGATCGCAAAGTAAGCATAACATTAAGCAAATAATACATATCTGATCCAACTTGCAAAGTAAGTATTACGGTAAACAAATGTAACATCATCACATCTCCAATTGCAATGCGCCACTTCATGATGCATGCTCCTTCATACTACCATGTCACACACCCAATCGCATCAAGTCACACGTCATCTTCCTTCTATCCATGTATGCAATGCATGTCCCGGGGTCCTAACACACGTTCCGTAACGTGGAGTCAGCGCACACGCTCCGTAACGTGGAGTCAACAAACACACGCTCCATAACGTGGAGTCAGCGCACACTCGCTCCGTAACGTGAAGTCAACGAACACACGCTCCGTAATGTGGAGTCAGCGCATAGACGCTCCGTAACGTGGAGTTAGCAAACACACGCTCCGTAACGTGGAGTCACTCGCCCCGAAGGGATGCACGTGCCAAGCATGCTGCACACTTTCACACTTCCGGTTCTCCTATGTTGCATGCTCCGTTCTATATTGCGTATTACCTATATTGCGTAGTTACCCTATATTGCGTGGGGTTCATTACTGTATTTTATCTTCTACCGTTATTTTAACTTTCTAGACTTTATTTTAGGTGTCTACACTTTATTTTATTTTTCCTAGGCTCTCAACCACTTCATTCATTTATTTATTTATTTTCATCTTGCCTTGCTATTTTTTTTATTTATTTTCTTCTATCAAAGTCGAAAAGTTATTAGATTATATCAACAATGCTACAATGCAATTTACATAAAAAAAATATACACAGAAGATTTATTAACAAACACAACACTACAAAATAATATCTAGAACAATATTAATACATAATTTACATGCAATTTAAAAGTGGCAACACACATGGACAACATTTAATATGACAATATGCAACGATGTAATAACAGGAGCAAAACAACACTAAGTAGTACTTTGAGTGAAATACATGAATGCAAGACAAAATATAAAAAGCACTTATAGAATTGGACTTAAGTATGCATCAATGGTTTCTTATATGTATCGCATGTAACCGTAAAATGACATCTAGATTTCTTTTTTTTTACCCCTATATTTTGTTTTTTTTTTCCACGGCCAGGTTCATGTAGGTATATAATTTATTTTTATGTTCATACTTCTAATATAAATAAACTGATGTAGCCGAAGTACATGTGCAACAATCATGTGGGTACTATTTGGTTATACACATCAAGTTCAACTTTCATACAAAGATTTCCGTACACTCACGGCGTATACATATATATACATATCATCCTTCCACATATACACGTAGCCGACACACATTTAACATGATTACATACGTATAAACAACAATGTATGCTAACATAATAAACATGCATAGAAGGCATTAAACAAATAACACATAGAAATTTATTGCAACTACGGCCAATCCAAGAAGAGGGGAGGGTAACCTATCTTTTTGGCGGATTAATTTTCTACGCACGCTTTTCTTCTCCTGCACTCGTCTGCCTATGCTTTTGTGATGGCTTGAATAACCTTTTTTTTTCTTTTTTTTGATGGCTGAGAGCTGGGACAAATAAATAAATATGTGGTGTTGTTGTATGGTGATGGTGGCGGCAGAATAATGGGATGGGGGAAATTTTCTGGGGCTTTCTTTTCCTTTGTTTTTGAGAGGCTGCGGCAGCTGGAGAAAACAGAAGGGGGCGGCGGCTCAAATTGCTGCTCTATGTGTTGTGTTTAATTGGGGTAGGGTATATATAGATATATATGAGGAGTTCAATTATAGATGATTAGGTTTTCTTAGTTTAGGTAACTTCTTAATAGATAAAGACTTTAACCATATAAGACTCTATCTATACTATTCAATTCCATTTAGAATAGGATTCTATCATATCCCTTTTTCAATTTTAAAATACTTGTTATTTTTTTTAAATAGATATACAAAAAAACGGACGTTACATTCCTCCCTCCTTACAAAAAGTTTCGTCCTCGAAACTTGCGTACCTTAGTCGAATAGATGGGGATACTTCTTGCGCACCTCTTCTTCAAGCTCCCACGTAGCCTCTCGCTCGGTGATTTGACCACTGAACTTTGACATAAGGACCACTGAACTTTGACATAAGGGATAACTCGTCTCCTTAGAACTTGATCTTTTTGGTCTACGATGCGCACTGGAGTCTCTTCGTATGTCACGTCGCTCTTTATCTTCAATGGTCAAGTCTCTAACACGTGACTCGGATCGGGAACGACGTCTCAGCTGTGATACGTGAAAGACATTGTGCACTTGCGACAATGCCGGAGGTAGCGCTAGTCGAAAGGCCAATGTCCCAATCCGCTCCGACACCTCATAAAGACCAATGTACCTTGGGCTCAACTTGCCCTTCTCACCGAATCTCATAACGCCCTTGGTTGGAGAAACCTTCAGGTATACCTTTTCGCCCACGGCAAACTCCAATGGTCTCCTCTTGGAATCCGTCCAACTCTTACTGTGATCTTGCGCCGTCTTGAGCCTCTCACGAATGATCTTTACCTTCTCCAATGTTTGTTCAACTAATTCAGGTCCAGTGATAATCTTCTCTCCAACCTCGTCCCAATACAGCGGCGATCGAAACTTTCTCCCATAAAGAGCTTCAAAAGGCGCCATACCGATAGCACTATGGTGGCTATTATTATACGAGAAATCCATAAGTTTTACCATGTTATCCCAGTTTCCCTTGAAGTCCAAGGCGCAAGCTCGTAGCATGTCTTCGAGAGTCTGTATAGTTCTCTCCGAATGTCCATCAGTTTGGGGATGAAAAGCAGTACTCAACCTCAACTCGGTCCCCATGACTCTCTGATATGCCGTCCAAAATCTCGATGTAAACCTCGGGTCTCAGTCCGACACAATACTTACTGGAACTCCATGTAAACTGACGATGTTATCAACATAGTGAGTCACTAACTTCTCCATCGTTGCTTCACTCGAGACTGGTAGAAAGTGTGCAGACTTCGTCAACCGGTCTACAATAACCCATATAACGTCGTTGCCGCCTCGTGTCTTAGGGAGACCTGCAATAAAGTCCATAGTAATATGCTCCCATTTCCATTCCGGAATCTCTAATGGCTGAAGGTAACCTCCAAGACGCTGATGTTCGGCCTTAACCTGCTGACAAACCAAGCATCGAGCAACGTATTCAGCAATCTCACGCTTCATACCGTACCACCAATAATTCTTCTTTAGGTCATTATACATCATAGTAGAACCCGGATGAATGGACGACCGAGTGTTATGTGCTTCTTTTAACAATTCTTTCTTCAGCGTTTCATCACACATAACCGTCCTTGATACCAAAGGCCTCCATCATCATATAACTGAAACCCCTCAATCTGCTCAGTTTGGAGTCTATCTCGAATACTGCTGAGAGTAGCATCATCCTTTTGGGCATCTCTGATACGGTCCACAAGTCTCGGAGCAATAGTCAACGTTGCTAAGATATTCACTGTAGAATCAACAATATCCAAGTCAAACTCCTCAATCTCGCGCTCCAATAGGGTTTGTCTCGCATGGTTCGGCTTCCGACTCAGTGCATCAGCCATTCTATTAGCATTTCCCGGATGATAACTGATAGTCAAATCGTAGTCTTTTATCAACTCCAACCATCGTCTCTGCCTCATATTCAACTCCTTTTGTGTAAATAGATACTTGAGGCTTTTATGATCAGTGAAGACCTCGCATTTTTCTCCATATAAATAGTGACGCCAAATTTTCAATGCAAATACCACCGCGGCAAGCTCTAAATCATGCGTAGGATAATTTTGTTCATACGGCTTTAGTTGTCTCGAGGCGTAGGCAATGACCCGTTCTCCTTGCATCAACACGCACCCTACAAAGAAAACATTAGGCTAGATTATATACGCACACAATTGTAAATTGAAATTTATATACATATACCTAGCCCATTTTTTGAGGCGTCGCTGTAAATGACGAAACCTTCCGTGCCGGAGGGTTGTGCCAGTACTGGTGTAGTAGTCAACCTATGCTTCAGCTCGGCGAAGCTTTTCTCGCACTCAGAGGTCCACTCAAACTTAGTCTTTTTCTGAGTCAGTCGACTTAGTGGTGCTGCAATCCTCGAAAATCCCTCCACGAACTTGCGGTAATATCCAGCGAGACCAAGAAAGCTGCGCACCTCAGTGACAGTAGTAGGTTGGGGCCATTCTGTAATCGCCTCTACCTTCTTCGGGTCCACTGCAATGCCATCCTCAGAGATCACATGACCCAAGAAGGTCACACTTCTCAGCCAGAACTCGCACTTGCTGAACTTTGCGTACAATTTCTTTTTCCGCAGCATCTCCAACACCTCTCGTAATTACACAGCGTGTGTCGCTTCGTCGGGTGAATACACTAAGATGTCGTCGATGAACACCACCACGAATCGATCCAACTGATCTCGAAATACTATGTTCATCAAATCCATAAACGCCGCAGGTGCATTTGTCAGTCCAAAGGGCATCACAAGAAATTCGTAGTGCCCATATCTAGTGCGAAATGCTGTCTTTGCTATGTCTCCCTCCTTGATTCTCAACTGATGGTTGCCTGATCGGAGATCAATCTTTGAGAACACCTTGGCGCCCTGCACCCAATTCCATTTCATACGAGTCGATATTTTAATATTCAAAAATTTACGAAATTGAAAGGCGTTACCTTTAACTGGTCGAAGAGGTCATCGATCCTTGGTAGCGGATACTTGTTCTTTATCGTAATCTTGTTGATTTCTCGATAATCGATACAGAGCCGCATGCTACCATCTTTTTTCTTCACGAATAGGACCGGTGCTCCCCAAGGCGAAACACTCGGCCTTATAAACTTGCGATCCAACAATTCTTGTAACTGCTCCTTTAGCTCTTTCAGCTCCGCTGGCACCATTCTGTAAGGTGCCTTCGAGATCGGTTCAGCTCCTGGTATCAGATTGATCTCAAATTCAACATCTCGGCTCGGTGGTAAACCTGGTAGCTTGTCGGGGAAAACATCTTTGAATTCATTTACTATTGGAATTTGGTCAATAGATGGTACTTGCTGCTCCGCGTCCATCGTATAGGCCAGGAAGCCTTCTCCACCTTTCCTCAATGCTCGGTGTGCCTGGGCTGCTGTCAGATATATCCCTTTCGGCTCTTTTTTTAACTTAGAATTTCCTTGGACAATGATCTTCTTCATGTCAGGACCTCCGATAATGACGCGCTTCTGCCGGTAGTCAATAGTGGCATGATACTTAGACAACCAATCCATGCCGAGAATAATATCGAAGTCCTTCATGGGGATAGGGATAAAGGTCGCGGTGAACTGCTGATCATCAATCTTGAGCTCGCATCTCTTATACTGATGATGGGATCTATCACTTGGTCACCTGCTGCTTGCACTCGGTATGGGGTCTCAAGCCATTCTGGGGAGTGATTTAGGTTCTTGACGAATCTTTTAGATATAAAGGAGTGGTTTGCACCGCTATCGAATAGTACGTTGGCGGGGAGTTTGTCTACTAAGATCGCACCTATACATTCACGGTTATTCACATAACATTTATGTTCACAGATACATGCTTTAATTTGAAAGAAAATAATAATACTTAATTAAAGGTTACCTGTCATGACGTCGCCGGCGGCCTCGGCGTCCGCATCTGTCATCACATGGACCCTGACATTGCTCTTTGGTTTCCCCTTCTGCTAGCCGGCCTGGGGCTGCTCTGTCGGCTGTACTGGTCCCTGCTCAGGGCACTCTTTAACATAGTGACCGGACTTACCGCATCTGAAGCACAATTCCTCTGCTTCCAGCACTCGCCTGGATGTGTGCGTCCATAATAGGTGCATGGTACGGACGGTCCTGTAGTCCTTGGTGGCTGTGGAGCGCTGCCCTGTACCCGTGGCTGGGGCGGTCTGAATGGTGGTCCCCAATCTGACGTCTGGACACTTTGATCCATCGCCCCTGATCTCCCAATGCCAGAATCCTCACGGGGTCTCTTGCCCCTGTCCTCGGCTGCCACTTCTCTAGGTCGCTCTCAACCTCGCGCATACCTCCAGCAGATCCTCGTAGGTCCTCGGCCTCGCATACACAATACCTGTCTGAATGCGAGAGTTCAAACCTGTCCTGTACTTTAGCATCTTTGCTTTTCATTCTCCATGGTAGACGGCATGTACCTCCCTAATGCCTGGAAACGCTCAGTGTACTGAGCCACGATCATCGAACCCTGAGTCAGCGTCTGGAACTCAGTCATCCTCTGCTGATCACACTATCTGGAATATAGGACCTTTGGAACTCTTCTCTGAACTGTGTCCATGTCACCGGTGTGGTTGGCGGACCTGTACGCCGTGCCACCACTGCTCAGCATCTCCCTCAAGAAAGGACACAACAACATCAACTCTCAGCTCCTCAGTACTTGCAACAAATGGAGCTGGTCAGATACATTCTTCAACCATATCTCCGCCTCCTCCGGATGGGAAGTCCCTCGAAAACAGCGGTGCACGAGATTTCTGCATCTCCCTGTAATAGAACCTGAGACCCCGGGGCCGGTGGTGGTGGCGGTGGCACCTGCTGCTGCTTGTGCTTTAATTGCTCCTGCTGCTGAGCCAACTGCTGCTGCTGATGTGCTAAAATAGCGGCCAGAGTGGCCATGGTGTCGTCAGTGCCTGGGGTATAGCCCCCTGGTTCTGGTGGTTGTTACCACCGTTTCTTCTATTTCGTGTTGTATCACGTCTAGGCGGCATTTTCTGGAATTTGAAACAGACAAATATAATTATTTAAATTTAAGCTAAGTTGGGGGCATTTCGGGAATTTCCACTCACATATGGGGTGCATGCAAAGATTCAAGGGTAAAACAGTAATTAAATAAAGAAGACGAAAGAACGCTCTCACACCCTTTCACCCGATCATCGCTTAAGTCTAAAATCGTCTCTTAAGTCTACTTTGTTTATTAAGCGTAAAATCGTCATTTTACAAAAAGATCGTAACTTATGTCTAAGTGATCTAATTAATCCTGCATTCCCGAGGCAGATCTGGAGCCTGGGCTCTGATACCACCTGTGGCGTCCCGCTCCCGAACCCTAGCATCGGGAACAGTGCACCCGCCGTAGCCTACTACGAGAACTACAAGGCGTCGATCAAACTTCTTACACGTCGAAAATGACGTAGAAATTTTTTCTGCGGAAACGATAATATAAAAAAACAAATTCAATTCATAAATAATCCCAATGCAAAAGTAATTGAAACGTTTAGGGCCGATGAAAACCCAATGTATCGAATAAAACTCTAAAGGTCTATTAAAAATGAAATAAATATGAAAACCATCAAATATTCTCAAAGAAATATCTCCACAGCTCACTCGCCCCAGCTCGCGCAGTCCGACTCGTCCTCTACGAAGATATACTCATACTCGGGCTCACCTGTGGGAGGATAAGTGAGGGGGTGAGTGATTGGAAAATCACCCATAGGTTACCCGTCTAATCCCAGAAAGCACCATACTTACAACAAATGTACAAATAAGTAAAGCAAATGAAACACACCTGATCCGATCGCGGCATAAACATATGATAAATGCAATAAATGCACAAATAAATAAAGCAAATAAAACATACTGATCCGATCGCAAAGTAAGCATAACATTAAGCAAATAATACATATCTGATCCAACTTGCAAAGTAAGTATTACGGTAAACAAATGTAACATCATCACATCTCCAATTGCAATGCGCCACTTCATGATGCATGCTCCTTCATACTACCATGTCACACACCCAATCGCATCAAGTCACACGTCATCTTCCTTCTATCCATGTATGCAATGTATGTCCCGGGATCCTAACACACGCTCCGTAACGTGGAGTCAGCGCACACGCTCCGTAACGTGGAGTCAACGAACACACGCTCCGTAACGTGGAGTCAACGCACAAACGCTTCATAACGTGGAGTCAACGAACACACGCTCCGTAATGTGGAGTCAGCGCATAGACGCTCCGTAACATGGAGTCAGCAAACACACGCTCCGTAACGTGGAGTCACTCGCCCCGAAGGGATGCACGTGCCAAGCATGCTGCACACTTTCACACTTCCGGTTCTCCTATGTTGCATGCTCCGTTCTATATTGCGTATTACCTATATTGCGTAGTTACCCTATATTGCGTGGGGTTCATTACTGTATTTTATCTTCTACCGTTATTTTAACTTTCTAGACTTTATTTTAGGTGTCTACACTTTATTTTATTTTTCCTAGGCTCTCAACCACTTCATTCATTTATTTATTTATTTTCATCTTGCCTTGCTATTTTTTTTATTTTATTTTCTTCTATCAAAGTCGAAAAGTTATTAGATTATATCAACAATGCTACAATGCAATTTACATAAAAAAATATACACAGAAGATTTATTAACAAACACAACACTACAAAATAATATCTAGAACAATATTAATACATAATTTACATGCAATTTAAAAGTGGCAACACACATGGACAACATTTAATATGACAATATGTAACGATGTAATAACAGGAGCAAAACAACACTAAGTAGTACTTTGAGTGAAATACATGAATGCAAGACAAAATAAAAAGCACTTATAGAATTGGACTTAAGTATGCATCAATGGCTTCTTATAAGTATCGCATGTAACCGTAAAATGACATCTAGATTTCTTTTTTTACCCCTATATTTTGTTTTTTTTCCACGGCCAGGTTGTAGCGCCCCACCCGAAACCAGGGTTCCGGCTCAGTGCACCCGCCGTACTCTACTCCAAAGAGTACAAAGCGTCGATACTATACATGTACATGTCGACATGAATAATGAATCGATAAGCGGAAGCAACATAACATAAACAAATCTTCATCGACATGCACTGTACTACATCATAATCTGTACAATCATCATATACAGAATACTGAAATAATATATCATACATCATAATCCGAAACTTAATGCCTTCGAAATAATCTCTCAGTATGCTCTTCGTTATCAATGGTCTATCTAGCATGTCTTCAACGCCTGTATATTGATACCTGTTATCTGGAAAATTATAAATGAGGCAAGTATGAGCGATAGCCACCGACTTTTAATCGCTCAGCAAGTAGTCTTACCAGATACGACATGTGGATCATACATGGGGAGACGGGGTAACAAATCATAATACCATACATTTTGAGTATAATAAGCACGTCTCCTTTTTAACAAGTAATATATATCATATCTGTAAAAACAGGTAAATAAGGAATTTCAAAGCATACATAGCATAACAACATCTCATTCTACTTAATCCGTAACATCATACTACATCCATACTTAACCCCTAATCCATACTTATACCATCTTTGCCTACCTTACATGTACTACAATTTCACACTTAACACTACATTGTTCACTGTAGTGCTGTCATATACTTAAAGAATTCTTAATCATAACTCTAAGGTAACATGGTCATGACGTGATGCATAAAAATGACTTTTCATAAACATGACTTTTTCGTAATCATGACTTTTCATAAACGTGACATTTCATAACTTGACATGATTTTCATAACTTGCATAAAATGACATATTCATAACTTGCATGACATGACATTTTCATAACATGAAGACATAACATTTTCATCATTGGCTATAGCACTTTTCATAAGAATAATAACACACGACATACCGATTGATTCCCCATATAATACATGTACGACATAAACATCATAACATATGTACATGTACCAACGGTGACGCGCTATGACAGAGATCCCGTGTCCCAGACCCGGTGTTACACTCAGCCACATACGTAATCATATGCCCCTGACATCTACCACCCCGGTACCAATGTCACACTGGCGAACATAACATGATCGTAATCATGAACATAACATAACATAACATATCGTGTGTCGATGGAATCAATCGTCTCGCGTTTATTATTCACATGCATATGATTTTTCAAAACATAGATGTGACAACATAACTTTGCAAATCTTGTTTTCATGCAACGTGAGACTCGGTCAATAAGGGTATCTTGTCATACTACCACTAGTAACATCACTTACATACTTACAGTCTAATTATCATAACTTAAAGAAATACCATAACCCTCCTTCTCTTAATATCAAGTCCACACATAGACTTCATAAATCATAACTTAAGTACATAGGGCATAAACTTCCTATTTCCGTCAACATATCATCTAGGGATTTCATAACTTATATCTTAACTTACACATATTAATTTATAACACATAAGAATACAATTAACATGAAATAAAATGATTTGTCATAACATCATATTCAACATGTATATAATTCCATGTATGTACAATATATACTTTAGTACATATGAATGTTCTTTAAGTGTGTATAGGCACAATAAAATATATATTATCATATTTCATAACTTAAATGCCTACATCATGAAAATTTCTAATTACTTTACATTTCATCTATGATTTCATACTTTTCATAACTTAATACATAATTTCCATACTTAACTTACTTTCATAACTTAACATATTCATCATATATACATTATGTTAAAAATATAATGAAATCATTATATTTGTCACTAAGGCCTAATGGCCGAATATATATAACATAGTATATATATATAAATCATTTTATGATATATTGTATAATATTCAAAACTTATTCACTTTCATATCTTAACATATTCATCATATATATATATATATATATACTTGTATAAAAATATAATGAAATCATTTTTGTCATTTAGGCCTATTGGCATATATATATATATATATATATATATATATAATATACATTTATAAAATCTTTTACTATATAGTATGTAATACACAAATACTTATTCATATTCTCTCTTTAAAATATATATTACACATATATACACATAAAACATATTAAAATCATACTTTAACCTTGAGATGGCTTTAGGCCGAATTGTATATGTTGCATACACATATATATATAACTGACGTATATACGTATATATCTATATATATACATAAAATAGTGAGATATATATACACACACATAAACTTATTCATTTTTAAGTCTTGAACATATATACACATATACATATATACATATAGATCCGTATATGTACATATATAGATCTATACATCTATACATACATATATATATAAAAACCGAATGTATATATATACATTTATACATCAATAACCGTTGATACATATATACATTTATACTCAAAACCGCATGTATAAATATATACATTTATACATCTATACATACATATATATAAAAGCGCATATATATACATATATGCTTTATACAAACCCGTGTATTTATATATATATGATCTCCTATCTATACATACATATATGTAGATCTATACACTTATACATATATAAATATATATCAACATACAAACTTTTATATGTATATGTATATGCGTGTTTATATATGTATATAGTGTGCGTGTGTATATAGTGTATATATGTATATACTTATTATTCAAATATAGATCTATACTTTCTTGAGAAGAGAATCTTGAACATACTACATGATGATCCAACTTTGATATGAACATAAATACTTAATATTGTAAAAACCATGTAGGATCTAGGAAGAATACTTGTCTTGATTTACTTTCTTACTCTTAGATGGCAATTCCTTCACTTGGATTTGAAGAAACACATTTCTCCTCCTTCTCCTTGGTGTATACGGTTATGATGCCCAAAAGAGAGTTAGTGTATAAGTTATGAAACTAATTATATGGAAGAATCAAACTTAAACTTTATAAAGTTCTTACCTTGGTTTCCTTTGATTCTAGATGCTATAACCTTCTTGAATCTTTCTTAGTTGATGGAGTGTTTATGGTACTTGATTTGAGTGATGTGGTGTGAAGAAAGGAGAAGAAAATCTTCTCCTTGTTGCAGACAAAACTTTCTTGATGTTGATGTGAAGAAAGGAGAAGAAAATCTTCTCCTTGTACAGACAAAACTTTCGGCCAAGAAGGAGGTTAAAATGAGATGTAATTCTCCTCCTTGCCTTGGTGATTCTCGGCTGAGGTTTGGAGAGGTGGAAGAAAGTTGTTTGTTGAATAATGGAAAGAGAAGATGGAAGAAAGTGAGTAGTGGTGTAATAGGTTAGTGTAAAGAAGAAAAAGTGGAACAAAATTTGTCCCCTTTGAGAGCCAACTTTCGGCTGAGGGTATGGGGAGGGGTTAAAGAATTATTTGTTTTGTGGGCATGTTGGAATAGTGGAAGAAAAGTGAAAGGAAGTGGGGCGTATAGTAAAGGTTGACATGGTTTGCCATGTGAAGAAAGTAGAAGATTCTTCCCACTTGTGTAGGGGGTGGGGCGGCCATGGAGAAAAAAATGGGGAGAGGGTTTGTCTTTTGTTGCCATGTAGGCTAAAGTGAAAGAAAATATGATACTAGTGTGTATTATAGTTATCGTATCGAGTATTTTATTCGTTTTGATTTATCTCTATCGACTTATGTTGCTACCGACTAATTTATTTAAATACCTTGTATGTCCTATACGGTCATTGTCTAGTCCCAACCAGTCTCGTTATATCCGTTAACTTATCTTAAGGTTATTTTTTATGTGTGTTTCTAACCCCGATATTTAATGTCGATGTCTTTATTAATTATAAATAAAAATTTAAAATTCCACTGCAATTTCATCAACATCGCATTTGCGTTCTATTTTCATCATTTCCACTAGCCCGAAATCTCGGGTCGTAACATTCTTCCCCCCTTATAAAAAGTTTCGTCCTCAAAACTTAGGGTTGTATCGATTTTACACTTAAGTTCTAGCATTATTTCTTAATCATCTATGCTTGAACTTAGTATTTTCTGACTTATGAAATTTTCTTAATTGACTGTTTCCGTATATCTCTTATTAATTCACTTAGTCATTCTAAAACCTCATATTCCTACGCATTACAATAACCTTTATACTTACCAGCTTTGGTCTCTAATTCTTATCCGATTAAATCTTATATCATATCACTTCTTACTTATTCATGCCTACGGTATTGAACTTACTCCATCATTGTCTAAGATTGTTTCCTTACATCTATGACCATCTCTTAAACTCTAAGATCACTTCTTAAGTTCATGACGTTGTTTACTTATATGCTCGTGGTAGATTTTTTTTTTGAAGCATATCCTAAGGAAAATAGTCTAATTATTACGACTCTAGATTAACTTACTAAATTTTCAAGACACAAGATCATTGCGGACATTTTCACTAAACCATTCTAAGTGAACTATTCTAAGGTTATTGCTCTCATTCTAAGATCTTCTTCTTAGACTCTAAATCTTAACTTAGGTTCTACTATCATAACCTAATACATGTCGTTGTTATCTTATGTGTCCACGGTGGATCTAGAGCCATGCTCTGATACCAACTGTAGCGCCCCACCCGAAACAAGGGTTCCGGCTCAGTGCACCCGTCGTACTCTACTCCATAGAGTACAAAGCGTCGATACTATACATGTACATGTCGACATGAATAATGAATCGATAAGCGGAAGCAACATAACATAAACAAATCTTCATCGACATGCACTGTACTACATCATAATCTGTACATATCATATACAGAATAATGAAATAATATATCATACATCATAATCCGAAACTTAATGCCTTCGAAATAATCTCTCAGTATGCTCTTCATTATCAATGGTCTATCTAGCATGTCTTCAACAAGCCTGTATATTGATACCTGTTATCTGGAAAATTATAAATGAGGCAAGTATGAGCGATAGCCACCGACTTTAAATCGCTCAGCAAGTAGTCTTACTAGATACGACATGTGGATCATACATGGGGAGACGGGTAACAAATCATAATACCATACATTTGCAGTATAATAAGACACGTCTCCTTTTTAACAAGTAATTATCAGATAATATCTGTAAAAACAGGTAAATAAGGAATATTTCAAAGCATACATAGCATAACAGCATCTCATTCTACTTAATCCGTAACATCATACTACAATCCATACTTAACCCCTAATACATACTTATACCATCTTTGCCTACCTTACATGTACTACAATTTCCACACTTAACCCTACATTGTTCACTGTAGTGCTGTCATATACTTAAAGAATTCTTAATCATAACTCTAAGGTAACATGGTCATGACGTGATGCATAAAACATGACTTTTCATAAACATGACTTTTTCGTAATCATGACTTTTCATAAACGTGACATTTCATAACTTGACATGATTTTCATAACTTGCATAAAATGACATATTCATAACTTGCATGACATGACATTTTCATAACATGAAGACATAACATTTTCATCATTGGCTATAGCACTTTTCATAAGAATAATAACACACGACATACCGATTGATTCCCCATATAATACATGTACGACATAAACATCATAACATATGTACATGTACCAATGGTGACGCGCTATGATAGAGATCCCGTGTCCCAGACCCGGTGTGTTACACTCAGCCCACATACGTAATCATATGCCCCTGACATCTACCCACCCCCGGTACCAATGTCACACTGGCGAACATAACATGATCGTAATCATGAACATAACATAACATAACATAACATAACATATCGTGTGTCGATGAAATCAATCGTCTCGCGTTTATTATTCACATGCATATGATTTTTCAAAACATGAGATGTGACAACATAACTTTGCAAATCTTGTTTTCATGCAACGTGAGACTCGGTCAATTAAGGGTATCTTGCCATACTACCCCTAGTAACATCACTTACATACTTACAGTCTAATTATCATAACTTAAAGAAATACCATAACCCTCCTTCTCTTAATATCAAGTCCACACATAGACTTCATAAATCATAACTTAAGTACATAGGGCATAAACTTCCTATTTCCGTCAACATATCATCTAGGGATTTCATAACTTATATCTTAACTTACACATATTAATTTATAACACATAAGAATACAATTAACATGAAATAAAATGATTTGTCATAACATCATATTCAACATGTATATAATTCCATGTATGTACAATATATACTTTAGTACGTATGAATGTTCTTTAAGTGTGTATAGGCACAATAAAATATACATCATCATATTTCATAACTTAAATGCCTAGATCATGAAAATTTCTAATTACTTTACATTTCATCTATGATTTCATACTTTTTCATAACTTAATACATAATTTCCATACTTAACTTACTTTCATAACTTAACATATTCATCATATATACATATGTATTTGTGTAAAAATATAATGAAATCATATATTTGTCACTAAGGCCTAATGGCCGAATATATATATACATAGTATATATATATACATAAATCATTTTATGATATATGTTAATATTCAAAACTTATTCACTTTCATATCTTAACATATTCATCATATATATATATATACACACACACTTGTATAAAAATATAATGAAATCATTTTTGTCATTTAGGCCTATTGGCCGAATATATATATATATATATATATATAATATATACATTTATAAAATCCTTTTACTATATAGTATGTAATACACAACTACTATTCATTTTCTCTCTTTAAAATATATATTACACATATATACACATAAAACATACAAGATCATACTTTAACCTTGAGATGGCTTTAAGGCCGAATTGTATATGTTGCATACATATATATATATATATATATATATATATAACTGACGTATATACGTATATATCTATATATATACATAAAACAGTGGTACTGGAACACTTCGATATAGGCGTTCGATGTATACCAGCACATTCTCGAACACTTCGAACGCCTAGTATAGGCGCCTCCTGTCACTTTAGGCGCCTCAAGTAGGCGTTCCAAGTATACTGGAAGTCTTTTTTGACCCATTAGGCCCCCTATGTATGTGTAATAACTCTATTCTCTCCCTTTGATCATAAAATGCAAGGGTATTTGAGGTGTAATTGAGGAATAGATGTTAGGTGCGATTAAGTAAGGATAAGAGTGGATCCCAAGTGAGTTGGCGAAACGAACGGACTTAGAAAGGTACGAGCATGGAGTGCTTGAGGTGCAAGATCATTGTACTTGATAAGTAAGATGTGTGTGTATGTTACATGTTTGATATGAAGTTGCATGAGCATCCTGCATCATGACATGAACACTTTGCCTTTGACATGAGAATTGCTTTGCGAAAGAACATGTGTTTACAAGAGAAGAGTAAAGCTTTTGAAAAGCAAACTATGGCTGCTGGTTGATCGCAGGGTATATAAAAGTCACGCCTGCGAAAGCAGGGTATAAAAAGCGTGACATGTGAATCAACAGCATGGTATATAAATTATTTTATGGGGCTGTGGACCTATCAGCACGGATATATGATATATGTAATGGGGCCGTGGACCTATCCGCATGAATATATGATATATGTACTGGGGCCGTGACCTATCAACACGGGGTATAAAGTTATATGTATGGGACCGTGGACCTTTCAGCACGGGGTATAAGTTCTGTTTGCTGTGGACTGATCACCCACAGAGTATAAGTTCTGCTACGTGAAGAATATGATAAGAAGAGTTATGAAATATTTTGTGAAATGACACGCACGACATGTTTACGAAATAAGACATATGCATGGGTGTTGTGTGTTACATGTTTATTCTCGTAATCGAGTATCTTCTATGTGATTTTATCTGTTTTGAGGAATTGTTATAAAGATACTATTTGCTAACCCGAGCACCTTATTTTGGGCAATGACTTATACACTGGTGACTTGTCATGTGTGATCCCGTAAGGTGTATAGACGGGTTACTTGCTGGCGATGTTTTCGCTAAGAACAGATACTTCATTTTCTTTCAGGTAAGCCAGAGTATGAAATGATATTTGTCGAAGACGATGGCGAGTGGGCTCAATGGGATGATAGTCATGGAAGTAGATAGATTTTTGATCATTCTAAGTTGGAAAGACTCGATCTTTATTATGTTGTACTGGATGATATGCTAGACAGTTAGCCGAACACTTTTATTTCCGCTGTTTTTTACTTTGGTTACATTGGTGTTAATGAAGTTTTAAATGTTATGATGTTCTCCGCTGATTTATCTTACGTCATGGATGATGTGCACTTGATCTACTTTGACGCTTCATAGTCCTCGTAGTAGATTACGGCGGGTGCACTGATTCCGATGCCAGTATCGGCCCGGGGCGCTACACCAACGATAGCACAAGCTATCGTTAGAGTCTAGAGAGGGTGAGAGGCAGTCAAATATATCCCTATCTCAAAGGATAGAGACTTTGCTTCCAGTGAAAGTATTATACACAAAGCATAGTAAAAATGAGAAATTTTCTTCGGCAATCTAGTTCCACGGCAGTTAAACTTTGTCTGCACTTTTTCTTACTCTGTTCTTCTACTCCTCTGTTCTTCCTTGTTGCTGGTTGTCGTCCTTTTTTGTTTGAATATTCAATCTGCGCGTTGATCAGTTTGTTATTTCATAGTTTGAATGTTTAGTTTTATTTTTTCATGCTATCAGAGGGAGTGTGATCGCTTTCTGCTGCTGAAATTTCGTTTTTCTTTCAACAATTCTTCTGTGTCCTTGCTTTGTTGTTTATTTGAATCACTTCTGATTCTCCTTGTATCTCATTGACTTATCCAAACAACCAAATATCTGAATTCATGGCGTCTACGCCCAATACTTCCGTTTCGCCTAATCTTAGACTCAATCGCTCACAAGTACCTGAGATCATATGGCTAATCCTTTCTACAATTCATCCAAACGAGTCTTACAGTTGTGTTGATCCCGAAGCGATTTGCCCCTTCCAGACTCTACACAACAGTTTTAACAACGCGTTACTTGCAAAGCGCGGCTACTAAACGACTCTGATTTTTTAGTAGGCCGTGTGCTGAAGGCGAAATACCATAGCGATAGCTGATTTCTTGATGCACCCATCTGTCGTCGTACTAGGTTCTTTGGAAAAGTCTATTGTGAAGTCGCAAATTGCTCGACTTAGGATTAAGGTATCGGGTTGGAATGGGGTCATCCATAAATATTTGGAACGATAAGTGGCCACTCTTTTATAGTAGCACTCTTTAAACGACAAAATACACAGCTCGACCATGTTAGCGATTTGATTGATCAAAACTCGATGGCATGGAAGGCAGGTATGGTTCAAAATGACTCCGTCAGAGCAGTTAAAAAGCCTCATTGTAGAAAGGAAGAGAAGTAAAGGCAGTACCAAAGTAAAGGCAAGTACCAAACTGATTTGGAATGAACGGATTAGGCATGACCTACTAGATTTGCATTTGTTTGAGGACATGATCTAGGATAGAAGTTCATGGAGATAGAGGATTAAGGCTAACGAGATTTAGGCATCATATAGGAATATCTTAGAGCATATTTAGGGCTTAGATACTATCTACACTTTAGATTTCACTTTTTTTTTGTCTTTGTCTTATATTATTTGTGCATATACATGTTTATGACTGTATGACTGTTTTAATATCGGAAGCTTTTTATTTGTATTTACTGAATTCTCTCACTAACACACTATCACACCATATCCCTATTAGTGTGTCATTTATGCAGATACATATAGAGACGAGGATCTCACTAAAAGCAAACTCTCTATCCATTGGGATGGAGGTATTGTTTGCATTCCTCCCACCCTCCCTAGATTCTAGTGATAACTTTTGTTGACGCTGAGATATAATGAGTATGATTGATTGAAGTAGATACCATTCTGCGTCCTTATCCCCCACTACGCCACCAGATCGTTTCAGACCATTCGTCCTTGCGAACGTTATTGGATGTACATAAAGGACACGAGACTTGT
>AP025072.1:27995708-28095196 GCA_036186865.1 Eustoma russellianum
CGAGACTTGTCCCGCTCCGTCTTTTGGTATCTTTGGCAAATATTTTTGCAGTTGTTCATTTTTTATGAATTCAAAATTTTCATCTCTTGACTATGAAATACAAATGCTTCCCACAATCCATGTTAATCATCAATCCATTTCCAAATACCAACATTCAAAGCAAGTCTATGCTTTATATACATTAGAATTGAATACTCCTCTTACTACAGGACGCTTACCTAGCCAACGCTTAGATCCGGCTCTACCCAAACTTTTCTGCTTCACCCCAACATTCCCTACTTGTCCGACTGTTGCTGAGCAGTTTTTGGATATCAAACGGACCTCTCCCGAAGGTAATTTTAATGTGGCTGATTTCCCCTCTTTTGCAATCAGTTTAACAATAAGGAATTATGGTCCTATTACATTAGCCTTTGGGACCGGATTAATGATCAGCGGGAAAAGAAGACTTTATCGAGCTTGACTCTAGTATGTCTTTGTAAAATGACTTAAAAAATTTAAGATAAATGAGATCCGAAAGACCAAAGAGGAATAGATCATGGCAATTGTTCCAAGCTCATGAAGAAGTGTTCTTGTAAGAAGCCAAGAAGCCCATTTGGCTGAGAACGTTAGCGTCTTATCGAAACAGTAAAGCAACCCGAACGAAGCCCACATGGATTTGATGAAATTTTATTTCCAATAAATTTCTCAACAAATTAGATGTTTTGGGTAATGGTGAATTATATAGTTTCGTGAAGGCATAATTTTGTGGATTGTGTGTAATAGTGAATGATATTGATGTTTTGAGTAATGATGAATTATATAGTGTCGTCAAGACACCATTTCGTAATTTGAGATGGTGAATCATATAACTTTCTGAAGGCATAATCATTATTGATTATGCACCGCGTAGTGCTTATAGTAAGTTTAAAAGATATATCATGATGTTAGAACGATAACATAGAGTTTTCTTTTATAAGCTTATATTTATCTTTTTTATAGACTTTGAATGAGTTAATTTTTTGATACTTGGCAATAATCTAATCCACCACATAATAAAGATACGTAGTATATAATATATGTATAAATAAACATATATTACATGATGAAAATACATGTATACAATCGGTACATCAACTAAGCTATTATGATAAATACAAAAAATTAACCAACTCTATAAGGTAGAAAAACAAACCAGTATAATAGACAAACTCAAGCTACTTTAGGGTAAAGCTTGAGTGATAATAGACAAACCGACCCTAATGATAGCTCTTGCTGTCGTTGGGATATACTGGATACGGATGATGATGATCTTCTCAGATGATGCGGTGATAGTTCGAATTCTATCAGCTTCCATAAAAGAACGAGATAACAGTGTCGTCTCAATCATAGACTCTGTCTTGAATTTCAATAGATTAGAACATATCTCTACTTAAATCTTGGTTATGGTACATAACCTCTATACCTAACAGCTCCTATAAAGAATACGCAAACTTATCTGTTAAAATAAAATAACAAAGTACTATAGAAAAACCTTAACTTGCAAAGGTTTAGACCCTATCCTTAATCATAGGACAAGATCTCTAGTTACTCGAACTATACGACATAGGTAATTGGCATGTATGAGTTCAATTTAGTGACAGTAATTTCAACCACTCTTTTCAACCTTCTGACGGGCACAAAATTTTCAGAACCAAGAATTAATGTCCCACAAAAGTCTGAAAAGATATTGGCGTTAACACATGTTATTAATAATCAAATATGATACATTTCGGTAAATATAAATTTTTGTAAGAAAAAATTAATAAATGATTCGTGTAGCTAATTGCACAATTCCACGTTTTCGCTTTTCACCCCAACGAGTAAATTGTTGTCGGCCAATTATTTGTCTTGGGATTAATATATAGAAATACACGTCCACCCACTCTTACAATGATTCAAGAAAGCTACTAGATAAGAACGAATCAAATAAAAAAATATGGAATCAACTAAAAGATACGTAGATAGGTAAACTGAATCACAGATGTTAATTAGACTATGTCTCATTGTTCGAGAGGGGAGTAATTCGCGATTCTTTCTCCGCGTCTTATTCGGATGTTTTGAACTAAAGATGATTAAAAATGGAGTTACTTTGGGCTCCTCCAGACTTCTTAGGATCAAAATAACACCATTTGGAATCAAAATTTTCACTTCTTCTTCAACCCCCAATGGGCTTTTGCCATCTCATTTGGAAGCAATCTTCTCTTTCTTTTGCTAACCATACTAATTAGGGAAGATTACCCAAAAGAGCAAATGTTTATTAAAAAAAATTGTCTTTCTACAAAAAGATAAATAGGAGATCCATTCAAGAAATTTATTGATGAAGATCTCTACCCACTCTTAATCAAGTATTATCCCTTAATTAAGCATTTTGGAACACACATATAACGTATCTTACTCAGTTAAATGTCATCCATCAGTAAATATTACAAACGAGCATTTTGATAGTATAATATACATTTGTCTTTATTGAACAGAATGGAAATACATATAAATGAATCTCTAATTAAAATGTTATAACACGAGTACCAACTGAGCTATGTCTTGGACACTTATAAATGATTCTTATATAAATAGATGGTTGTTAGCTACATTTGTTATTTTATGTAATTGTCTTTTACATTATATGAAGATTAAACATTGAAAAGATTAAT
Source organism: Eustoma russellianum (assembly GCA_036186865.1). Classification (NCBI taxonomy): domain Eukaryota; kingdom Viridiplantae; phylum Streptophyta; class Magnoliopsida; order Gentianales; family Gentianaceae; genus Eustoma; species Eustoma russellianum. Next base: position 27,998,378 of record AP025072.1, read on the forward strand.
AATTAGCTATCGATTAATTTAAAATTTCATAACAACGATCTGTTTTGAAAAGTAACAGTCACGAAATGTTTAAAATAAGAACCATGTTTAAAACAAGAACAACCGAGTAGAACAGTTTTGGGACAAAATTTTCTTGTTATTTCTGGATGATCTCTACACTGCTGTATACCTTCATTTATACACGTCCTACCTCCTCTATACATGGCAAATCAATCACTGATATTAATTACATTCAATGATGGCTATCCTGAGAATATTCTATATTTACAGCACTCTTAATTTTGTTTCCTTATACACGGTGATTGCTTGATTCACGGAGTTTAATTTGTGAGATTTGTCAACACTCCCCCTCAAGTTGAACTGTGCGGTCAACAACATTCAACTTGCGCAGTATCGTTTCAAATATCCTTCCATTGACTGCTTTAGTCAATACATCAGCTAGCTGGTCCTCTGATCGAACAAATGGTAAATCAATAATTCCCCCATCGAGTTTTTCTTTGATAAAATGTCGATCTATTTCGATATGCTTTGTCCGATCGTGTTGTACTGGATTTTCGGAGATGCTTATCGAGGCTTTTTTATCGCATAACAGCGGAGTAGGTAGGTTAACACTTAGCCCAATATCTTTGAATAACTTTTGTAACCAGAGTATCTCAGTGATCCCTTTCGCTATTCCTCGAAACTCAGCTTCAGCACTAGACAACGCAACTACATTTTGTTTCTTGCTTCGCCAAGTCACCAAATTTCCTCCAACCAGTGTAAAGTATCCGGAAGTAGACTTTCGGTCCATCGTGTCTCCTGCCCAGTCAGCGTCAGTGTACCCTTGAATCCTCAAGTGTCCATTATTTCGAAACACAATCCCTCGTCCTGGTGTATTTTTCAGATATCGCAAGATACGTCTCACTGCATCCATGTGATGTTCCTGAGGACTATGCATGAATTGACTCACAATACTTACTACATATGCAATATCAGGTCGTGTATGTGATAGATAAATTAACTTCTCTACTAGTCGCTGATACTGTCCTTTATCTTCACATGGTGCTCCATTGGTGACCTGCAACTTGTGGTTTGGTGCTAAAGGTGTATCACATGGTTTGCAGTCAAGCATTCCAACCTCAGCTAAAAGATCCAGGATATACTTCCTCTGCAAGATGTAAATTCCAGTTTTTGACCTTAGTACTTCAATGCCAAGGAAGTACTTGAGCCCTTCGAGATCCTTCATTTCAAATTTGGTAAAAAGATGCTTTCTCAAACGAGTTATTTCTTCAGTATCATCTCCTGTTATTACCATATCATCCACATAAATAATTAAGCAAGTAACCAAACCTTTTCTTCTCTTAATGAATAGGGTATGATCCGCATTACTCTGTTGGTATCCATCTTCTTTCATCACTCCAGTGAATCTTCCGAACCATGCTCGGGGGGATTGCTTGAGTCCATACAACGCCTTCTTGAGTTTACATACTTCTCCTGTTTTAAAATCTGCAGAGAATCCAGGAGGGGGTTCCATATATACCTCTTCTTTTAAATCTCCGTATAGAAAAGCATTTTTTACATCAAACTGATGGAGAGGCCAATTTTGGGTTGCTGCAATGGAGAACAGCACCCTAATTGTATCAATGCGTGCCACAGGTGAAAACGTTTCTGAATAATCGACACCATACATCTGAGTATATCCTTTTGCTACCAACCGAGCTTTGTACCTCTCAATGCTTCCATCCGCCTTGTATTTAATTGTGAACACCCAACGGCATCCAACTGGCCGTTTTCCCAGAGGAAGAATACACCTCTCCCACGTCTGATTTTTTTCTAGTGCATTCATCTCTGTAACCATTGCTTCTTTCCATGCTGGTTTGGTTTCGGCCTCTTCAGCAATATGTGGTACCTGTTATGCACATAAAGACACGAAGAAACCCCGAGCTAAGTCTGATATACCATCCAAAGATGCTTTTTCTGGGTACCTGGAGGCTTGAGATATTTTTTCTGGAGAGTATCGTTCTGGAGGTTTTCCCCTTTTTGTCCGTGGCGGTAAAGTTCGTCCCTGCTCCTGTTCACTAGCAATGTTAGTATTAGTATGTATTTCAGGCACAATATCATGAGTTGGTTCTGTATCAGTTGGTTCTGTATCAGGGCTAGTTTCTGGGATTCTGTAAGTCGGTGGGCTAGACTGTTCATTATTTGTATCACAAATTGTTACCTGGAACTCTTCATTCACCGGTGGAGGATCATGAGATTCTGATCCCGCAGGTAGTACATTGTTAGGAGCTATAGCACAGTCGGCACCATCTACTTGCCGTGTTGGAATGGCCGTCGAGTAGGTGGGGGATGACACCAACCAATCAAGGGTTCCTTCGGATAGGCTCTCCCCCTGAACCCGAGAGTGGGGGGTATAGTAATATTCTGTTTCAAAAAAGATGCAATTCATGGTAACATGAATCCGGTGGGTACGGGGATTATAACATCGATATCCTTTTTGGGTAGTAGCATAGCCAACAAAGATACATTTTTCAGCACAAGGATCAAGTTTAGTTCTTTCTTGTTTGGGAGTATGAACAAAGACAGTACACCCAAACACTTTTGGTGGCAGAGTAAATAATGAAGGGATAGTAGTTTGGGTTGATAATACCTGGAGTGGTGTTTGGTAGCCAAGAATTTTGCTTGGGAGACGATTGATGAGGTATGTCGCAGTGGATACAACTTCGGGCCACAGACTCATTGGAACATGAGAGTCGTACATCATGGCTCGGGTCATTTCAAGAATAATACGATTTTTTCGTTCCGCAACCCCATTTTGTTCTAGTGTATATGGACAAGAGGTCTGATGTATAATTCCATTATCGGAAAAGAATTGACTGAGATTTCCATCAAGATACTCACCCCCATTGTCTGACCGAAGTATTTGTATTTTTGTGTTAAACTGGGTTTGTATCATGTGATAGAAGTGTGGGAATTTTTGAGATACCTCTGATTTATGCTTCATGATATACAGCCAAGTCATCCGAGAGAAGTCATCTACAAAGAGAATATAGTAACGGATGCCAAGGGGGGTGTTATATGGTGAGGGGCCCCATACATCAGAATGAACTAATGAAAACATTTTATCGACTTTTGTATTATTGGCAACATAAGATGACCTGGTTTGTTTAGCCCGAAGACATGTGTCACAAGTGGGATTAACGGTTTGAGATTTGAACAAAGTAGGGAAAAGACGATGTAAATAACCGAATGAAGGATGCCCAAGTCGGCGATGCCATAACCACACCTGTCGACTGGCTGTCCCGGTGGCAAGATTAGACTGTCCCTGTTGCACCACCGCATCAACAAAGTACAGCCCTTGGCGTTCAGAGCCACGCCCAATGATCGCTCCCGTATGAATGTCCTGAACAAGGCAAAAATTAGCGTACATTAGAACAACGCAATCAAGAGCTTTGGTGAGCTGGCTAACAGATAATAGTTTAGTAGAAAGCGAGGGAACATAAAGACAGTTATCAAGAGTAATATTGGGGGTAACAGAGATAGAACCACCACCAATGACTGGAATGGAGGCTCCATTAGCCGTTTCAACCGAGGTTTTATTTGGTGGAGAATGCCGGATAAAATCAGATTGGTCATAAGTCATGTGTCCGTTGCTCTGCAGTCGAATATCCACTGCGAAGCGCTTTGAGTTGAGTGACATGTGGAGTTTGAGACAAAGTTGTATGAAGGTAATCTGTCTGGGGGTAAAACGGGTAAATTTGGAGACTGCGGGGGTGTTTCTGGATTTTTGGGGTTTAGCAGGGGTCCAGTGTTAATTTGCGGAAGATTGGGGGGCAATTTTTGGTAAACCGAAAGTTCAGGGGCAGCAGTTGAAATTTCAGACAATCTGGGGGTCTCTATCGGTGGTGCCTGAAAAGCAGGGACTGAACTAACATTATTATAAACAGGAGGGGCACAGAGATTAATTTCAAATTGAGATAGGGTATAAAAAAGGGGGTTAGGGTTAGAGTTGCCCCCAACCCCATTACCGCCTCTGTTGGAGACCGCCGCTGTTCTTCTTCTTGCAGGGTCTTCGAAACCTACGGCGGCCATGGCTGCTTCTCCCCTTCCTCCTGCATGGCTGCTGCTCTGATTTTCTTCCATCTTAAATCTGTTTTGCGAAAAACGGACAGACTGCTCCTTCGGGAACAACTTTGTGTTCTCATTTCTGTCCATCCGAGACAATTGGCCACTATTTTCTCTAACCCCTCCGTCGTGTTTCTTTGACATGATTTTGTTGATTGCAGGGAAAAGAAAAAAAAGGTTGAAGCAGATATGTAATTGCGGTAGGGCAAGGATGATTATGGATCTGAGCCTCACAAGGACTGCAGATTAGGACAGATGCAATATTTTGGTTTCAGGTATACTTTCTTGGCAGTGATGAACTCAATAGTCTGAGCCAACTGTTTTTCTCAAACGGAAGCAGATACTACCATGGGAACGGTAGTGGTACGGACAATGAAGAAATCGAAATCTGAGCCTTGGAATAGAAACTTGATCTGAGTCCAAATTCGGTAGGTAAAAAGAGGCAATGAAGAAGAATAAGATTCTGAGCCAACTGACCCCAGAATTTTCAGTGTAGTTTGGCGATGATGATGACCACTCTGAGCCACCAAATCGCCGGATAAATCACAGTAGGCCTAGGAGGCATGCTCTGATACCATGTTTAAAATAAGAACAATGTTTAAAACAAGAACAACCGAGTAGAACAGTTTTGGGACAAAATTTTCTTGTTATTTCTGGATGATTTCTACACTGCTGTATACCTTCATTTATACACGTCCTACCTCCTCTATACATGACAAATCAATCACTGATATCAATTACATTCAATGACGGCTATCCTGAGAATATTCTATATTTACAGCACTCTTAATTTTGTTTCCTTATACACGGTGATTGCTTGATTCACGGAGCTTAATTTGTGGGATTTGTCAACAAAGACCTATGCTTTAGTAGGTTGAGTAATATTACCGTAACCCTAAACTCAAGTTTTAGTCCTCTTGTTGTAAAAATATTTAAATAAATAAATCTTTTTTTTAAGAACTACATAAATAAATCTTAGTAGGTAACTTTTGTTCCTAAAGTTAAAAGTACTTTCTCTTTGTATGTTCTTTGAGTAAACTTTGACATTTCTCATTTAAATATACATATGTACATAAACTCATACATATACTTTTATTTATTTTTTTTTGAAATCAGCTCATAGGTATACTTGTATGCGTGAACCATCCTAAATTTAATCTGGCCAATGACTAATTTCTCACAATCATAATTATTTATCATTAGTTAATGAAGCTAATAAGTGGAGAAAGTAGGATCCTTGAATAATTTTGTTTTAGTCCATTAAATTGATATTTATATCTTATATGTCTTAATTCCGTCGTCCGATCGCCAGGAGTAGTTGATTGTAAAGGTGTTAACGAACGGAACCGAACCAAACACTAAGTTTTCGAATTTGAATGGTTTAGCTAAACGAACTATTCGTCTCGATTCGTTTAGCTAAACGAGCTTTATAATTGGTTCGAGTTCAGCTCGATAATACTATAACTGTTTAAACGAACCGAGTAGTTCGCGAATAATTTAGCTCGTTTAACTAACCAAACCCGAATAGGTGTTTGAATTCGGCTCGTTTAAGTAAAATTAACGAACGAACTCGAACTGAATACGAACCAAACTTGAACAGTTTGCGAAGTGTTCGGTTCGTTTGACAACCTAGTTGATTGATGATAACATTGAAGTTTGTCAAATCTATGTACCCAGTCTACCACCCACAACATACGCTCTAAAGGATACATAAGCACACATACACATATACGTATGAGCTTAGTATACTATTCCATGGTTGACCTATTGTTTAATAATATGATTTACAATACACATACACCTGTATGTGTTGAGGGCGTTCTTCAGAGTAACTAGTAAGGTTGCTGCTTTGTGACTTTGAGGTCACAAGTTCGAGCCGCGGAAAGCACAAAAAAAATGTAAGATAAGGCTGCGTACATCAGATCGCGAAACAATTCGGCCTTTCTCCAGACTCTGTGCAAACACCAGAAGCCTAATGCATCGAGAACGTCCTTTTTACACACACATGTGTGTGATATATGTGTGTGTGTATAGGCCCACTATACAGGAAATTGAAGAAAAAGACAAGTTGTCCTTGCACCTAATTGTAGAAGATGTATGGATGGTCCAAAGATTGGATCAACTACAAGCAAACGATATAAGAGTATCTAAAGTACTATTTACATTCTCTAAGTACATCAGACAAATTGCGATTAAATATCTTATGTATTTTGGGGTTTCCCCTAGAAGAAGGAATGGGATCCCCTGACCTCCTTTTTCCACACTTTCCTTATTGTTACACAATATTCTGAGGAAAATGACAAACAAACACGAAACAAATGCCGAGACGTGAAGTGAATCACTGTCCTTAAAACAATTTCGCCTCCACCGGTGAGCAAGGTGAACTACAAGCGAATGCTTCCCAGGATTTAACGGCTTCCCTTTTTCCTTTGCTCTAGGAGAAAGAGAATAAACTTGCAAATTGAAGAGTCTAAAAGTAGAGGAGAAGAAGAAGAAAACTGCTGAAGAATTTCTGCACTTTAGAAAATCACAAGGGGAAAAACTTCTATATTTGCAACTAGTTAAGCCTTGTATATATAGGCTTTAGGGTAGTAGAAAACAACATTTTAAACTAGTTTCAGCAGTTTTCTAACCTCTCAAGCCCGTTGAATAACGTTCACAATCGAAGGGAGATGAACCTTGGATTAAAAGTTGCATCACACAGTGAAAAGTTCTGTCTGTTGGACATCGATCGATCACATCGATCGATCGATGTCACTTCGATCGATCGATGTGATCGATCGAAGTCTGACAGAGACTTCACTTTCTTTACTGTCCTACATCGATCGATCACATCGATCGATCGATGTCACTTCGATCGATCGATGTGATAGATCGAAGTTGGACAGTAAACTTCAGCAAGCCTCAGATCCATGTCGATCTCTAACGTTTCCATCGATCGAAGTGAGAGATCGATGTCCAATAGAGGCTCTTTCAGCTTTATCCACTTCACATTAATCTCCCGAACGATCTCATACGTGTTCTATATAAGTTTGGAGCACACGAAAAGGAACTTTAACGTCCTTTTTCCAACAATCCCCCACATGATCCAAACTTATATACAAACTCTCTTGAACGTTAAACAACTAACCTCTCTACTTTTAACGAAGACAAAGACACTTAATGGACAATGACTTTCGTCTTGAATTGCCACTTAGTTCAAGAAGAAGCACATAAACGGAAATAAGATGACAAAAGTCTTGAATCTTATTTCACTATTGTTTATATAAACTTACAACTGACATGTCCTTGACTAGCTTTAGGCAAGTTTGCGGTTTGGTGCGATATCGGCCATGCACCCAGTCCCAGGTTTTCATAAGAGCTCTAGTGAGTTGTTCCAAACTCTCATAGGAAGCGGCACCACCTCCACTCTTATATAGGTGATGTTCATCAAGTGTGTACTGCGCACACCATCATACAACATGACTATGAACTTCATTAAGAGATTTTAAAAATCTCACCCTCCACAATTTGCAGTAAGTACTATCTTTAACAACACCATAGGAAGGGACTAATGATAGTACTTGTAGAACTTTTATATGACTTGTTTTTACCACATTGAACCCCGTTCGTAGGATCTCTACTAATAGTGGGTTGGGTTGCCGTCATACAAAGTTCACAACAATGGAACCAGTCTCATTCCCCTCGATGCTTGTCGGACTAACTTCTTATTTAGTCCTTTAGTCAAGGGATCTGCCAGATTTAACTCGGATCTTACAAACTCCAAGTTAATCACCCCTGAACTAATCAAATCCCGCACAATATTGTGTCTCAATCTGATATGCCGGCTCTTTCCATTATAAATCTTAATCTTTGCTCGAGCGATCGCTACCTGAGAATCACAACGTATAGAAATAGAAGGCATTGGGTTATGCCACAAAGGAATATCAAGCAATAAATTCCTTAACCATTCAGCTTCAGATGCAGCAAGCTCTAAAGCAATAAATTCTGATTCCATAGTTGATTTTGCTATACATGTTTGTTTAGAAGATTACCATGATATGGCTCCACCACCTAAAGTGAACACATAACCATTTGTTGAATTAATCTCATCATTATCAGACACCCAATTAGCATCACAGAAACCTTCTAAAACTGTTGGAAAATCATTATACATAAGACAAAGATCCATTGTTCCTTTGATATATCTCATTAATCTTTTTAAAGCCATCCAATATTCACTACTTGGATTATGAGTATATCTTGCTAGCCTATTCACTGCATAAGCTATATCAGGTCTTGTGCAGTTCATTAAATACATAACACTTCCAATGATTCTAGCATACTCAACTTGTGAAACACTATCACTTCTATTCTTCATTAAGTGAACTGCTGAATCATACGGCGTACTTACGGGCTTAACATCAAATAAATTAAATCGTTTAAACATTTTTTCAACATAGTGAGATTGCGACAAAGCATAACCCCCACAATTCTCGACTAACTTTAAACCAAGTATTAAATCAGCCTTACCCATATCTTTCATATCAAAAACGGAGGATAAGAATGATTTAGTACTATTCACAACATCCATGTTATTCCCGAAAATCAACATGTCATCAACATATAAGCATACAATAACACAACCAGAATTTTCTACTTTGCTATAAGTACAACGATCACTTTCACTCACAACATAACCGTTGGAAATCATAGCATTATCAAACTTTTCATGCCAATGCTTAGGGGCTTGTTTAAGGCCATACAAAGACTTCTTAAGTCTACATACCTTATGTTCTTGACCTTGAACAATCATACCCTCCGGTTGAAGCATATATATCTCTTCATCTAGATCACCATTCAAAAAGGCCGTCTTAACATCCATTTGGTGTATCACTAACTTGTTAATGGAAGCTAAAGCCACTAACACTCTAATAGACGTTATTCTCGCTACCGGTGAATATGTATCGAAATAGTCTATACCCTCTTGTTGGGTAAACCCCTTGGCAACTAGCCTCGCCTTGAATTTGTCTATAACCCATCAGCTTTTAGTTTCTTTCTAAACACCCATTTACAACTTATAGGCTTACACCCTCTTGGCAACTCTACTAGTTCCCAAGTGTTATTACTAAGAATTGACTCAAGCTCACTATTAATGGCTTCTTTCCAAAACTTAACATCTATGGAACACATAGCCTCTTTATACGTCTTCGGATCTTCTTCCAAAATAAAAGCAGAGATAAAATCATCTCCAAAAGACTTTTCAACCCTTTGCCTTTTGCTTCTTCTAGGCATAGAAACAATTTCATCTTTAGCTCTAATGCTAGACTCACCAAGATCACAACTAGATCTAGTTTCCTTGTCTTTTTTCATTGGAAACTAATGTTCAAAAAATTCTGCATCCTTAGACTCTAAAATCACACCATTATCTAAGGTCATAAATCTATATGCAGCACTATTCAATGCATATCCTACAAAAACACAATCTCTAGTTTTAGAACCAATTTTATTCCTTTTGAACTCAGGAATTCCAACTTTGGCCAAGCACCCCCACACTTTCAAATAATTCAAGTTGGGTGCATAGCCTTTCCAGAGTTCATATGGCGTCAAACTGGTTTTCTTATGAGAAATTCTATTAAGAATATAGCATGCTGAAAGAATAGCCTTACCCCACATGTTACTAGGCAATCCGGAACTCAAGAGCATCGTATTCATCATATCCTTAAGTGTCCTATTCTTTCTTTCAGCAATGCCATTGGATTGATGAGTATATGGAGGTGTAAACTCATGTATAATACCATTATCTTCGCAAAACTTTTGTAAAGATAAGGTACTATACTCACCTCCTCTATCCGATCTTACCTTTTTAATCCTTTTGTCTAGTTGGTTCTCAACTTCATTTTTATATTTGATAAACATACTTTCCGCCTCATCCTTGTTACTAAGCAAGTAAACCTTAGTAAACCTAGAAAAATCATCTATGAAGGTAATGTAGTACCGTTTACCACCTTTACTCATCACACTCCTAAAATCTCCTAAATCACTGTGAATCAATTCCAATTTCGCGGTTGTTCTATTTACCGACTTGAAGGGTTTCTTATGATGTTTCCCTTCAACACAATAATGACACTTGGTTAAACTATTCTCATTATTTAACTCAATTAAATTGGTATTCTTCAACCTTCTAATTGCATCTGCATTAACGTGACCTAGTCTAGCATGCCATAAATCAAAGGAATCAACTATATACACAGAACTAGATGCAATCTTATTACTCAAACATACAGCATCAAGTACAAATAAACCACCCGAACAAAAACCTTTCCCAATAAACTCCCCACTCCTAGATAACACCAGTTTATCGGAATAAAAAACAAGCTTAATATTAGCCTTGTTCAGAAGTGCTCCAGAAATCAGATTCCTCCGAATGGTAGGAACATGTAGCACATTGCTCAACTCCAGCCTTTTACCCGAAGTCAACTTGAGGAGCACTTTCCCTTTCCCGATAACTCGGGTCGCTCGTGCATCCCCAAGGAAAACTTGGTCTCCACTATCTATCTCTTGATATTCAAGAAATAGATCTCTGCTGGTTGCAATATGTCTGGTGGATCCAGTGTCCACCACCCATTCTGTTGCACCTCCGAGAAGGTTTACCTCGTCGACGACGACTGCAGCGATTGTTTCATTCTGAGTGTCTGAACGTCCTTCAACAAGATTAGCTTGTCCGCTTGACTGTCCTTTTCGCTTGTTGCAGAAGAACGCCTTGTGACCTAGCTTTCCACAAACCCAACATGCACCCTTTGGCTTTGCTTTGAATTGTTTCAGTGATTTGACTTTACCTGTAGCCTTATTAGACTGGAACTTTGGTTTCTTCGCTACGTGTTCGACGACATTGGCTTTGACTTGACCTTCATCTCCGCTCGCATCTTCAAGCCTGTTGTTATCCTCTATACGGATATGCTTGATAACACTATCCATAGAGAGTTTCGTATCGTCATGCTTGCCCCTCTTCTTGTAATTGTTCCACGAGGAAGGAAGCTTTTCGATTAAAGCAGCAGCTTGGAAGGTTTCATCAATCTTGATCCCTTCCTGTTCAATATTGTCCACCAGTTGTTGAAACTGATGAATCTGATCGTTGATCGATATGTGGTCAACCATTTGAAACTTGAGAAACTCGCTGACCACATATTTCCTTTTTCCTGCATCTTCAGAACCATATTTATTTTGAAGGGCTTTCCAAATTTCTTTCGCTGATTGAAATTTGACATAAATATCAAACAGCGAATTAGAAAGAAAATGAAGAATATGTCCTCTGCATGTAACATTGTCTGCATCAAACTTGAGTGCTTCTCCATCTTCAGTAGGTCTCTCCTTTGTCAGAACGTAGGAGACAGACAGCATCTCAGAGAAGAAGAGAACCTTTGCAGACCATCTTTTAAAGAACTTCCCATCAAAAGGCTCCAGTTTTGACATATCGGGAACAACAGATTGTTTGGATGCCATCTCAGAAATTGCTTTTAAGATTGTTACACAATATTCTGAGGAAGATGACAAACAAACACGAAACAAATGCCGAGACGTGAAGTGAATCACTGTCCTTAAAACAATTTCGCCTCCACCGGTGAGCAAGGTGAACTACAAGCGAATGCTTCCCAGGATTTAACGGCTTCCCTTTTTCCTTTGCTCTAGGAGAAAGAGAATAAACTTGCAAATTGAAGAGTCTAAAAGTAGAGGAGAAGAAGAAGAAAACTGCTGAAGAATTTCTGCACTTTAGAAAATCACAAGGGGAAAAACTTCTATATTTGCAACTAGTTAAGCCTTGTATATATAGGCTTTAGGGTAGTAGAAAACAACATTTTAAACTAGTTTCAGCAGTTTTCTAACCTCTCAAGCCCGTTGAATAACGTTCACAATCGAAGGGAGATGAACCTTGGATTAAAAGTTGCATCACACAGTGAAAAGTTCTGTCTGTTGGACATCGATCGATCACATCGATCGATCGATGTCACTTCGATCGATCGATGTGATCGATCGAAGTCTGACAGAGACTTCACTTTCTTTACTGTCCTACATCGATCGATCGATGTCACTTCGATCGATCGATGTGATAGATCGAAGTTGGACAGTAAACTTCAGCAAGCCTCAGATCCATGTCGATCTCTAACGTTTCCATCGATCGAAGTGAGAGATCGATGTCCAATAGAGGCTCTTTCAGCTTTATCCACTTCACATTAATCTCCCGAACGATCTCATACGTGTTCTATATAAGTTTGGAGCACACGAAAAGGAACTTTAACGTCCTTTTTCCAACAATCCCCCACATGATCCAAACTTATATACAAACTCTCTTGAACGTTAAACAACTAACCTCTCTACTTTTAACGAAGACAAAGACACTTAATGGACAATGACTTTCGTCTTGAATTGCCACTTAGTTCAAGAAGAAGCACATAAACGGAAATAAGATGACAAAAGTCTTGAATCTTATTTCACTATTGTTTATATAAACTTACAACTGACATGTCCTTGACTAGCTTTAGGCAAGTTTGCAGTTTGGTGCGATATCGGCCATGCACCCAGTCCCAGGTTTTCATAAGAGCTCTAGTGAGTTGTTCCAAACTCTCATAGGAAGCGGCACCACCTCCACTCTTATATAGGTGATGTTCATCAAGTGTGTACTGCGCACACCATCATATAACATGACTATGAACTTCATTAAGAGATTTTAAAAATCTCACCCTCCACAATTTGCAGTAAGTACTATATTTAACAACACCATAGGAAGGGACTAATGATAGTACTTGTAGAACTTTTACATGACTTGTTTTTACCACATTGAACCCCGTTCGTAGGATCTCTACTAATAGTGGGTTGGGTTGCCGTCATACAAAGTTCACAACAATGGAACCAGTCTCATTCCCCTCGATGCTTGTCGGACTAACTTCTTATTTAGTCCTTTAGTCAAGGGATCTGCCAGATTTAACTCGGATCTTACAAACTCCAAGTTAATCACCCCTGAACTAATCAAATCCCGCACAATATTGTGTCTCAATCTGATATGCCGGCTCTTTCCATTATAAATCTTAATTTTTGCTCGAGCGATCGCTACCTGAGAATCACAACGTATAGAAACAGAAGGCATTGGGTTATAACACAAAGGAATATCAAGCAATAAATTCCTTAACCATTCAGCTTCAGATGCAGCAAGTTCTAAAGCTATAAATTCTGATTCCATAGTTGATTTTGCTATACATGTTTGTTTAGAAGATTTCCATGATATGGCTCCACCACCTAAAGTGAACACATAACCATTTGTTGAATTAATCTCATCATTATCAGACACCCAATTAGCATCACAGAAACCTTCTAAAACTGTTGGAAAATCATTATACATAAGACAAAGATCCATTGTTCCTTTGATATATCTCATTAATCTTTTTAAAGCCATCCAATGTTCACTACTTGGATTATGAGTATATCTTGCTAGCCTATTCACTGCATAAGCTATATCAGGTCTTGTGCAGTTCATTAAATACATAACACTTCCAATGATTCTAGCATACTCAACTTGTGAAAAACTATCACTTCTATTCTTCTTTAAGTGAACTGCTGAATCATACGGCGTACTTACGGGCTTAACATCAAATAAATTAAATCGTTTAAACATTTTTTCAACATAGTGAGATTGCGACAAAGCATAACCCCCACAATTCTCGACTAACTTTAAACCAAGTATTAAATCAGCCTTACCCATATCTTTCATATCAAAAACGGAGGATAAGAATGATTTAGTACTATTCACAACATCCATGTTATTCCCGAAAATCAACATGTCATCAACATATAAGCATACAATAACACAACCAGAATTTTCTACTTTGCTATAAATACAACGATCACTTTCATTCACAACATAACCGTTGGAAATCATAGCATTATCAAACTTTTCAGGCCAATGCTTAGGGGCTTGTTTAAGGCCATACAAAGACTTCTTAAGTCTACATACCTTATGTTCTTGACCTTGAACAATCATACCCTCCGGTTGAAGCATATATATCTCTTCATCTAGATCACCATTCAAAAAGGACGTCTTAACATCCATTTGGTGTATCACTAACTTGTTAATGGAAGCTAAAGCCACTAACACTCTAATAGACGTTATTCTCGCTACCGGTGAATATGTATCGAAATAGTCTATACCCTCTTGTTGGGTAAACCCCTTGGCAACTAGCCTCGCCTTGAATTTGTCTATAGACCCATCAGCTTTTAGTTTCTTTTTAAACACCCATTTACAACTTATAGGCTTACACCCTCTTGGCAACTCTACTAGTTCCCAAGTGTTATTACTAAGAATTGACTCAAGCTCACTATTAATGGCTTCTTTCCAAAACTTAACATCTATGGAACACATAGCCTCTTTATATGTCTTCGGATCTTCTTCCAAAATAAAAGCAGAGATAAAATCATCTCCAAAAGACTTTTCAAACCCTTTGCCTTTTGATTCTTCTAGGCATAGAAACAATTTCATCTTTAGCTCTACTGCTAGACTCACCAAGATCACAACTAGATCTAGTTTCCTTGTCTTTTTTCATTGGAAACTCATGTTCAAAAATTCTGCATCCTTAGACTCTAAAATCACACCATTATCTAAGGTCATAAATCTATATGCAGCACTATTCAATGCATATCCTACAAAAACACAATCTCTAGTTTTAGAACCAATTTTATTCCTTTTGAACTAAGGAATTCCAACTTTGGCCAAGCACCCCCACACTTTCAAATAATTCAAGTTGGGTGCATAGCCTTTCCAGAGTTCATATGGCGTCAAACTGGTTTTCTTATGAGGAATTCTATTAAGAATATAGCATGCTGAAAGAATAGCCTCACCCCACATGTTACTAGGCAATCTGGAACTCAAGAGCATCGTATTCATCATATCCTTAAGTGTCCTATTCTTTCTTTCAGCAATGCCATTGGATTGAGGAGTATATGGAGGTGTAAACTCATGTATAATACCATTATCTTCGCAAAACTTTTGTAAAGATAAGGTACTATACTCACCTCCTCTATCCGATCTTACCTTTTTAATCCTTTTGTCTAGTTGGTTCTCAACTTCATTTTATATTTGATAAACATACTTTCCGCCTCATCCTTGTTACTAAGCAAGTAAACCTTAGTAAACCTAGAAAAATCATCTATGAAGGTAATGTAGTACCGTTTACCACCTTTACTCATCACACTCCTAAAATCTCCTAAATCACTGTGAATCAATTCCAATTTCGCGGTTGTTCTATTTACCGACTTGAAGGGTTTCTTATGATGTTTCCCTTCAACACAATAATGACACTTGGTTAAACTATTCTCATTATTTAACTCAATTAAATTGGTATTCTTCAACCTTCTAATTGCATCTGCATTAACGTGACCTAGTCTAGCATGCCATAAATCAAAGGAATCAACTATATACACAGAACTAGATGCAATCTTATTACTCAAACATACAGCATCAAGTACAAATAAACCACCCCGAACAAAAACCTTTCCCAATAAACTCCCCCACTCCTAGATAACACCAGTTTATCGGAATAAAAAACAAGCTTAATATTAGCCTTGTTCAGAAGTGCTCCAGAAATCAGATTCCTCCGAATGGTAGGAACATGTAGCACATTGCTCAACTCCAGCCTTTTACCCGAAGTCAACTTGAGGAGCACTTTCCCTTTCCTGATAACTCGGGTCGCTCGTGCATCCCCAAGGAAAACTTGGTCTCCACTATCTATCTCTTGATATTCAAGAAATAGATCTCTGCTGGTTGCAATATGTCTGGTGGATCCAGTGTCCACCACCCATTCTGTTGCACCTCTGAGAAGGTTTACCTCGTCGACGACGACTGCAGCGATTGTTTCATTCTGAGTGTCTGAACGTCCTTCAACAAGATTAGCTTGTCCGCTTGACTGTCCTTTTCGCTTGTTGCAGAAGAACGCCTTGTGACCTAGCTTTCCACAAACCCAACATGCACACTTTGGCTTTGCTTTGAATTGTCTCAGTGATTTGACTTTACCTGTAGCCTTATTAGACTGGAACTTTGGTTTCTTCGCTACGTGTTCGACGACATTGGCTTTGACTTGACCTTCATCTCCGCTCGCATCTTCAAGCCTGTTGTTATCCTCTATACGGATATGCTTGATAACACTATCCATAGAGAGTTTCGTATCGTCATGCTTGCCCCTCTTCTTGTAATTGTTCCACGAGGAAGGAAGCTTTTCGATTAAAGCAGCAGCTTGGAAGGTTTCATCAATCTTGATCCCTTCCTGTTCAATATTGTCCACCAGTTGTTGAAACTGATGAATCTGATCGTTGATCGATATGTGGTCAACCATTTCAAACTTGAGAAACTCGCTGACCACATATTTCCTTTTTCCTGCATCTTCAGAACCATATTTATTTTGAAGGGCTTTCCAAATTTCTTTCGCTGATTGAAATTTGACATAAATATCAAACAGCGAATTAGAAAGAAAATGAAGAATATGTCCTCTGCATGTAACATTGTCTGCATCAAACTTGAGTGCTTCTCCATCTTCAGTAGGTCTCTCCTTTGTCAGAACGTAGGAGACATACAGCATCTCAAGGAAGAAGAGAACCTTTGCAGACCATCTTTTAAAGAACTTCCCATCAAAAGGCTCCAGTTTTGACATATCAGGAACAACAGATTGTTTGGATGGCATCTTAGAAATTGCTTTTAAGATTGTTACACAATATTCTGAGGAAGATGACAAACAAACACGAAACAAATGCCGAGACGTGAAGTGAATCACTGTCCTTAAAAGCAATTTCGCCTCCACCGGTGAGCAAGGTGAACTACAAGCGAATGCTTCCCAGGATTTAACGGCTTCCCTTTTTCCTTTGCTCTAGGAGAAAGAGAATAAACTTGCAAATTGAAGAGTCTAAAAGTAGAGGAGAAGAAGAAGAAAACTGCTGAAGAATTTCTGCACTTTAGAAAATCACAAGGGGAAAAACTTCTATATTTGCAAATAGTTAAGCCTTGTATATATAGGCTTTAGGGTAGTAGAAAACAACATTTTAAACTAGTTTCAACAGTTTTCTAACCTCTCAAGCCCGTTGAATAACGTTCACAATCGAAGGGAGATGAACCTTGGATTAAAGTTGCATCACACAGTGAAAAGTTCTGTCTGTTGGACATCGATCGATCACATCGATCGATCGATGTCACTTCGATCGATCGATGTGATCGATCGAAGTCTGACAGAGACTTCACTTTCTTTACTGTCCTACATCGATCAATCACATCGATCGATCGATGTCACTTCGATCGATCGATGTGATAGATCGAATTTGGACAGTAAACTTCAGCAAGCCTCAGATCCATGTCGATCTATAACGTTTCCATCGATCGAAGTGAGAGATCGATGTCCAACAGAGGCTCTTTCAGCTTTATCCACTTCACATTAATCTCCCGAACGATCTCATACGTGTTCTATATAAGTTTGGAGCACACGAAAAGGAACTTTAACGTCCTTTTTCCAACACTTATGACCGCCTGACACGTGACAGTCAGGGGGTGGTGAGGTTAGATGCGTGTGACTCGCATCTAGCCTCGTCATCCTCCTTCACTGCCGTGCGTCGCGCGGTCTTTTGTTACCGTCCGGGGCGGTCAGGGGATCCTATCCCCTAGAAGAAACTATTGGAAGAAACGCATCTAGCCTCACCATCTCCCTTGGCTGTCACGTGTCGCGCGGTCCTTTGTTACCGTCCCGAGCGGTCAGGGTATCTATCCCCTAGAAGAAACTATTTGAAGGGATAGAATAGACCACAAAGTGATAACAAGTTTGCAAAAACTTGTCATTTCAAAGCTTATCAACAAATCCGCTCTTTTCCGGCATTGCACACAAACAACTTCATTCCTGAGATTTCAACACATGATTTCTTTCTTATCCATTTAAGATTGCCTCCCTATTGCCCTCTAGAAGATTTTACAACCATCAGGAATGGTGTATTCAAGGACTATTTCATCAAATAGATTGATGGTTCAAATCTCGCATGTTCTTTTGAAAGTGGGGATTTTTTTTTTGCCTAAGATTCTACCATGTTTATTCTATTCATCGAAACACAATTTTTTTGAAAGAGATCCTTTATTTATTGTCAAAATAATTCGGAAGTTACATCATATTGTAAAGAAAGCTATTCTACTTCTATATATATTGCATCCACTATCAAGCTATTCGATCCCAAGCTAGACGGATGTTTTTAGCCCTTTCAAAAATCATATGCACTGTGGCATTCATTCCCGGTTGTACAAAATACAAGCTTTTTATTCGTAAAATCCCCTATGGAATAGACACACCATGATTCCTTTCTTATCCAATTAAGATGGCCTCTTTATTGCCCTCTAGAAGATAATACAACGATCATGAATAGTTTATTCAAGAATTATTTCATCTTATAGATTGATAGTTCAAATCTCGTATGTTCTCTTGAAACCGAGAATTTTTGGTGTTCAGCTAATACCATGTTTACTCTATTCATTCAACTACATGATGCTGAGTTATACAATGTTCTTATCAATACGTTTCTATGCGGACAAAACAGGTTGCGTCCTGCCACAAAATAATGTCCACCACAAAAAAAAAGACATGTAGCGACAGACCAAAAGTCGTCGCTATGTCGTCGTTACAGAATTTAGCGACGAAATTGCGACGAAAAAAGTTGGTCGCGATACGGCTTGTCGCAAAGTGAATTTCGTCGGGTGGCGCGTCACTATATGAGGACGGAAAAATTTTCGTTCGGTGTTGCGTCGCACAATTGCGACGAAAAATGTCAGTTCTGAGACCAGATATTGCCGTCGTTGTTTCGTCGTGTATGTAGTCGTCGCTATTTTATAATTTTTATTTTTTTATTTCCTTTCTGCAACATATTTTTTCGTCGCAAAGTTTCGTCGGTTATTTTTTCGTCGCTATTTTTAAAGTTTTGATTTTTTTTATTTCCCGGTCTGCGACATTTCGTTTTCGTAGCAGGTTCGTCGCTATTTTATAATTTAATATTTAATATTAAATATTATATATTTTTAATTTATAAATAATACAATATATTATTAATTAAATAGTTTTTATTATTATTTAATTTTTATAATAATAAAAATATTTTGTATATTAAATCATTTGTACGAATGTTATACCGAAATACAGTACTTGCGTATTGAAGTTCGTAAACAACACAAATGAAATAGAATCCGTTATAAATGTCATATAAAATATAAAAGTACAAAGGATATCTCAATACAATAAACGAAATAGACTGTACGAAAAATCAAAAAATGAAATACTATGCAGAGGAAGATGGAGGGGGATCATGCGGAGAGAAGAGTGACCATCAGGGGGAGCCTGAGACTGCGAGTTGCTGGAAATCACAGAGATAATGAGATGCGATAGCTGCGAGATTTGCTGGCTCGTCTGCTCCTGCACCTGCATCGTCTGCTGCTGCACCTGCATCGTCTGCTGCTGCGCATGCTCAAGCACCTGCTGAAACGCCTGCTGAAGCGACTGCTGCAGCTCTTGCTGGGTCTGAGTCAGCTGCAACCGCAGTGCTCGTACGCTCTCCTCATGTTGCGCCCTGATGGTCTCCACCTCATGCTGCAGCGCCGCATGCTCTGATTCAGGCGCGAAAGAGTCTCTGCGGCCGTAGAAGGTGCGGAGGTGCTGGCCTCAGAGGAAGCACCTGCATGCAGAACTTCGGGAAAGAATCGCGGCGCTGCTGATCCGACCCCGTACACCTCCTTCTTCTTCTTATTCTGAGGGCCGACGGTCCGAACCGCATCCCAATAAGCACGGTTCTCTGTCGGCCTCTTCTCCCCTAAGTGCGAGTAGTCTGTTGTACTCGTCCTGAAATGAGAATAAGAATTGTTAGGGTTTAGGGTTTAGCAATAAAATAAAACAAACTAATGAAAAAACAAATGATATCGTAGTCTACTTACACTGATGTCGCGCGCCTTCGCCGTGATCCAGTCCTCCGTTCCGTCGGAGGCTTTCTTCCGATGCGTCTTGTAGAAGAGATCGTAGGAGGCTGGCCATCCCCCGTCTCCTCCTGCTGAAAGAATGAAATAAATATGTTAGTGAAATCCATAATTTTAAAAATTTTGGCATGACCTATTCGTTTATTGGAGGTATCCCGGCCTTAAAGGCCTCTCCCAAGTCAAAGCAAAAATAAAAAGAAAAAGACAAATGAAAACATATACTACTTAAATTAACCATATACGAATACCAAAAAAACAACAGCGCAACATAAGAAATCAATGAATATAAATAATCCACTTAAGTCAATGAATGTAAATAATCCACTTAAGTCAATGAGTCTAAATAATTCAATGAAATCAATGAATCTAAATAATCCAATATTAAAATACTTACCATAGAACGCATCGTGGTGGCGTGGGGAAACCGACCCACCTGAGTGTGTGGCAGGTGCTGGGCCCTGTACATTACCGCTGCGCCGGTTCGCCGCGTTCCGGGCGCTGCGGGCTTAGGTAGCAGGGTCCATCCAACCTGCTATCCACCCCACCCAGGTGGCCTCGGATATGTAGGCAGGCCTGGCATAATTGGGGTCACGCTCCCACTTGGTCTTGTGCGAGTTGATGAAGTCCTTGTAGCGTGTGGCGGCCCTATGCCGCCAGGCCTGCTCCACGTCGTGGGCGATGTCAGCTGGCCAGCTGTACGCCTTCTGCAATTATTATACGGAGGAAAAGTAAAAACGTGGTTAGAAAAGTAATGATCGATTACGTATCAAAAAATGAAATTCACCAAATTTTGAATACCTGAAACTCATCCCAGTAGAATCTACGTGTCTGCATGGTGACAAAAGACCAGCGGTATCCAGCTGGGTCCTGCCTCAGGTGGAAGGACTGAGTGATGCAACCGGAAATCTGGCCCGAGTCCGCTGCAAACCTGAAAGAGGTGAAGTTGTTAAGAAAAAATAACGCGTGAAATATATTTGAAAGCGTGTTAAAAAAATAAATTATTACTTATGTATGGGTATTATATGACCAAGGGAGGGCACACGCCCTTGTATGACACCCTCGTCCGATGCCGCATCAGACGCCGGATGAGGTGCTGAACCGGTGGGTGTGGGGTGGCGGCGTAGATCGGGGGGGTGCGGACCTCTCGGCAGACCCTAAAAGGTCTGCGTCCGCAGCAAGAGCTGCGGTCGAAACCAACCCAAGCTGCTCATGCTGAGAGAAGAACCTATCAAACTCTCCTGACATGTCATGTGTAGATCGAGTCGGAAAACCCTCACTAGCCATCAGATCTGCAAGGGTGAAAAATTTAAAAGGCACATTCAACGAGTTTAGGACACCGGTTGGCCAGACAAATAATATGTCCAAAAATGACAAGTGTTTGCATACATTTAATGCAAGATATTAATAATTTTGAAAATTTCGGCATGACCTATTCGTTTATCGGAGGTTTCCCGGCCTTAATGGCCTCTCCAAAGACAAATGTATGTCCAGCTCTCGAGCGTAGTAAACACCTTGAACTAGTATCATACCGAAAATCATATGCAAACCTCTTACAAAACAGTTTGTACATGCATCATTCATTGGCCAAGCACACCACATTTCTACTAATTGATAAAATTAAAGTCAATTAAGCAAAAAATTACTTAATGGCCGAATATATATATATAGATAATATATATTTGAATGACCGATAATATATATATATCGATATATATATATATATATATATATATATATATATATATATATATAATACATATAAACCGCCCCACCTCCGCCCCATCCAGAGCCACCCAGTCCCCACGCATAGCCACCCCGCCCACCCGGCCTCCACCCACAGCCACCCAGCCCGAATCCCTCCACCCCCCGTCAACAACCACCCAGCACACAGACCACTCCCGCCAACAGCCACCCCCCGCGCCGCCAACCCACCCACGCCAACAGCCAACAGCCATCCCCTTCACACCCAGCCCCAACCCACAAGCCACCCAGCCCGCACCCGCGCCACACCCAGGCCACCCCACAGCCCCACTCCAGCACCCATGCCGACCCAGCCCCACCCCACAAGCCACCCAGCCCGCACCGCCACCACACCCAGACCCACCGCACAGCCCCACCCTGCACCCCAGCCGCACCCCGGGCTCAATTACAGCCCGCAACCCCGCCCACAGCCACCACCTCCGCCAACAAAACCCCCGCCACAGCCCACCCCTGCCCACATCCGATATAACTAACCAGGGAAATGGGGAAGAAATCATTAAAAATGTTAAAAACGAAATATAACTAATTAAAATCATTAAAAACGAAATAGGAAGAAAAACTAACCGGAGAAGGAGGTCACCGGAGAAGAAATGGAGCTTTCGCCAGGGGAGGAGAGGGGATTTCGCCGGGGGTCTGAGAGGGGATTTTCGCCGTGGGGTGGGAAGAAGAGGCGGGGGGAAGAAATGGGGAAGAAGAGAAGGGTTTTCAGATTTTAGTCGAAAATTTTGCGACGCACTAGCGACGAAAGACCGTCGTTATTACTATGTCGTCGCTAATTTCATATGTCGTCGTTATTTCAAATTTGACGAAAGATTTCGTCGGTAATTTGTCGGTGGTGACATCAGTATTGGAAAAAAAAATAATACAAAATATAATGTACTTATAGACACACATTATGTATATACATGTGTATAAGTACATCAACACATACACACTTTCGCCTAATGAGGTACATAAAAAATTGTGACTAACATCCAATCTTCATTGTCATCCGCATCCTCATACGCATCTTCATTTTCATCCTCATTTTCATCTTTATCATCTTCATCTACATGCTCGTCGTCCTCTTCATCCTCGTATTCATCTTCGCCTACATATTCAATATTGTCAGGCGGTTGTATGTTGAGATGAATTTCGATGAAACCGCCGTTGGGGTCATTTAGAGGGAGGTTGTGCAGTTCAACATGTGTTATCTAGAAGGACGGGTTTTCTTCTTGAAATGCGGCATCCGTGCCATCTGAACCTGTCTGTATACTGACATCAAACTTGCTCGATTTCACTTTGCACACGGATCGCCAGTCTTTTGAGCTCGCATTCATCCTTGTGTTGGATGCGATAGATAGTACACCTGGGACGCTTGACTGGCCAAAACGAATGGATCGTACTTTCTGTACCGTCGCCCTTGGTGTATGTCTACCAACTTATATCAGTCGTGAACCTTTGTGCCAGCGCGATAACTTCCCGAGTTGGATCGTACCATTCGCATTTGAATAACACCACCCGCTTTATAGGCAATGCGGGATATTCGAGCTCGATGATGTCAGTAAGGTAGCCGTAGAAGTCATCCTCGCGGGCTATTGTCATACCGTTTGACACACACTCCGCTGTTCTCCGATGATTTTTGGCTGGCATGGGAGACTGTGTGGAATCTATAACCGTTGACAAAACACATATTGTGGCGCGTGACTCTGTTCAATGGACCCTCGGCTACTGGTGTCAGAATGTAAACTTTACTCATCGTCAGCCAGATGACCTTTGCTCGCCTGTAAAACGACAAGTAAGTATACATCAGCGGGGGAGAGTGTTGCTACTCTCTGTTTCGATGACGAATAGTGAATGGCTCCTCTCCGTTATTCATTTAGATTAGTTTTTCCATTATTGTCGTAGTATATAATTTTGTAATTTATAATTTTATATTAATGAAGTTTTATTTTTCTAATCATCGCTTTCGTTTTCTTAATTAAACACGTGTTTAATCTCTCACGAATTTGACGACGAAAATAAAATACAAATGAAATGTGGCGGTCTCAAATTGACCGACTAAACATCAACTATATACCGACGAAACTTAATACTAAGACGAGAACCTACTAAACATATCGACGAAACTTAATACAACGACGAGACGAGAACATATAATTATCAGCGAAACTTATAATACAACGACTGGGCGAATTATTGGAAATTAGCGACGCTTTACCGACGCCCTAGCGACGCACGACGTTATTTCACCCCATTGACGCTAATTCTCGCTAAGTGTGTCGCTAAGTCAAACGAACCGTCACACTATGTTGCGTCGCTATGGCGTCGCTAAGCCGTGTCCGTTCATTAGAACGTGTTTACGTCGCTAATTCGTCGCTAAGTGTATCGCTAACTCAAACGAACCGTCACACCTATTTCATGTTGCGTCGCTATGGCGTCGCTACGCCTTGTCCGTTCATTAGAACGTGTTTACGTCGCTAATTCGTCACTAAGTGTGTCGTTAACTCGGACGAACCGTCCCACCCGCACAAAGTTCGTCGCTAATTCGTCGCTAATGCGTCTCTAATTCGCACGAAGCATCACACCCGCACATATTCCCAGCTTGGTTAACGGTCGAAGAATGCGTCGCAAGTTCGTCGCTATACCGTCGCTAAAATTACCTATTTATACCCCAAACATCCGCACATATATATACACACATACAAATTTATAAAATATCAAAATAGCCGCGTCGTTTTAGAAGAACCCAAGGCGTGGTGGAGGGGCAAACAGTGCCCCGCCACAAGGGCCTCCTCCCCAACCACCATCGGTTGAGCGGGAGGGTTCCGTATCTGTGTATGGCCCACTACCGCGAGAGGATGCTCAAGTCAAACGCCGGAACAGGATATCGACTACCGTATGCTGATAGCAAACATGCAACAGCAGTCGAGAAACTGCACAGCATGACTAGAAGGCTGGTAGTTGAAATCCAGATATTCCAAACTGAAGCGCCTCCTCAGAAGTTCGCAGATAATGTGGCAGCCACTCTTTCTTCGATGACGAAGAGTGAACGGCTTCTCTAGCCTCTCTTTTAGATTTCTTTTTTAATTTTTCGTTTATAATGTAAAATTCTTATTATTAAATTAATAAATTTTTTTCCCAATCACTGCTTTCTTTTTCCTTAATTAATACACGTGTTTAATCCTCGACGAATCTGCGACGACACAATGACAAATCAGAATATGAACGAAAAGTAAAACAAAACGTTTGCGACATGCGGGTTTCATCGACAAAAAAACTGACGATACACAACGCCAAGAACACTCACCGACGAATTTATTTTATCATTGTTCTGGAATTTTAGCGACAAAATAGCTACGATATAGCGACGTAAGGCTACAAACTACATAGCGACGAAAATAAAACATACAGAATAGCGACGCACCACCGACAAAACACCGACGAACGTATTAATCTGACTACTTTTCTGCTAGCGACAATGCCTTTCATCGTATTTTCGTCACAATTAACGACGAAAACAAGTGTATCGCAAATGCGTCGCAAAGTACCGACGCAACACCGACGAATCATGGTTCGTCGGTGAATTTTTCGTCGGTAAACGAAATTCTTTTGTGGTGGTCGTTAGGATATAATGGCTATGTGTCGTTGTAGTAGATAAGTATCAAGACATGAAAGTAGTGCAAACCTAAGTTCGATCTGATATTCACAAAAAATTATAACCTAAAGCAAATAATAGAAGGCGGTGATTTTCTTTAACATACTTCAGAAAAGATGGATGGAAGTTATACATAATAATGTATAAAATTTACTTATATGACATTAGAACCATTGGATATGGTTATATACATCTGACCCTCATACCATGTCATATACGGAAGCTTCTAAGTTAATGGGTAATGTTGTTGTTGTATATGACATTAGAACCAAATATGCCTTCCCACCTAAGCATATCCACTATTCCCTAACCCCCACCCCACCCCCCACCCCCCTGCCCAACACTCTCCAACACTTCCCTCATGCTTGATGCCCCCAAGAAACAGCACGAAAATAGACATGATTCAGTCTGATGGCATGCCATGGTTATGGCCTACCATGGCCATTGTGACAAAGTTCATAATTGGGAAGTTTTGTGAATGGAAAATGTGCATTTTAGTGAGGTGAAATTTTACACAGTAATTATTATGGGAACTTTGCAAAAACAAATGCATGCATCTAAAACCCTTAAAGTGGATATTCATTAGGGTTGTAGGCAGTTCTTCATCATGGGCTTGCCAAGCTCTTCCTGCATGTGTTAATGCTGTAAAATGTGGTTTTGTTCCCACTAATGTAAGAACAAAAAAAGAAAAATTTTATTAACATTTGTCAAATGAACATAAAGGACGTCTCTGGTCACTAGGCTCCCGCGTTTGTACAGGATCCGGGGCGGAGCCGGATCACTTTGCGATGATGTACGCAGCCTTACTCTACACTTTGTGTAAGATGATGTTTTTACGGCTCGAACATGTGAGGGTAGGAAGTAGATCTGAGATATGATCTCACCTAATATTTCTAAAATAATGATATGAGATATGAAGTAGATCTTCCTTTTTCTGACTGATGATTGTTGTGTTCTTCACTAATGAACTTGTGTAACCCAAACAGCCTGCATTTCTTAGAGAAAAAGTAGAAGGATCCAAGAGACATCTCTTTTCACTTCAAAAAGTAGTGGCAACGTCAACGCTGTGGATCATTACTGTCTAGTGATCATGCAAATCCACCTTTTAATACTTTTAGTAAGAGTCGTAAATCAACAAAGAGTTTCAATTATGGAGAATATTTTTTAATTTTAAGTTTCAATTATGAGAGGAGCGGTCTTGCCACAACTAGTAAAGTTACTTTTTGTGACCTGGAAGTTATAAGTTCAAGATACAGAAACAGACTCTTACACAAAGTGTAGTGTAAGCTGCGCACGTCAGATCGTGAAACGATCCGGTCATTTCACAGAACTTGTGCAAACGTAGTAACCTAACGTATCAAAAACGGCCTTTTCAGTTTCACTATCATTGAAGATATTTAATACGGCACTATGTCACAATTGTCAACGTGTGACGTGATTATTACATACACTAATTTTCATAATAGAACGATTGCATGATATAGCTTTTCTGAATAAACCTATAAAAAAGTTCAAGTTAAGAATATAATAATATGATACAGTTTTACCCCGGCTGACCTTGTAAGTGGAGATTATCCCTTTTAATCGACGCCAAACGAATTTTGGTTCTTGCCTTCCTAGTCCGAAGAACGATGCTTGTGTGAAACTTTGAGTTATCCATCACAGATCATGTAATTAATTGACAGTAATAATTGATGTAAAAGTTGTGACAATAATGATGATGACGATAATGTCAACCCAACTTGTTTTTTTTTCTTTCATAATTTTCTAATGTTTTCCCATATTGAAAATATTTTATAAGAAAAGATATATGTATACATACGTATATGAATTCGAACGGGCCTAGATATAAAGGCCGTTGCAATATTGGTGAGACTACGGTTCGAATCATGTCCTCTATCTGTGTACGTGTTGTAAATTTTTAATACACACACATATATACAGGGGCGGAGGGAAGGGGGGGCCTGGGGGCACGTGTCCCCCAACGTCGACGAAGAGAATCCTATAGATAGGTAAGTGCAGTTGTATTTTTGGTCATTCAGTTCAAAGCGTGCCCTCTGTTGACAGAAAACTAACTCTCTGTTACGTGGTCACATAATATTTAGCATTCGGCAATTTTCTGCTAAGTGGCTAAATTGTGTCTAAAACTTACCAAATTACGGGTATCCAAAATGCTACATTGGGTTTGATTGATAATATAGACTCTTTTGAGTTTGTATTTGTTAGAAAGTTAATGTTGAAAATTTTAAGAATGACAAGTACATTTTCTAAGATTCTACAAGTGAGATCAAAACTAGGATGTGCTCTTAATATGATCAACAGAGTAAAAAGAGCTTACAAGAATATAGAGAGGTTGGTTGGGATAATTTGTTGAAAGAAGTCTTGAGTTTTGTGAAATACATGAAATTGATGTGTCTAATATGGAGGATGTTGTCATTGACTGGTCTAAAAAAAGCGTAAAGGTGGTGAACGATGACATACTTTCATCATTTTCGTGCAAAAATCTTCATAAAGGTAATTCATTTATCTTTATTGTGTTGATACATAGACATTGATGATTAATTTGTCTATATCGCAATTAATTTTTATTCATATAAATTCTTAGGTGCTTGAAATTATTGCTATGGAAATGGATGAACAGTTCACAGAGGCAAACACGAATTTACTTAGATGTGTAATGTGTTTTGATCCTTCAAAATTCTTTTGCGAACTTTGATCATGGTCAATTATTGCATCTTGCTGAGTTATATCCAGATGACTTTACTTCCTTGGAACAAATGGAGCTTGACCATCAACTTGACAATTACATTGTCAATATGAAATCAAATGAAGTATTCTATAGTATAAATAATTTTGGAGATCTTGCAAAGAAGATGGTGGAGAAAATTATCACAATTACTTTCATTTAGCATATTGACTTATCGAGTTAGTATTGACCTTACCCGTTGCAACGGCTAGTGTTAAAAGAATTTTTTCATCATTGAATATCGTCAAGACTGATCTACGCAAACCGGTTGGGAGATGACATACTATCGGATTGTTTATATGTTACTTTGAGCAGAAATTTTTAGCACCATTGAATATGAAGATATTATGCAACGATTTAAATCAATGTCATCTCAAATAACCTTTTTGCATCTCTTGGCAACTCCTTCTCGTCCTACAATAGGCAAATAAAAGGTATGTATTGATGTATATTACTATATTCATATAATGATCCGCATATTTGTTGTGTATTGTTTATTTTTTTTGTACATTGGTTGGTAGATGTTTTTCCTTTACGTATTTTATGTTATAATACAAAAATATGTCTACAAGATTTTATCGGTTTTCCCGGTCCAAAACAGTAACCGGTGATATTTCTGTGGCGAAGCCTGTCGTGCCCCCCCCAAGAAGGGACTCCTGGCTCCGTCACTGCATATATATAAGCAAAAATGTGTAGTCCACATACATACATATATATACACACATATATGTACGTATATACTCATGCACGTATATATGTAGCACACATACATACGTATATTGTGTGTGTACCATATATATACACACACATATATATATATAAATGTATATGTGTGTGTATGCGTACTACATATATGTTTGCTTAATATGTATATATATAGATATAGATGCGCACGTATATATGTAGCACACATACATACGTATATGTGTGTGTACCATATATACACACACAGACATATATATAAATGTATATGTGTGTGTATGCGTACTACATATATGTTTGCTGATATATGTATGTATATAGATATAGATGTATACTTATTTGTATATATGCATATAAATATATATGTGTGTGTGTATACTACATATATGTTTGCACATATATGTATGTGTACTACATATATGCTTTCTTGCATATGTATGCATATAGATATAGATATATTATATATATATATATCTTTTTAAAGACTTTACAATATGTGCAAAGGGAGAGGCTATGATACGATACATGGTTCTCACAAAGTGTACAATGGCTCTTACCACTATTTTGAATTCCTATATTTGCATGTGTGTTTATGTGTTTATATATCTATATAAGAATTCAAACTGGCTTACTGACAAAGGTCATTGCACTATTGGTAAGAACCAACGTTCGAATTCTAACCCCTCCATATGCATGTGTGGTAAAATTTTTAAGTATATATACACACACATACATACATATAAACAAACATGTATGTTATATATATATATATATATATATATATTTGTGTATGTGCATGTATATATACATATTGTTTATGTTTTTGGATAAACGGGGCGGAGCGGAGCACCGCGGGGACCCGTTAGGGCGGGTGCAAAGATTTGGAAAATCTCCGCGTTTAAAATAGATATTTGGATTATATATTTTTAGAAACGAAACAGGTTTGAATTTGG
Source organism: Eustoma russellianum (assembly GCA_036186865.1). Lineage (NCBI taxonomy): Eukaryota > Viridiplantae > Streptophyta > Magnoliopsida > Gentianales > Gentianaceae > Eustoma > Eustoma russellianum. The sequence continues at coordinate 28,028,284 of AP025072.1, forward strand.
CTAAATCCGACTGTAACCTGGTCCATTGCCACCTCTACATCTGAATCAACTCATTTATTGGATTATTACAGTGTTCCCGAACTTTTTTGTGTTTAGTGAACTTATTTAAAGGAAATATCAAATACGAATTTATATATTAGTTCTCGACATTAGAATTATTGTCTAAGTGTTATATTAGTCTTCTGATTAATAATTACCACTAGTCATGCACTGTTATATAGGGATGGCAAAGGAGCGGGTATGAGAGACGAGTTTCGCCGAACCAACACTCGCTCCGCTCATACTAAACTTATATCATCACTTCGTGTGCTGTCCACAGAGAAGGATGATTAGTCTTCTAATTTTCGGCTAGAAAGATACCTCGGGACAACCCATTAAACTTATATCATCACCCGCTCCATTATCCATTTAGGACGGATTGCAGTAGAAACCCGTCCCTTATAGGAACTCCACAGAGTTTCAACTCCCTCCCTCAACAAAAACATCAAACTAACAAGATATAATAACATATTTAATAGAATACTTTTCTTTTTAACTCAGATTTCACATATATGTAAATATTTATAGATGTAGCTATTATAATAATCAATACCTACATAAGGACGTTCTCGGTGTACTAGGTTTCCGCGTTTGTACATGGTCTGAGAAGAGGCTGGATCACTTTGTGATCTGATGTATGCAGCCTTACCCCACATTTTATGCAAAAAAACTGCTTCCGGGGTTCGAACCCGTGACCTCAAAGTCACACAGCAGCAACCTTACCTTAATACAATCCACAATCAACATGTAGTGTCAATTCCAAAAGTAAACAATAGAATAGGATAGCAATAGAACAATGCTCACTTCAAATAGTTACTGGAGAAGTAAAAAAAAAAAGCCTAACTACATGCAAGATCCTTCTTGCTTCAAAAGGCAAAATAGTCCAGCATTTTCTTTATAGTTAGGTTTTGAAATTATTATTATTATTATTATTATTATTATTATTATTATTATTATTATTATTATAACAACAACACCAACAATAATAATAATAATACAAGATGATGTGGGTTACCACTTGCCAGTGGATTGATGAGAAAATCCGCAACCTCTCCATAGGGTTTTCAGTCTTAAGCTTCGTACCCGCCTTCTTCTAAATCTAATTCAACCCAAACGGTTTAGATTGGAGGCGGTTCAAATCGAGAAAGACTAAAATTGAGTCAAAATATGAGGCCTCCAATCACGCGTTGACACATGTAGAAAAGCAGTTTTTTTTTAAAAAAAAGAGCAGCACGTCTTTCTTTAAAAAACTGCTCTTTTACACATGGCAACGCGTGATTGGAGACCGCATATTTTGCCTCACTTTTAACCTCCTCAGATCTGAACCCGATTGGAGGGGCTCCAACAGGTTAGATTTTTATTTCCATCCCTACTGTTATAAAACATAAGATTTGTTCAGAGATTAATTCAAGTCTTGCCTCTCCCTTGTTTTCTTTTAATTACCCCTATATATGTATATGTGTGTGTATGTTATATATGTATTATATGTATATATTGAGGCACTTAAAAGAAACTCATTTGAAGGTGAGAAAAAGAATTGGACTTGTCATCACCAATATATGGGGTGGGAATGAAGAAGCAAAATCTGAAATGGATTTTTCCAAGCAATGAAGATTTTTTTCGGCGGTGTCTGTCAAATTTGTCAAGATTTATTTGGTTGTCACTATTCTTTTCTTCCTCCAACACCCCCCCCCCCACTCCCCGGACTCCAGCCCCGTCACTTCTCCTCTTTTCCATCATTTCTCATAATAGGCATATGGTGGCGCACTTTGCGTGTCTACCCAATTCCCACTAAATTGTTTGTCAAAATGATGGAAATCACACCACTCGAGAACCGAAAATACAAATTTAGACTTAACCCAGTATACAATATAAGTATGTGAAAGTATGTATGAATAAACATAAATGCACATATATATATAGGAAAGAAAGGGATCTCTTATTTCAATTGAAAGTCTCAGATGTTACAAGTCATTCTTCTAACTACTCAACTAGAAAGAAGTACAATTTTCCTCAACATTCAAATTACAGGAATGGGCGTGCAGCAACATCTGTACATGATAGAATATCTTTCGGATTCTTTGTCTTGCAGGTGCTACTTCACTCGATAGGCCGTGAGTAAGTTGATTTCTCCAGAATTATATATTTGAAATAGTCTCGCGAAAGACGTAGCACCAGTCCAATGTACTCGCCACTAGTTGCCACTGTGCTTGCAAGCTGTCCATGACCCACTCGATAGGTCTATGTGTGCGGCAGAACTCGTTCAACTTGCCCAGTCTCAGTAGGCCTCTCCATATCTGTTTCGTCCAGGAACAATCTCTAAGAATGTGGAGTGTGTCCTCGTGCATAAAACCACACATAACACAGCTACTCCATCCCAACGTGTCGATGTGCGCACACACACATATATATATTTATACACACACATATACGCACAAATATCTTTTTATCTATTTGTGCATCTGGTACGCTTAGGGTTAACAGACGATACCAAGCTATGTTGATATAATTATAGTCATAATCTTCTCATCTCCTTCACTTTTTTCCTTTTCTTTGGTTTGTTCAGTGTCTACCTTTATTGAGTTTTTTATTGGGATGTACTGGTCGATACTAAACCAAAATGGCTAGACTAAAATTAATGCATTTGCCAATACTGTCACAATTTTTGATACCTACATACAACCACATTCAGTATATCCTAACGATAGCAAAAAGCTATCGCTTGAGTCTGCAGAATATGACAAGAAGACAAACAATACCTTCATCCCAGAGGATGGAAAGTTTGTTTCCAGTAAGACACATGTCTCTATATGTACCAATATAGATGAATAATAAAAGGAATTAGTAACACAAATAAAAAGGTTTCGATACCTACAGAAATTGACTCATGAAATTTTCGAATGAAATATAAAAGAGTGCATACAATTTCATATGAGGCGAAATTGACATATAAGTTTTGAATTGATGGCCACTCAAATAGTGGACAATATCCCCACAAAAAGTAGCTTGTGATTTAAGACATTGTAGAGCTCAAATAGGGGGGAGAATTGGCCAATCTTTGCACGTGGAGATTCAATCAGTATACAATGCATATTTTACTTTCATCCTTTACAGTTATTGTAATTCGTATGGTGATAAACCATAATTAAATCGTCGGTTAGTCAGCACTAGTCAAGGTATAACTCCTACAGTTCATCGCACAAGAATTACTGTTCAGCAGTTCAGCGCCCAAGCATTGCTGTTCAGCTTTGGCTGCACTTCAGCGGGCCTGCTTGACACACATTATATTATTGAAGAATATACCAAGGTTTGCACCTCGGCACCAACTTCAGCTTATGTCCAAATGCCGCACTTCAGACCACTTCAGCTAGATTCAACTCTGTACTTCGGCAAGACCTAACCTTGCACTTCGGCAAAGCTTGGTTTGGCACTTTAGCGAAAGAACCAAGCACGACCTTACCTCGTGGGACCATCAGACAGAAGTGTAATTCAAATACAGTGACTACAACTGGCTATTCAGCATGTACACGCCAAGGTCACAACAGCCGGCCTATTGGTCACATCAGCCAGTCTACTGGTCACATCAGCAGACCTACGGCGTCCTAGGCTTTCTGTCCCAAGCAAACATCTCATCCGCCATCAAAGGTTAATAAAAGCAAGCCAATACAGACGAGGAGAGGGATCCGAGATCAAAACATTGATATCCTAAAGCAAATTCATATACTTTGCTCTTCAGCTCATACTGTGAGAAACACTTAACTCACCAACTAAATTATATTCTCAGTGAGAAATGGTCCAAACTGACTTGAGCGTCGGAGGGTTTTTTCCGGGGCCAACCCCCCGGGACCTCTGATCTGTGCTTCCTTGTGCAGGATATTTTGGAAGCTATTCCAGCTATTTACTTTTCACCAGCTGACGACGTTAATTTGAGGTCATCTTGACCTTGGTGAAGATCCGGCTTCATCATGTGGTGATGCTATTATGAATCGGATGAGATCAGAGGAGGCCTCGTATGAGACAAAATATGAGGTCTCCAATCACGCGACGTCACGTGTATAAAAGGGTCCGTTGTTTTTTTTCTTTTTTTAAAAAAAGACTATTTTGTACACATGGCATCGCGTGATTGGAGGCCTCCTCGGATCTCATCCGATTATGAATAGGTTAGATCTATTATTGTTAAGCTTATTACGAACTTGGTAGAAATAAAGTTAAATTTTAGGTGTTTGTATTTCAGCACGAAAGTAATTAACCTAATTTGACATTAGTATTACAAATTATACATATATTCTATGTTTACTCATCTGCTTTTTCATTGTAGATGGGATATTATATTTCTGTCCTTTTAAATACGTCTGTAAGGATGTGCAAGCTCCCCGTAATGCCACTAGTAATGGATCTAATAATAGGTCTGGTGGCATAGCTACGATACAGTAAATGTGGGATATTATATTTCTGTCCTTTTAAATAAGCCTCCAGGGATGTGCAAGATCCTGGTAATGCTACTAGTATGGATCTAGTAATAAGTCTGATGGCGTAGTTACGATACTGTAAATGTGGGATATTATATTTCTGTCCTTGTAAATAAGCTTATGTGCAAGATCCCGGTAATGCCACTAGTAATGGATCTAGTAATAGGTCTGGTGGCGTAGTTACGATACAGTAAATGTGGGATATTATATTTCTGTCCTTTTAAATAAGCCTCCAGGGATGTGCAAGATCCCGGTAATGCTACTAGTAATGGATCTAGTAATAAGTCTGATGGCGTAGTTACGATACTGTAAATGTGGAATATTATATTTCTGTCCTTTTAAATAAGCCTATGTGCAAGATTCCGGTAATGCCACTAGTAATAGATCTAGTAATAGGTCTGGTGGCGTAGTTACGATACAGTAAAATTAATGACCTACATACTTGGCAGTAATTAGCATCATACTTTATCCAGTGCTATTTAACTCAGTTATAAACCCTACCTTTACAGATTAAGGTTGAAGGCTCAAATTCTCAATATAAAAAGTTCGTTAGTTTAATTCCACCACCACAAACACTACCATAGTAAAGAAATATTTGACAATCAAAATGTATCTTTTTCTTCTAATCCAACATGTCTATTTATAATGTTACAAACTGAACATGTGCAGAAAAGATAAAGCCTACAATTACGACCAATCTAATTATCATGCTAATGGCTATCTTCTATGATATCGATATCTACAAAATATGGACATAAATCAAATCACATATACAAGGTAATGATATCCTTTAGGAATATCCGATCCTAACACAGGATATCACTACAACAGCACAACCTTGCCATTAGGATATTAGTGTTTTAGTTAAATGGTGAATTTTTGTGACTGCATGCGTGTTAAACTTATGGATATGAAATGCTAATACAATAGTTATGGATGCTAATCGTTACGACTCTCAAAGTTATGGATATGACGTGTAATTAACTCTTTGTACTAATACATATTAAATATCCGACAACTTATTCTTAAAACCATCACTTTTGAACTTCTGAATAAGAACTAAGTATATCGGTGACTACTTAACTATTTACATCTTAGTATATCTTGGTTACTCTACTTGTACAACGGATGAGATCAGAGGAGCCAGGTAAAATATGAGACCTCTAATCATGCGACGCCACGTGTACAAAAGAGTATTTTTTTAAAAAGAAAAAAAGTAAACAACGGATCCTTTTGTACATGTGGTATCGCGTGATTGGAGAACTCATATTTTGCCTTATATGAAGACTCTCATTTCATCCGCTTGTCGAAACGTGACAATACACTCGGTACGAAGAGATTTTCGGGGATACAGTGAGATCTAAACGATAATATTTTTTTGTTACGATTTAACAACAATTTTTTTTTTCTTTATTCCTTGCGTGAAACTCCTTCATGTTATGTCAGATTTCATCCTTAATTTTTCTTTGTTGCTAAAATACAACAACACAAAGCTATGCTGCGGTATGGGAAGGGTGAAAACAGACAAGCAATACCTCCATCTCAAAGGATATAGAGTTCGCTTCTAACGAGACCTCCGACTCTATATGTACCTGCATAGACATATAATGAACGACAAATAATGAAAGACAGAGAAAAAAAAAAATACAAAATCGACCTAACGTTGAGAGAGTATCTAAGCCTCTTTATATATTCTAAGGTGTTCATATATTCTGTCTCAACCTCGCTAACCTTAATAATCCGTCTCCATGAGTTCCTATCCTGAACTATGTCCTCAGAGAGATGCAAATCTAGTAGGTCATGTCTAATACGCTCCTCCCAAGTCAGTTTGAGTCTGCCTTTACTTCTTTTATCTTTTACAATGAGGTTTTCGACTGCTCTGACGGATGCCGTTGTGTGCTAAAATACACAGATCCTAATTCCCTAAATTTTCCATGGAAAGAAGAGTCAGCTTGACCGCAATTCGTTAGTCACAACCCGGAAAAGTAAAGAAGAGATAAGCATCAAAATATTTGGCATAACTATATCAGATAAATTCTGCCCTGTTGATTAAAGACATTTGCCATGTATGGTTGGAATTAAAACACTTGAGGACTAATTTATGCGCTTTTTTCCTTTAGAAAGACACACAACAGATAAACTTATGTATATTGTCTGGGAAAATGGTTGTCAAAATAATTATGATGCAAGTAAAACAGTGAAGACAATTTTTTGAAGGAAAGGTATTCTCTCCGCCAGCTATAACTGAATATGCGTTCATAACAGAATTCAAGAATGCTAATTCAGTTGAAGTGCCCATGCAAAGTATCCGAAATGATTGAGGTGCCTTCTCTGGGAGGAAAAGGTGAAATTCCTCGTCTCAGGAGCCTCTATTGTCGCAGTTCCAAAAAACATGTGGGGGATGTAAATCAGAAGCCCAGCGATCTACTAGATTAGATGAGATCTTATGCAGTGACCCACACAAGGAAACCAGACCTTTGGCCTAACAGCAGAGGAACACTCACACTTGTGAGTGTCCCTAGAATCAGACTCTTGACCTTTTAAAACAAATTCGAACTTGAATACCAACTGGACTATAAAAAAAAAAAAAAAAAAAAAAAAAGTTGCGTGTTAAATTTTTGGAATGAAAAATTGTTTTTTATTCATTGTTGCATAAATACTGTAGCGTCAGTGTGGAAAACGACTACAATATCATCACATATCCACCGATAACAAAAATTATCACTAAGGTCTGGAGAGGATGAGAGGCAAGCAAGCAATACATCCATCTCAAAGGATAGAGAGTTTGATTCCAGTGACACCTCCTTCGCTGTATGTAATTGCATAGCGTATACACTAATAGGAATATAATGTGCTAATGGAGAAGTCGACTCCATTGTACATAATACGTGTTATTGAAATACGAACAAGACAAATACGGGGAAAAAAATAACACGTGCACTTTACTTGATATTACCAATTAAACTAGTAACTATTCAAAACATCATTACTATTCGCTACCAAATTAACATAAAATTATACCATTTCAATAATGATAATCCAGAATTAATCGTCCGTTAGTCAACAACAGTCAACGGTACAACTCCTGCAGTTCAGCACCCAAGCCCCGCTGTACAGTCCTGTTTACACTTCGGCCGAGCCCCATGACATCCTTTTTACTATCAAAGAATAAGCCAAGGACTGCACCTCGGCACCGAACTTCAACATCAGCTTCACCTTAAGTGCTACACTCCAGATCACTTCAGTTAGATTCAATATTGCACTTCAGCAAAGCCTGGTTTTGCACTTCGGCAAAGGAGTCAAGCACAACATCACATCGTAGAACCATCAGGCAGAATTGCAGTTCAAAGGAAGAGTACACGTCTGACTATTCAGCCTGCACACGCCAAAGTCACTTCAGCAGACCTACTAGTCATATCAGCCGGCCTACCGGTCACATCAGCAGACCTACTACGTTATAGGACTTCTGCCCCAAGCAAACATCATGTCCGCTATCAGAAGCCAAGGGCGGGAAAAACCATAAAAAAGCAAGCCAAGGCAGACCAGAAAAAGGATCCGAAATCTATTCTTCATACAACCTGGAGCTAATACACTGAACTTTCTCTTCGGCTAATACCTGTGAGAATTTTCTAACTCCATACACTAAACTATATTCTCAGCGAGAAATGACCCAAACTGACTTGAGCGTCGAAGGGTTATACCCGGGGTCATCCCTCCGGGACCTCTGATCTTTGCTTCCTTGTGCAGGACTTTCAGAAAGCTATCTCAGCTGCAATCTAGAAACCAGTAAACTACTCTTCAAGTTAACTGACGACGTTCATTTGAGGTCATCTTTGATTTTTAGTGAAGATCCGGCTTCATCAAATAACAAGTAATATTATTGCAAATCGTTTTTATTTGCATCCATCACCTGTGAAGACACGGTTAAATATTAAAACATTTATAAACTATTGCCATTCATCTGAAAATACACCGTAATATATAAAACAGCGTCTCAAAGGCAAACAGCAAGAGGTGCAAAATATGGAGGAAGATCCACCTCTTTCCCCTAGAGAAGTATCACAAAACTAGTCCTCTGGACCGCCTAGAGGCTTTATGGCGGATGCTAGGAGACACAGTTTCAAAGCTCCAACCGTGGAGTCAGAGCATTTGTCCAGACCTCACACTTAGTCTTTAAAGATCGTCCCCAGGGACGAAGAAGTTCTTCGCAGGCCGAGAGCTTATTGCGAAGAACACAGACACGAATTTGTGCAGGCAGCACAGGAAAGTCCCTTTTCCTGGGATATTGCAGAATATTTGGCGCCAGACAGTTTCAAAGTGCCAAAGATGGACACTTATGATGGGACAACAGATCCCACGGATCATCTCTTCCAGTTTCAAACCGCAATGAGTCTGAAAAACATCCCAGATCCTCTGCGTTGTAAAATTTTCCCTTTGTATTTACAGGGAAATGACAGGAGATGGTTCCAAGAGCTCCTATCAAAATCAGTGAAGTCTTTCAAACAGCTAGCACAAAAGTTCAAGTCACAGTTCGTGTCCAGTACCCCATTTGTGAAGAACTCATCCCATCTGATGACTTTGAGACAAGGTCCAGATGAGTCTGTGTTGAAGTGCATGCAGCGTTTCTCAGATGAGTCACTACAGGTCAATGACAGATATGAGGGCGTTAAAGCTGCTGCCTTTATTAAAGGTCTTCGAGCTGGTCGCATCTTCTCCTAACTTGCTGAAGAGGGACCTACAACCCTGAGGGAATGCCTAGAGAAAGCCCACCAGTTTGCCTGAGGAGAGGAGGCAAACAGACTGAAGAGGGAAGCAGAGCAAGGAGCTCGGCAAGAAAGCTGATCCGGTTCCAAGAAGGAGGATCGGCGCAATGAAGGAAAAAACCGTGATCAGCGTAGCACGTTCGATTGCAGGGGAGGAAAAGGCAAGGGTGGTAACGAGAGCTTACCCCTCTTGGCATCAAAAGATTATATTTTGGCCGTCATGGAGAAAGACGGTCTGAGTACAGATCCAGAGCCTCAGTATGGGCCTAGGACAAAGAGAAACACTAAACCCTATTGCTGCTACCATAGAGATATCGGGCATGATACAGAAGATTGCAGGCAGCTGGCTCAGGCTATTAAACAACTGATCGAATAGGATCATTTAAAGCAGTTTTATGACCCTCGATCATGCCTGAACAACCGTCTGGATTTCCACAAGGACCCCCAGAAGGACAAGTGCCGACCGGAGTCTCCACCTCGGCATCGTAGGACTGATGACGATGGGGATCAAGGAAGGCATGGGGCTACAGGTCGGCCCTAAGTCAATACCATTATTTATACAATCTCTGGAGGTCCACCCCACACAGTTGAAGGAGCACCTAGTTCCTCAGGAACCTCATTAGAACCACCATCTAAAAGAGCCAAGATGGCAAGAAAACTGACTTATAGGCCAGAAGATCCCATTCCACTGGACTCCAACAACACAGGTTTAGTAATAGAGCTGTGTATACACCTTGCTCCTGATAAAGTTGTGGAGGTCCGACATGTTTATGTGGACACCGGCAGTGCCGTGAATATAATGTTCTATAGTACCACACCCCGTAACTTTTAAACACGACGTTCAATACTTAGAAATCAACCTTAAACACAATTTAAATAATTGTATAGATTATGAGGTTTAGTTAAATAAAACATAGAAAAATAAAAGAAAGGGTTAAAAGTGAGAATTAATGAAATTAGGCAAAATTTACCAAAATGCCCTCTCCGTTTAAAATGGGGGAGTTACACATTTAGTATAACTCCCCAAAGGGAGAGGGAGCCGGGGGTTATCACACAAAGAGAAGGGAAACTACAGAGAGAGAGAGAGAGAGAGAAAAGGGGAAGGGGAAGAGAGAAAGAAGAAGAAGAGAAGAAGAAAAGGAAGGAAGAATGTCAATCTAGGTTCAATCCTTACCAAAATTCCGCAGTACACTCGTAAGCTTATCTAGATTCCAAGGCAAGTAATCTTTCTATACGCTTTACGCAAATTTTTGATTCTACGGGCCCTATGTTCTTATAAAGAGCAAATGTGGATCACATATTAGTAATCTTGACTTGTCTATGTTAAATGCTTTACTATATGTAATTGTGGTTGTTAGTTGTGTAAAGTCATGTTCTTTGGGCCAAATTTCTGAGAATAGTTATGTGGTGCTTTGTTGTTTGTCAAACATGCCCATGAAAGTGTATTCTTGATGTGTTTATTGTCTTGTTATATATTCTTGTGTGTGTTGTCTGTACCTTAGGTGATATGAGTGGATTTGTAGAAGATTGAAGAGTGGAATGATGAGTTATTGGAGATGTATTACGTTGGAAGATTTGAGGATATCTTGGAAGTTGTGGGTGATAGAAGGTTTAGTGTGGATACCATTTTACATGTTTGAGAATCAACTCATGTTAGTTGGGTGTTAGGCATGATGAATCTAAGTGTTAAGATGGATCTTGAAGTGTTAAACATGAGAGAGTGAAGGAGGAAGATGATGGGAGGAAGTTACCGCAAAAAATTGCAGTTCTGGAACCGTCAGAACACTTCGAACACTTACTTTAGGCACTTCAAGTTACATTAGGCGCCTAAAGTAGGCGTTCAATGTGTCCCAGTACATCCCCGTACACTTCGAACACTACATTAGGCGCTTCATGTCCACATAAGTCGCTTCATGTAGGCGTTCGATGTATATGGCACATCCCCGAACACTTCGAACGCCTAGAATAGGCGCCTCAAGTAGGCGTTCCAAGTATACTGGAAGTCTTTTTGACCCATTAGGCGCCCTATGTATGTGTAATAACTTTATTCTCTCCCTTTGATCATAAAATGCAAGGGTATTTGAGGTGTACTTGAGGAATAGATGTTAAGTTTGATTAAGAAAGAATAAGATTGAATCCCTAGAGAGTTGATGAAACGAACGGACTTAGAAAGGTACAAGCATGGAGTGTTTGAGGTGTAAGATCATGTACGTGATAGGTAAGGTGTTTGTGTATGTTACATGTTTGATATGTAGTTATAGGAGCATCCTGCATCATGACATGAACACTCTGCATTTGACATGAGAATTGCTTTGCGAAAGAACATGTGTTTACAAAAGAAGATTAAAGTTTTCAAAAAGCAAACTGTGGCTGCTGGTTGATCGCAGGGTATAAAAGTCATGCCTGTGAAAGCAAGGTATAAAAGCGTGACCTGTGAATCAACAACAAGGTATAAAGTATTTATGGGGCCGTGGACCTATCAGCACGGATATATGATATATGTAATGGGGCCATGGACCTATCAGCACGGGGTATAAAGTTATATGTTATGGGGACGTAGACCTATCAGCACGGGGTATAAAGTTATATGTTATGGGGACGTGGACCTTTCAGCATGGGGTATAAAGTTCTGTTTGCTGTGGACTGATCACCCACAGGGTATAAAGTTCTGCTACGCGAAGAATATGATATGAAGAGTTATGAAACGATTTGTGAAACGACATGCACGACATGTCTAAAACCGTTATATTTTGGCTCTGTTGGCCCAAAAAACTCTGAAAAAGAAACCAGATTGAAGGAGGGTGAAATTGTCTTTTCAATAAAAAGGGGAAAAATTATACTCTAATTCTGATAATTTTATTGTTCAGTTTCAAAAAACTTTGTACAGAATGTAAAGTATGTTACCCAGCGGTTTCTTAGGTGAGACGCCCAAGACTTTGTGACATAAGATGTCTGGGTCCAAACTTGCTTCGGTAAAATGAGCTGACAACAGAGACTAACCCACTACGTGGCTAATAGAATTCAATCCGACAACTTTAAACGAAATATATCATCTGAATATTAGTTAAGCTACGTCTTCAAACACGGATGCTCTTTACTTGGGATGAATTGGAAGACAAATATATTTTGATTTATAATTTACTACCTTAATGGAAGACAAATATTATCCCTACCATGGAATAGGAATATATTTACTCATATCCCCACGAAAATTACTGCACCTCGGGGGGGGGGGGGGGTAAATAAAGTAGCATCCCTTCAAGTTCATGTGACTCCCACTAAGGCTCCATCTTTTGATGCCCTGCCCTATGTATTTATTTTAGCCCCACTCTTAGTACCACTTGAGTCATCACATGTACAAATAGTTTCATTCATTATTTTATATTGTTATATCAACCTTTCTCCGTTATCAAGGTTTTGGGGCCTCCCCATAGTATGTAGAGCACAGTAGGTTAATGCGTTTATGCAAGATCTTAGGATATGGTGGATAGGTTTGCAATCTATGTACGTAACCATACTTTGCACTTTGTGCAGAAAACTGTTTCTGCGGCTCGAATCTGTAATCTCAAAGTTACAAAACAGTAACTTTAACAGTTGTTCTAAAACGCACGGATGGGATCGTCTGACCCCCTAGTGGGGGCGGTAAGAAATGACCGCCCGCCACGTGGCACACAGGGGGGTGGTGAGGCTGGATGAGGGCCACCCCCATCCAGCCTCACCACCCTCCTGTGTGCCACGTGCGGGCGGTTGCGAAGTGGGTCACCGGGATGGCGGTCAGGGGATCCTGTTCCACCTCTTCTTCGCAGTAATGGAGTGAAATCAGCATCTCTTTGTTTTATTCTATAAAAAGTAATTTGATAAACTATAAATAACAGTTACAAAATAACCGTTAAATAACTATTATAACTGATATTTATGAATGAAAAAGCAATATGAACTCATTCTTTGAATACACCTAGTGGTTCATGACATTAAAGTAATGCTAGTTTTGTAATAATGGCGCACTACTTATGCACATTACATGATAAATGCCTACAATGTAAATTTACATTTCGTGTCATCTATACAATTGCATACGGCGAGGGGTCTTATTCGAAGCAAGCGTTATATCCTTTGGTTCTATACGTAATTGTATAGATAACATAATAATAAGAACAAATCAGATAGGGTGCTTGCTTCCAATGAAACCTTCGGCTCTATATATACTTGTATAGATGACACAATAATAGAGGATGAAGGTATTGTTTACTTGTCTCTCATCTTCTCTAGACCCTAACGATAGTTTTTGTTGTCGTTATTGTAAGGTAAATTGACATGTGTGTTAGATATTAAAATAAAAACTTCAAAGCCATGACCAACCATTCCATTTTTGTTAATTTCCTTATGTGCCAACAAATGAACTAAAAGGACGTTTTCTGTGCATTAGGTTTTCGTGTTTATGCAGAGTTTCGGAAGTTGCCGAGTTGCTTCGCGATCTGATGTACGCAGTCTTGCCCTTTACTTTGTGCAAGAGACTGTTTCCATGGATCGAACCATTGACCTCAAAGTCATAAAGCATCAACTTTATCAGTTGCTTCAAGGCTCGCCCTCCAACAAATGAACTAAGTTATCAATTTAATTTCATCAATATTATGTTATTAGCCATACCAACTTATAGGCTATATACCATTACTTATAGGCTACTCCTTTATTTGAATGATGAAAATTAATCACGGTAAAGACGTTTCTAGGCCAATAGTCTCCTACGTTTGCGTAGGGTTTGGGGAGGGCTCAGATTGTTTTACGATCTGATGTATGCAGTCTTAACTTATAATTCATATACAGTTTTATACGGACAGCAAAATAGTTTATATTTAAAAAACGACAGCATCTTTTTTTTTTTTTAACAAGACAGCATCTGGTTCAAATGTATTGAAAAGGAAGACCTTAAAAATGTTACAGTTTCCCAAATAAATTCTTTTTTCTTTCAACTATAAAAAACAACTTTTTCCCAGATAAAATATGCGTTAAATATTGAATAACTTTAAACGAAAAGTCTGAATTTTCTCAATTAAAAATAAAATAGAAAGCCATCAAATTATCCGGTTAGCCGTCCATGTTTCCCTTTTTCCTTTCAAACTCAAAATTCTCCAGGGGTTGTTTTGGTCAACAACTTTGGGCGAGACTTGCAATCCTGGTAATTTAATAATTGTGGGACGCCACTTATAAATAATTTCTAACGATTTGAAAAAAGAAAACACTAAGGGACAACAAGTATAGATATTAATAATAATGGTTAATTAGTTGCTCGTATAAAAGATATTGACATAAGACCTTTCAATTTATATCATGTTAAAAGTCAACTATGACAATATTTTTAGATGAAAAAATAACATTCGTTAATTTGGAAATCAATAGCGATCTGTATTTTTTGATAACCAAGTCTTACTCTTCTCGCGCACACGCAAATCAACATGTACAATCCAATCAATCAATCAATCATATCTAATATATTTTAACGGCAGCCAAAGTTATCGTTATGATCTAAGGAGGGAGAGCGGCAGGCAACAATACCTCTATCCCAAAGGATAGAGAGTTTTTTTCCAGTGAGACTCCGCCTCTATATGTACTTGCATAAATAAAACAATAATAAAGATATGATGTGATAGTGTATTAGTGGAGGAATGTAGTAAACACAAATATATAGTTTCTGTCATTAAAAACTATAAACATGTATATGCACATATAATGTAAGACAAAGACAATCCAATACATATAACTAAAAAAATTGAATCTCAAACCCTAATTACACATGTTGCTTCGTCCATAAGACTTTATCGAAGATATAAATCGAATAATGTGTCACGTCGTATATAACCTTTTAGGGTTTGTAAGAAAATGTTTGGACTAAATTAACTTGCTCATATATAAAACACTAAAAGCAGAATTCAAACTCCACCTTATGGTTTATCTACATTAACCGTCATTACATTGGCTTATATGTTGTGAGATCTATATACATATTGTATGAGAAGAAAAAAGATGTTAATATGAAAGAAAAGTAATATTTCTTCTCTTTGAAGAAGTATGAAAACTTGCTGTCTACTTGGTACAAGATAACTTTTTAAAAAGAAAAAAGAAAAGAAAAATTGCAATTGGACAACCTCAAAATATTAAACTTGATCACGTCAGTCACTGATCAAGACCGTCCATTTTGTGGGGGATCACTATCAGGCGGCGGGTTGGGAAATATATAGTGGGTAGGTTATACATACATTTAATTATATTATATCAGACTTCTAACCCACCAACCATGTGGGTGCTAACAATCTTTTAACAGTAACAACAACAACATTACTACATTACCTTAGAGGCTTCCGTCTATGACGAGGTATAGGGAGTCGGACGTAAACAACCATACTCATGTCGATCAACTGCTATTTCATAATATAGAAAACACAGCTATTTAGTGAGTCATTTTGCTTTATTCAATCATATTTCAAAGTCAAGGAAGAGTATGCTATTGACTACATCGGAAATGGAAATCTTTTAATAGTAAGAGTAATTGTTTTCATATAAAAAATAGGGTATAACAGAATAGAAGCATCAGAGTTTCACAACCACCCAGGAAAGTATATTTTTTTCTTTAAGAGAATATTGATCAGTTAGTTTATAAAATATTAATAAAAGCTTCATAATTACTGGGCTTGTCAGCCAACCAGAGTCTTCTCCTCAGCTTAAAAAAATCTCTTGTTCAGAACCAACAAAAGAATAGAAGTTAACAGATAGAATTATTTAATCTTATCACCAGGAGTCTGTTATCATTGTCCCCAAGGGGCATTTCTGCCCTGCAAAACAGTAATAATTAAAAAAGAAAGGGTGTATAGTCACAAATCTATTTACTTGGACCAAAAAGTCATTCTATGATCTTGAGGGCTTCTACTGCTCCAGTCCCAAGAAGCATTGTGGAGGATGTAAATAAGGAGCCCAGCGACCTCCTAAATTGGATGAGGACTTAGACAGTGACCCACACAATGTGTTTCCCGAAAACCAGGCTTTCGGCCTAGCAGCAATGGAACACCCACACTGTGTATATACTGGATTCGAACTCTTGACCTCTTTGAACAAATCCTAACTTGAGTACCAACTGAGCTATGCCTGGGAGCCACAAATCTATTTACTTAAACTAGGGGATGGGGGTTGGGGAAGGGGGGGGACTAAGTTTACGTTAGTATTATATTTTGTTGTAATTGGACCCAAATACTAGTTAGTAAGTATAATCAGTCATACAACAACAACATTACCTCATTGTTTTAGAAACTTTTGTCGTGTATGGCGGGGTATGGAGAGGGTCAGATGTACGCAACCATGAACATGTGTTCGAAACACAAAGAGGTTGTTTTCCGATGATCCATAATGAAAATTGTGTCAAGTTATGTCGATCAACTGTTACTTCACAATATAAGAAGCGCAGCCAATTTAGTGAGTCATTTTGTTTTATTCCATCATATTTCAAAATCAAAAAGGAATGTGTCTTTCACTCCATTGGAAACGGAAAAAATAATTGGTCATATGTGGTATCTAATTAATAAAACAAGTTTATTAGAACAACCAGATATAAGTATTGTCTTAATTTGTCTTTGAAATTGAACACTCCAAATATGAGTTGTTAAAGTACTTAAAGGAAAACTATCTTCTGCATATAGCTAGACTGAATTATTGTAAGTCTAATATAATGCTACTGTTTTAAGTTTTCAAAGAGTCAAACAAGTTATGCACTTAAATAATACAACTACTTTAATGGAGTATCATTAATCACATTTTCCATATGGCTCAATAGGAACATTATGCTAAAATTGTGGAATGAATTCAAACACTCCCAAACCAACTGATGAGGGTAGAATGGTGTGTTTTTTCTTTTCTTTTTTCTTTTTTATTTGTTATCTTTGGTGGGTTCCTTTTTCTCTTCTAAGTCGATAAGAAAACCAAACATATATATGTATAAGTCATGTTATAGACATGTGTGTGTATATATTTGCACAAATGTCTGTGTTATAGAAACATGTACATATATACATGTGCGTGTATCACACACATGTACTGATATTCACATGGTAAGCGTATATATTTATACACACATCATCATCATCATCATCATACCCAGTATATTTATATACATATGTACCTGGAAGAATTTTCGACTATCTTCCCAGGTAAGCGCATGGTATTAGAGCTCCACTGCTTGCAATGAGCTCCTTGCGTGGCTGCCTGAACAATTCAAACTCTGTCATAGCGGGCCTTGGGCTCATGACTTTTATTCCTATCGCGCCGTAGGACAGGCTGATAGGGGTCCAGTTGGGGTTTCCGGTCATAAACTTTTTATGAACACATGAATGTATTTATTATATGACTTAGCATTGGAAGTAATTGGGCATAGGGCTGTTGAACGAACCGAACTGTTCGAGTTTGGTTCGTATCCGTTCGGTAATTATTTGTTAATGAACCGAATTGAAATAGGTATTTGAGTTCGTTTAATTAAACAAGCCAAACTGTTCATGAACTGTTCGGCTCGTTTAAACAGTTATAAGGTTATCGAGCCGAACTCAAACCAATTCTAAAGTTCGTTTCGAACGGTTCATTTAGCTAAATGAATTCGAATTCGAAAACTTAGTATTCGGTTCAGCTCGGTTCGTTAAACCCCTAATTGGGCATGTGATTTACTGTTTGAAAAGGGGGTTCAGATCTCTTCACTGCACCCCCCTCACCGCGTGCATCACCGCGTGAAACGTGCAGCAGGAGGTGGTGAAGCTGACCTCACTACACCCTCTGCTGTCACGCGTCGCGGTGTGGGGAGCACATTGACTCATCGCACGGTGAGGAGATCTCATCTATTCAAAAGGAAGTGTGTAGGCAAAGGCAAATGCAACATATGGAAATACCTGAACAATGTTTTGGCCAAAAGGCAGAGTAGACAGGTCCTCGGAAGGGCAAAATGCCAATTCATCATTCTCCTCTTTATGTGGGCGTTGGGGGGAGGGGGGGGGGGAATAAAGGAGTTGGGGAATCGGACCACTTGACCAAATGGAATAAAGTACAAAACAAGAATTCATCACTTGGAGAAAAAAATTATATCAATTACTGATATCAAAGACATCTTATAAATTAGCAGTGTTAGATTAACACAAATGCATGTATTAAACGACAAATTGCTACCAGTTATACGTGCAGTTCACTAAATATAGTAATGCCTATGTTATGAAAAAAAAAGTTGTATTATATGTGCAAACAATATAAGTAGAACTAAACTTTTTTGATCAAGCTCCGTCTAAACTAGATATACTCGAACTTTAAAAACACTCACACAAGAAACAGAATGTTTGTGTCTAAACTACGCATACTCAAACTTTTAAAATCACTCACACAAGAAACAGAATGTTTAAGCTCATTTGGAGATTTTTTGGAACTGTTCGATTGCTGTTGGAGCACCGAAAGTTTTTTTTTGATGTAAATAACATGTAGATGGGTGTTAGCGGTGTCCACGCAAATTTTGTATGATGTACTTTTATGAATGTTATTAATCAAATCGTTCCTTTCCTTGGGAAAAAAAATATTACAACATCTCCTGATGAATAGTATTCAAGGACACGGTTAAGAAAAAAGGAACAATAGTTAATAAGGTCTAACACATTGATGTTACATGGATTTGGCTATATTTGATCATTTATATTTGATCATTGGTTTTTTCATTTTTAATAGAGTGAAGGATAGACTCTTTTTTTGACTTTGAAATATAAATATAAAGCAAAATTTGTCACTAAATAGGATCCGCTTCTTATATTGTAAAGTAGCCGTTGATCGACACGGTTTGACGCAATTCTCATTAATGGTCATCGAGAAACAACCTATGTGTGTTTCTAACATATGGATATGGTTATGTACATCGGACCCTTCGTATCCGTTATAAACGCGAGTCTATAAAACAATAAAGTAATGTTGTTGTTGATATTTGATCACTAGTCGGGTGATCTGTTGAAGACTTGAGTGAGCAAGCTGAACGTATTCGTGATGGTCAAGCAGGAGAGTCTCATGGCAGTGAAAGCAATTGTGCGGGTAATTGGTTGAGTATGAGCAAATTGTTGGAGCAGGATGATGTTATGAAGGTTTAGCTTTGAGATGGTGATTTCAGGCTTGAGGCTTGAGTGATGTGGTGGTCAGTGTGAAGGGATCAGTTTGGGGGTTGTATCCTACTGAAGTAGGCAGAGGTGGAAGAAGATGTGGTGTAGCGGGAAAGATTTAAAATCTGTGAAGTTACCATTTTGCCCTTTGAGTTGTAATTCGTCTAGTTAGTTTAAGTAGGGATAGTTTGGTAATTTCGGCTCTTTCTTCTTCTTCCCGCTGTGTATATAAGTCGGGTTACAGTTGTAGCCCGGTATGAAAAAACGGTTATGCAAATTCTGTTTTCTTCCTCTCTCCAATCTTCTCCTCGTTTCATCGCTTAGTTTTTCCAGCTTTCATTTTTGCTAATTGATTTGGTTTGTTAGTTGAATTTTGTCATGGTATCAGAGCGATGTTGATCCTCGTAGTGGATCAGTACTCCTTAGTTAGGATTTTTGAATGTGTTGCTGAATTTTTTTTTTTGTAATACGATCGAATGGCTTCTCCTAGTACTAGTAGGAATGTGCCTCCGGATAATCAGTCACAGAATATAGTATTTGGATCGAGATTGAATCAAAATCCAAATGCTGAAGGTTTGATGCAAAATCCTTATTACTTGCATCCTAGCGATAATCCTGCTACGGTGTTAGCACAACCTCCACTCAATGCACATAATTTTCACACGTGGAGCCGTACGTTCAGAATGGCGCTGTTGGTGAAGAATAAAATTGGCTTCGTGGATGGTACGATTCCGAAGCCTTTGGATGTTGATCCTCAATTTCCGGTGTGGAGACAGGTAAATTCTATGGTTCAGTCCTGGATAATGAATTCAGTTTCTCCTTCCATAGCACAAAGCATCATGTGGTATGATAGTGCAGTTGATATGTGGAATGATTTGTTGTTAAGATACGGTAGTACTGATCCTTTCAGATTGTCGGAGTTGCTTGAGAATTTTTATTGCATTAAACAAGATGTGATGAGTGTAACTGACTATTTTACTAAGATGAAGGTAGTATGGGAGGAGCTTATGGCTCTAAGGCCTATTCCTGTGTGCAATTGCAGAGGTTGTAGGTGCAATGTGACGGTTGAGCTGAGAAAGTACGTGGAGAGTGATTATGTAATTAAGTTTGTGAAAGGACTTAACGATAACTTTGATCCGGTTAAGTCTCAGGTCTTTGTGATGACGCCTTTACCTGACATTAATACGGCTTTTTCCATGGCATTGAAGTTCGAAAGGAAGGTTATGTCTGATATGCCAATGTCTTCTGTAGATGGTAGTGTTACGTTGATGAATGAAATGGAAGGTGCAGAGGCAGTGGCCTCTAATGTGTATGTGAAGAGGCAGCAATCTGGTGGTTTTAAGAGAGGAGGTGGCAGGTTCAGTTCTGGTGAGAGTAGGAAGTTTCAGTGCACTTACTGTGGTCTCACAGGACACCTATTGATAGGTGCTTTAAGAAGCACGGTTATCCTCCTGGTTTTACTGGACCTAGACCTAGAGTCAATATGGCTGAGACAAATGATCCAGAGATTGAGAAGAGTGTTCAGTCACTTGTGTTAACACCACAGCAGAACCAGAGGTTGATCAAGCTGTTGAATAAGAATGATGATGAAACAACAGCAGATGCAAAGTCTGAAGCACAAGGAGTTGTATTGTCTGCTCAGGTTAATAACATAGCAGGTAACACTCATACTGCTGCTTTAAATACATGGATTTTAGATTCTGGTGCAACTGATCATATTGCCTCTCACTTGTCTTTGTTTTCTTCCTATAAGCCTGTTAATCGTATTGCAATTAGGCTTCCTACAAAGTCCACAGTGTCTGCAACACATGTTGGTACAGTTGCAGTCAGTCCTACATTGATTCTCAGAGATGTCTTATATGTCCCAGCCTTTGCTTTTAATCTTATCTCCCTCAGTAAACTCACTTCTGACTCTAATCTGCTTGTTCAATTCCATTGTGATAACTGTGTTATTCAGGATCAATTGTCCAAGAGGATGATTGGTTTAGCTAAATTGTCCAGTGGTCTCTATTACCTTCAAGGTATTTCTGCGATTAACTCTATTCCAGTTTGTCTAACAGCAAAGTCTTCTGATCCTAGCAGCTATATATGGCACTGCAGGTTAGGACATGCCTCTGTTCCTAGAGTAAAGTGTTGCAGAAGTATGATGCTTCAATAAAAGTTTTAGATTCTGATGTTCCTTGTTCCATTTGTCCTATGGCTAAGCTTAGAAGATTACCTTTTCCTGTTTCTTCTTCTGTAACTCAAAATACATTTGATCTGGTTCATGTTGACATTTGGGGGCCAAATAAATACCCCACGTTGTTTTCAGAAGTTTTTCCTCACCATTGTTGATGACTACAGTAGATATACCTGGATCTATTTGTTAAAGTCCAAATCTGAAGTTAGACCTGTGCTGAAAAACTTTTGTCAGCTTGTTGTTACTCAGTTTGAGAAAAACATTAAAATTCTTAGGACGGATAATGGCCAGGAGTTTAACATGCCAGATTTTTACTTGAAGTATGGCATGATTCATCAGACGAGTTGTGTGTATACACCACAACAAAATGGCTTGGTTGAAAGAAAACATCAACATATACTCACTGTGGCACGTTCCCTAAAATTCCAAGCAAATTTCCCCATGTCTTACTGGGGTTTTGCAGTTACACATGCTGTTTATATTATCAATCGAATTCCATCACCTGTTCTGCATCATAAAACTCCATTTGAGTTGCTGTACCAGCAACAGCCCGTCTATCAGCACCTTAAGGTTTTTGGTTGCTTGGCATATGCCTACAATCATGCACTCAACAAGACAAAGTTTACTCCCAGGGCCATTAAATGTGTTTTTCTTAGGATTTCCACCATCTACCAAGGGCTATCTTTTGCAAAGTCTTGAAACTAAGGATTTACTTGTATCAAGAGTTTCAGTTCGATGAACATTGTTTCCCATTTGGCCATATTGATTCCAGTCCAAGTATTGATACTTCTCAGTCTAATCACATGCCTTGGCCTAGTGTACCTATCATTGTTCCCTTGCATTCAGAATCTGAGTCTCATGTGCACCCTGCTCGAACTTCTTCAGTTGCTTCACAACCATCAGAGTCATCTTCATCTTCTACACCAACTCAGTCTTCTGCTAACTCTACCCCTCAATCAAACAGTTCACCATCCACAGTTTTCCCTGATAACTCTGTTCCTATTTGTGCCATTGATATTCCTATATCCATTGCACCAGAAAATCAGCACTTGTCCATTGAATCAAATACTTCTCAGTTTCCTCTGCATGACCCTCTATCTAGGCCTGCCAGACATAGGCATCCTCCTGCATATCTTCATGATTATCATTGTAATCAAATGTCTTCCTCTGCTGATCACCTTCCTAAATCCCTTGCAAAACCACTATTATTTGCATCAGTTGTCATCTGGATATAGAACCTATGTGCTTAACAGCAGTGTGCAGCAAGAACCTACTTGTTATAATCAAGCAGCACATTCAGCTCATTGGCAACAGGCTATGCATATGGAGTTAGCGGCACTTGAGGCAAATAATACCTGGAGTTTGGTTCAGTTGCCTAGAGGGAAGAAACCCATTGGTTGTAAGTGGGTTTATAAGATAAAGAGGAATGCTGATGGCAGCATTGAGAGGTATAAAGCACGGCTTGTTGCAAAGGGATATACACAGCAACCTGGTGTGGATTATGGTGAAACTTTCTCTCCCGTTGCTAAAATGACGACTGTTCGTCTAGTGTTGGCTATAGCCTCTCTGAAACACTGGCATGTTCATCAATTTGATGTAAACAATGCCTTCTTACATGGAGATTTGCATCAAGAAATCTATATGACTCTTCCTGAGGGCTTGACTTCTCCATCTCCTGGCATGGTTTGCAGGCTAAATAAGTCTCTTTATGGTCTGAAACAAGCGAGCAGACAGTGGAATGAGAAGCTCACTTGTTTTCTGCTATCTCATGGTTATATTCAGTCTAAAAATGATTATACTATGTTCATCAAAGGCTTCTGGTTTGTTTCTAGTTCTTTTGGTCTATGTTGATGATATTCTGGTGGCTAGTAATTCCCTTTCTGCCATTGAGGAGCTTAAATCTGCATTACATCATGCCTTCAAAATTAAAGATTTGGGTCCCCTCAGGTATTTCCTTGGCTTAGAGATTGCCAGGTCTCAAGGGAGATTATGCTTTGTCAAAGGAAGTACCTTTGGAATTGCTTCAAGAGACTGGAGCCCTGGCATCTAAGCCTGCCAAGAGTCCTATGGAGCAGAATTTGAAGCTAGCTCATAATGATTCAGTTCTCATTCACGATATATCAGGATATAGACGGATGATTGGGAAGTTGCTGTATCTGACTATCACTAGACCAGACATTACTTATGCAGTCCAGCAGCTTAGTCAGTTTTTAGATGTCCCTACTGCTGTGCACTTTAAGGCAGCTCAGAGAGTCTTAAGGTACCTGAAGGGCACACCTGGGCAAGGGTTGTTGTATCCTAGCACTGGAGAGTTGAAGCTCACAGCTTTTTCAGACTCAGATTGGGCAGGCTGTTCTGAGAGTAGAAGGTCTGTGACTGGATATTGTGTTTTTCTTGGGAATTCTTTAATATCTTGGAAGGCAAAGAAGCAAACCACGGTCTCTAGGTCATCCTCAGAAGCTGAGTATAGAGCTCTTGCCTCTACCACATGTGAGGTTCAATGGATTCTCTATATGTTGAAAGACTTGAAGGTTGAGCATTCTGGGCCGGTTGATATATTTTGTGATAATAGAAGTGCCATTTACATTGTTGAAAATCCGGTGTTTCATGAAAGAACTAAACACATTAAGATTGATTGCCATATTGTGAGAGATAAGTATCAAGATGGGGTTGTTAAGACAGTTCCTATTAATACCCAGTTGCAGGTTGCTGATATATTCACAAAAGCAGTGGATTCACAAGATTGTGCATCCTGACTGAGGCATTGGGTGTTTGTAACATATTTGCTCAGTCAGGATTGAGGGGGGGTGTTGAAGACTTGAGTGAGCAAGCTGAACGTATTCGTGATGGTCAAGCAGGAGAGTCTCATGGCAGTGAAAGCAATTGTGCGGGTAATTGGTTGAGTATGAGCAAATTGTTGGAGCAGGATGATGTTATGAAGGTTTAGCTTTGAGATGGTGATTTCAGGCTTGAGGCTTGAGTGCTGTGGTGGTCAGTGTGAAGGGATCAGTTTGGGGGTTGTATCCGGACTGAAGTAGGCAGAGGTGGAAGAAGATGTGGTGTAGCGGGAAAGATTTAAAATCTGTGAAGTTACCATTTTGCCCTTTGAGTTGTAATTCGTCTAGTTAGTTAAGTAGGGATAGTTTGGTAATTTCGGCTCTTTCTTCTTCTTCCCGCTGTGTATATAAGCCGGGTTACAGTTGTAGCCCGGTATGAAAAAACGGTTATGCAAATTCTTGTTTCTTCTCTCTCCAATCTTCTCCTCGTTTCATCGCTTAGTTTTTCCAGCTTTCATTTTTGCTAATTGATTTGGTTTGTTAGTTGAATTTTGTCATGATCATCCTATTTCGGATTTCTTGGCACTTTGAGTTTTTTCATCTCCCAAGGTATTTGGCACAGTGGTCCTTTGATGGAGGTGCTGCCGGAAAATTTTCTCTTAACATATTATGATTTCATTACTTCATTGAAATATATAGTGAACAGACTTTAGATTAACTGGTAAAGTTGCTGCTTTGTGATTTTAAGTTCGCAGGTTCGAGTCGCGAAAACAATTTCCTATACAAAATATAGGATAAGACTGCGTACATGAGAACGCGAAGCGATACGATCCCTTCACATACTTTGCGTAAACACAGATGCGTACATGAGACCGCGAAGCGATACGATCCCTTCACATACTTTGCGCAAATGCAACAGGTTAATACACCAGGAACCCCTTTATTAGATTCGAAATATTATTATAGTGGAGTCTATGAGTATGACGTATAATAAAAATAACTACGCTTTTATTTTCTTTAACATATTATGCTTTCATTACTTCATTAGATTTGATGATTGTTGCAGCAAAAAATTTCCACAAATACCCTTTGCAGAAATAACTGGATCAAGAGACAAATGAACTCAGCTTAGGTCTCTCTTCATATAAGGGCAATATCAGGTGTTCATGGACTCAAAGGAATCATCTGCCAAGAGTGTAGCGCTAAAATATTTTAGGTTGTATCTGCTCACAGTAAGAAATGGCGAGACATGATTGCCCGACACGTTTTTAATATAAAAGTTATGAGGTCGAATCAGAAGTGAGACACAAACTCAGCTACTTAATACAACAAGGAACGTCCACGTTAGTCAACAACAGTCAACGTAAGTCAAGTTTGGCTAATTCAGGCCAGCTTTAGGATTTCACCTTTCAGGCAGACATTGACTGATCAACCTCGGTCGGGCCAGCTCTGCCCCGAGAGTTAAAAACGGAAGACATCCTAGGGCATAAACTCCACCTATGCCCAGGTCAGCTCGGCCAGGGGCTGCAGTCAGGATAACTCGTCCACCTCTTAATCTGATAAGATTACATGCAACGAGTTTAGTCTACTCTGGTCGGCCTGCTCATCTCGGCTCGACAGAGTTTCTTGTTCTTCTTATCTCCTTGGCTAAACCGCCCATAAAACGTTTCAGCTCGGCCACAGTATGCTTAGACAGACTCCTACCACTCAGCAAACTTGGCCTTCATGCAGCCTGAGACTGCCAGCTGCTCAGCCATTTTTCTCCACATGTCAACCGTACAAAGAAGAATTGCCAGCACGGCAACCATCAGTTGTCGCGTGGCGACCATGCAAGCCAGAACTGCCACCAAGACAGCCAGGTGTTGTCACCATCTTTGTTCTGAACCACGCAGCCTTTAGCTTCAACAGCTATAAAAAAAGCTTCTCTAGTAGAAGCCGGACCAGGTCCTTTGGAAGTCTATTCAAGCCCATTTCCAGACGAAAAAAGTATCTTAAGCGGCCAAAGCTACGTCTGAGCTCATCCACACAAACAGCCACCCTCTCAAAAAGAGCCCTTAAACAGGTTGCTTCAACATTTGTTTCCAGCATAAACTGCATACGAAAATGGCCAAAACTGATTTGAGCGTCGGAGGGTTTTCCCCCAGGGCATTGACTCTGGGCCTCTAATGTTGCATTTCCTTTTCGGGTTCTAGAGACAGACCCTAGCGGAGAGCTGACGGATTACCACAAGGATCACTTCTGATCCTGGTGAAGATCCGACTACATCAAGAGATATTACGTATGAGGTATTTGGCTGATCCAAAAACGATGATATTCACCAGACGACATTTCATTCAAAAATATTTTGTTCCAATTATTTGGAATTCGTACCCTAGACAGTTAAAGGCTGCCCTCAATGTTTTTGAATTGTGTGAACTTTGACCATTGCCCTATGTATCATGACTCAATGTGGAAGCATTATCATGTGCATTTTACATGGAACAATTAGCTGGAGTTAGCTCATCAATTAGGTCTGTCTTTTAGAAAAAAGAACCTTTAGTTTTAGTGTTTTAAGTAACATTTTTTTTATTTAAAGATTTAAGTTTGAACTCCTTCTCCAACAAAAGAAATAGGTATCTTTTGGTAATGAAACAGTCACATGTTTCACATAGGATGAAATTCATCTATATGACATATAAGTTTATTTATACAAATATTATATAAATTAAATGATGTATTTTAATTTGTAAAAGTTTGAAGAGTCTAATTCAAACGATCCGAGATTACTATCTCATATAAGAATATACGGGATTCAGACCGATCACCTCAAATGAAGACTATTAAACTTTATATATTTCATGTTTTGTCACTAAACTATACCCGAGAAGGTCTCATACCTGGTTAGGTTTGAGGTTTTAAGAAATCGTAAGGGTGATAGTTTTGGTACAAATACACTTAGACACAGTCACTCAATTGCTAAGGAAATTTGTATGCATGCCTTTTTTTTACTTAATCCTTTACCAAAAGATAGTGCAACCAATTTTGATCTATACCTTCATATTCATATATCCAATTGGGCCAAATGAAGTTTATTTTTCTTTTGACAATAAGAAAACCTATTGACCAATTCTTGAAGAAAATCTATCAACCTTGACATCTCAGGTTCAAGTAGCGGAAACAGTCTCTTACACAAAAAGTGTATGGTAAGAATGCGTACGTTATGAAGCCAGCATTTTTTCAGACCTTACGCATACGTATAAACCTAATCAATGGGTATGCCCTTTTGAAGAACGGTGTTATCGAAATAACTACGAGGGATTAATTACTTAACATGTCATCGCCTTTTTATAGCATGTGGCATCTCAAAAAGCAAGTAATTTTAGATACACGACCAACAACTCTTTGAAAAATTAGCAAAGTTATATCAACTTTATAACAAAAATATGTAAATAGAAAATTTGATTTCATAGTCAACACGAACATGCTCACCAGCCTCTTGCTAGCATAAGTAAAAACAATAAAGGAAAAAAAAAAGTAAATATGGCAAGGCAAAAGTGGGACTTGAAGAAGCTGCTCGTCGAAAATAAATACAACAACAACATACTCAAAATATCCCAGCAAAAGTTATCGCTATGGATTGGGGAGTGTGAGAGACAGACAAACAACACCTCCATCCCAAAGGACAAAGAGTTTGCTTTCAGCGAGACCTCCGGCTCTATATGTACCTGCATAGACACATAATAAACGACAAATAAAGAAAGACAAAGATAAACATAAGAAGTGCAAAGTCAACCTAACGTTGAGAGGGTATCTAAGCCCCTTTATATATACTCTAAGGTGCCTCCATATCCTGCCTAAACATCGCTAACCTTAATCCTCCGTCTCCATGAGCTCTTATCCTGGATCATGTCCTCAGAGAGGTGCAAATCTAGTAAGTCATGTCTAATCTGTTCCTTCCAGGTCAGTTTGGGCCTGTCTTACTTCTTTTTTCCTCTATAATGGGCTTTCAACTACTCTAACGGAAGCCGTTGTCTGTCTCCGCTTGACATGCCCAAACCATCTCGTCTCAGATCTTATCCGCTATATTAGTCACCCCTAGCATTTTCCTAAATGTCTCATTTCTGAGCCGGTCTAGCTTTGTATACCTATACATACACCTCAGCATCCTCATCTCTGCCACTTCCATCTTCTGCGACTGTGTCCTCTTGATGGCCCACCAGTCTGTCATATATAACATTATCGGCCGCACTACCACCCTATAAAATTTTTCCTTTAATTTAGTTAGAAAATTCTTGTCACAACGCCGAAAATAAATAAATAATTAAAAAGACGGTCAGAGGTTAGATCTATTTATTTTTATAAGTTTTACAACAAGTGTTAGTTTTAGTTTTACCAATCAATTATACGGTTTTCAAATGAATCGACCATTCAGTTCAATTTCAACGCAGACTTTTATATAAGGTTTTTATGATAAGAAAAATAATTACAAAATAAAAGAAAGGTTATGTCATTATTTTCAGTGTTGCAAAATAGGAAAGATAGAAAGACGATACAGAAGGAATATAGGATATCATAAGCCTCAATCCAACAATTGACTCGATCTTAATTATCCATTTTATGCCAGTTTGCTTTACCATAATTTCCGTCACTTAGTTTTGTGGTTGAAGAGTGGAAAACACAATAGTTGGCAAAGTCGCATATTCACTTATAACGTTCGGACGTTTTGAACATGTAGTGAACATTGAAACTACATTCGTAACCGTAGAATCCTGCAATATTTAACAACGTTAGATACTTTGGAGTTTGGTGTAATGCATGTAATGCATTTTCGCATGGAATGTAAAAAAGTAATCCAAGTCACGAGAGTCTCACCTAAGAAACCGTTGAATGACTAATTTACATCTTTCACAAAACTCCTTAAGTTAAGATAGTAGAGTCGTTAGGGTCAAGGTATATGCCTTTTTGCATTCGAGAGGCAATTAAACGGGTGATACACACCTAGGGGTGTTAATGAACTGAGCCGAATACTAGATTTTTGAATTCGGATTCGCTTAGCTTAACGAACTGTTCGGCTCGGTTCATTTAGCTAAACGAGCTTTAAAATTCGTTCGAGTTCGGTTCGATAACACTATAACTGTTTAAATGAGCCGAACAGTTTGTGAACAGTTCGGCTCGTTTAACTAAACGAACCCAAATAGATGTTCGAAATTTGTCTCGTTTAAGTAAAATTAACGAACGAACTCGAACCAAATACGAATCGAACTCGAACAGTTCACGACCTGTTCGGTTCACTTAACACCACTATACACATCGTAGGAAGGCTTCGTACAGGATTGAACTTTGATTATGATAAAATTAATCATTAAAAACAAGTGATTAGATGAATATTTGAACAAACTAACGTTTAGTGTGATTGGGATCCTATGAGTCATTCTGAAATAAGAATACATTATGAGTAAACCTGCTTATTCACGAACACAGCAAAACCGGAACTTAATGACAGAAAAAGAAAACTAAATTTGAGCGGTTACGTAGCATTTGACTAATCATGTACAGTGACAATAATTAATTAATTATCCTTATAAATATGATTAGATTCCTCATCACTTTTACACAAGATCCTTTTTCATCAAAATTAAATTTGCAGATATCGTTGACTTTAATGGTTAGTTAACCAAAATCCTGTAATCAAAACACAAGATGACCTATCTTTATGAAGTTTATTCTTCCATAATACGTAATCCTTTTTATTTTATTCTTGTTAGACGAACTTTAGAGCAACTGGTAAGGTTGTTTTTGTGACCTTGAGATCACGGGTTTGAGTCGCAGAAACAGCCTTCTTAGACAAAATGTAGGGTAAGAAAACGTACATCAGATCGCAAAGCGATCCAGATACTCCTGGACTCTGCACAAACGTGGAAGCCTAGTGCATGGGAACGCACTTCAATTGTTTCTACTGTATTATAATATAAGAGCAAAAGATTAGAGTTGAAAGCCAATAAAGATAAATAATTAAACAATAAAAAGGAAGAAAAAAAGAAAAAGGTTGGTAGTCATTATCTTTGGGACCATTTTCCTCCAAACACAATCCTTTAGGGTTCATGCCTGGTCTCTGTGTATGGACCTAAATTGCACTATTATTCAAATGTAGAAACAAATGTGCTCGAATACCTGTACAAGATATTGTTTAGCAATGGAGAGAAGTCGGGTTTCATTTTAATACGCATTCTTCCTTAATTTCAGAATATGACTTACTAAATTTATTGTATTTCTTCTATTGTGAAGTAATAGTTGATCGACAAAGCTTACCGCAATTTTCATTATAGGTCATCGGAAAACAACCTCTGTATATTTCTAACACGCGTGTGGCTGTGTACATCCGACCCCTCCCTCCAATACTCTACCATAGACGGGAGCCTCTCAATAGGGTAATGTGTTGTTGTTGTTGTTTTAGTACACATCATTTATTTTTGCTTATACACGGTTGGCTATTTTAATATCAAAAGCTTTATATTTGTATTTACTAAATTCTCTTCACTATTACACTAGCACGTCATATTCCTATTATTGTGTCCTATTCATATTATATTGAGCGGAGGGGTGTCACTAGAAGCAAGCTCTCTATCCCTTGGGATGAAAATATCGTTTGTTTGTCTCTTATCCTCTCCAAAACGTAACGATAGCTTTTGCTGTTGTTAGATATACTGGATATGGTGTTATTGTTATTGTATTTATATGGACATATATGTTCTTTAATAAAGGACGTTTCTGATACACCATACGAAGCTCTATTTAAATGTCACTATTTTTCATTTCACGAGATAAGGGATTCATACCATTGGCCTAGCATAATGATGCTACCCATAAATGCCTTATTAATAATCATTGGACCATATAATATTGGTCACCGGGGACCAAAGGCAAGAAATTGTTGAGTTAGAAATTATTAAGTTTACGAAATTTAGATATAAAACTATTTTTAGTGAAAATATAGATTAAATGTGGATATAAATGTAAATATTAATAAAACGGCGTTTCCGGTGTATTGGCTCCTGCGTTTGCGCAAGGTCTGAGGAGGAGTCAGGTCGTTTCGCGATCTGATGTATGCAGTATTACCCTACGTGCAAGAGAGTGTCTCCGTGGCTTGAACCCGTGATATAAAGGTCACAAACAACAACTTTATAAGTTGCTTCAAAACTCGGACTAAAAATATAAATATACTAATGATTCAAACAAGTGTGGATTTCAGTAACCAGACAAAATATTCAAAGTGTACACTCATACATGAGGTAATCAAGTGTAGACCTCCCACTCACACCAACGTGTTAAGATCTCCTCACACCCATTTTTCTCACTCCCTTTGTGACCGCGCGACACATGACAGCAAGAGTGAGTGGTAAAGCTAGATGAAGGTCACCTGCATCTAGACTCACCAACCCTCCTTGCTGCCACATGTCGTGGTCACCGTCACCGCACCCTCTTGTGTGGGGATCCTATCCCCACACCAACACCCTTTAGTAACTACGCTTTCTGTAAAATTTGTCCATAAGCTCTGACCTCGCAACAGGCAACAACGCAAAAGGCAAAGTGGAAATTCTACAGAGAGCAAAAAGAGGACATGTCTAATGTGGTCTTAAAGTTGTTCTACGATACATACAATTTTTTGTACAAACCACATGCGCACGCGCGCAAATATATATAATTTATGCACCGCATATATAAATATATATGTATACATATATATGTATATATGTATGTATATATATAGATATATATATATATGTACACACACAATGTACAGTGAATGTGTGCGCACATGTGTGCACATATTCCTTACACATATTGTATATGTATATGCCTTACTCGATATTTGTCGAATAAGACAAGTTTTGTTTGTGAACTAATCATCGGAGGATATTATTTACACACACATATATGATGTGTATGTGTGTGTTTATATATGTTTCATATGTATGTGTATACATATACATTACATATATACATATGCATGTATATATATATATATATATGTATATATACATATATTACACATATATATATACACACATGTATATATTTATATATACCAACATATGCGTGTGTGGGGTATAAATAGAGCCGGAGATCTCACTGGAAGCAAACTCTCTATTCCTAGGAATAAAGGTATTGTTTGCCTGCCTCCACTCTCCACAGACCTTAGCGATAACTTGTGCTATCGTTGGGATATACTGGGTAAGATTGTTGTTGTTGTAGTGTGTGAGTGTGTGAAATTGCATTATGTATGTTGTGTTTGTTAAATTGCATATGATGAGTGTGTATATGTATATTATAAAATTGCAAAATGACACTTTTGAGAGACATCTTGCTTGGAGTACATACGATTCCTGTCTAATATGCACTTATATACATAACACACACAGATGCACACACAAACTCACATATATATATATGTATAAAAAATAGATCAATAAATAGATACATAAAGAGACACAAACAAACATGCTCACGCTCTTAAATACATACATACATATGTATGTATACATACATACATATATAATATATAGATAGATAGATATAGATATTATTGAGTGTGTGTGTGTAATATGTATATGAACATACAATTACATATATATATATATATATATGTATGTATATATACATATATTACATACATACATACATACATATATATATATATGTTATATACATACATATATATATACATATATATACATACATACATATCATACATACTATATATATATATGTATATATACATACATATATATATACATATATATTATATATAAATATATATCAATCAATCAATCAAACCCAGTATTTCCCAACGACAGCATAAATTGTCGCTAGGGTCTGGGAGGGTAAATGGCAGACAAACAATACCTCTATCCCAAGGGATAGAGTTTGCTTCTAGTGAGACCCCCGGCTATATATGTACCTGCATAAACGGCTCAATACTACGGTTATGATGTGCTAGTGTGTTAGTGAGGTAATTCAGGAAATACAAACAAGATGTTGCCGCTATTAAAATACTTCTAACGTGTATATGTACATATAATATAAAACAACAACAGAACATAAAGAAACAAGTGCAAAGTAACTTAAACATGTACAAAAGTCTTCCGCTATTGACATAGTCATAATAGTGCACATGCACAATAATTGAAAGAATAAGACCAAAACAAAATAGCAAAGTCAAATTAAAGGGCAAATAGTATCTAATCATCTAAGTATGCTCTAAGATGCCCTATATCTTGTCTACCCCTCCTTAACCTTAATCCTCTGCCTCCATGAACTCCTATCCTGGACCATGTCCTCAGAGAGGTACAACTCTAGTAAGTCATGCCTAATCTGCTCATCCCACGTCAGTTTGGGCCTGCCTTTACTCCTCTTCCCTTCTACTGTGAGATTTTCAATTGTTCTGACAGATGCCGTTGTCTATCTCCTCTTGACATGCCCAAGCCATCTCAGTCTTCCCTCTCTTATATTATCTGTTACACTAGTCACTCCTAACCTTTCTCTGTATACCTCATTTCTTATCTTGTCTAGCCTCGTATGCCCACACATCCACCTTAACATCTTCATCTCTGCCACTTCCATCTTCTATGATTGTGTCCTCTTGATGGCCCAGCATTCTGTTCCATATAACATTGCCGGCCGTACTGCCACCCTATAAAATTTTTCCTTTAATTTAATTAGAAAATTCTTGTCGCACAGCACCCCTGAGGCTGCCCTCCACCTACACAAACCTGCCTGAACTCGGTGTGTTACGTCACTCTCTGTATCCATCGTTCTGTACAAATATATATTGTGTGTGATGCGCGTGACGTTCTATGTATGTGGAAGTATATATACGTGTGTGTGTTTGATGCATTAAGATATAAGTACGTTGTGCGAAATACTTATCAAAGTCAATGTTAGTGCTTACTCATTTTTCTTATTAATCTGGTATTTGTTAGATCATGTTGAGTTTTGATGATTTGCACATTTTGGCACATTGAACAACCCATTAGGCGCTTCATGTGTGTTGTTTGAAGTCAGAATACTTCGAACGCCTACATTAGGCGCTTAATGTACCTTGGTGGAGTCCAGTACACTTCGAACGCCTAGATTAGGCGCTTTATGTGAAGTGTCTGGATCTGCGAACACTTCGAACGCCTAGATTAGGCGCTTCATGTGAGTGTTTGTAAAACAGGACACATTGAACGCCTGATTAGGCGCTTTATGTGACCTGTTGAAAAGTGCGAACACTTTGAACGCCTCTTTAGGCGCTTTATGCAGTCCACTATGCCAAAAGTACTTTTCCCCTGGCTGGGCACGTACTCCTAAGTACTTTCTCTGAGTAAAAGTCAGAGTTAGTTCGAACAAGCGTGAAGTGCCACATTAAGCGCTTCATGTGACTTCGAACGCCTTAAGAAGCCCACATTAGGCGCTTGATGTGACTTCGAACGACTGTTCATTTTCACATCAAGCGCTCAATGTCACATCGAACGCCTGTGCTTTTGCACATTAGGCGCTTCATGTGACCAACGTTACAAAGGTCTTGAACTTCACTTTTTAACATCAGTTGACTCTTTGTACCCTCTCTTTTTAGTGTCTTTTTTGCAGGCTCCTCTCTGTTGAAGTTTCTCAGGTTTCCTTTCTTGGCATTCATTTTGAAATCTCTCCAAGAATGTTGCTACATGCCAAAGGGAGATCTCCAATGATGAGGACTCACCAACACATGATGCCAAAACCCATTAATGTCAGTGCAGAGGGTTTCAAACGGGAAGAAACTTTGAAGTTGATAAAATAGGGTTTCTTCCACATTCTTCTCCAACTTTCTACTACACAAGCTCTCAAGTCTCTCAAGCTCAAGCTCTCAAAATTTGTAATCTTTGTATATCTTTACTTTATTGTTGAGAGTGATTATTGTAAGAAGAAGAGTCTTCTTCTTGGTGAGATTTTCTGTGAGAGATTTGGTAGATTGTTGGTCAAGGAGCAAGGGTGCTCTTTGTTTAAGTTTTCTAAACTTTGAAGGGTTTGTTGATAGTGTGTGGTGCACTATTCTCCCTACAAGATTTCTTTGAGGGCAAAGAAGATCTTTGGAGGCAAACTTCAAAGTGTTAGAACTCTTGGTTGTGGTCTAGGCAAGGTGCCTAGTTTGTATTCTTTGATTTTGTTTTGGTTGTTGTTTCCCCCAAAAGAAATAACAATCCCCATTTCAAAATCCTTCTTGTGAAACATCAAGAAGGTAGAGGAGTAGAGTCTCTTGACTTGAACCTCTATACATACTCGTGTTCTTTCTTGTCTTTCAAGTTTTATCTTTCAAAGAACACATCCAAGTATTGGTTGCACTCAAAAAAAAATAGCCACAAAATATCCATACTTGGTGAACACACTATTCAACCCCCCCTTCTAGTGTGTTCTAAGGGACCTAACAATTGGTATCAGAGCCTCATCTTGCTTATTTGAGTCCAAATACAAGATTTGATCATTTCTAGTATGGATCCCTTTGTTTTTGATGATTTGGGTTCTCCTACTGCTGAAACCTCCAGAAGAAGGAGGCAGGCCTCTGTTGATGAGGATGTGAGTTCTCCTACTGCTGATATTTCCAGAAGAAGGAGGCAGGAAACCCTATTCCCTTCTATCTCAAATGTTCATGTTAAAGTTCCCATGTTTGACCCTTTAAACTACCCACTGTGGAAGTCAAACATGGAAACGTACTTGCGTTCTTGTTCTCACAGAATATGGGTTGAGGTCTCAAAATCTATGATTCCCATTGATATTGATGATCCTCCCGGAGGAGGAGTTCCAGTTGGCCATAAATAGCAAGGCTCTTGCTATTTTAAATAGCTCTCTTTCCACAAATGAGAGAGCTCAGATTCAAGGTGTCCAATCCGCACATGAGGCTTGGACAAAGCTTGAGATGATCCACGAAGGAACTTCTCAAGTAAGAAAGGCCAAAAGGAGACAGTTGATAAAACAATTTTACAACTTCACTGTCCCCAAAGGTGAAAAGATTGAAGAGTCCATCCAAAGATTCACCAAACTTGTCAACCTTCTCAAAGCGGTTGGCAAGAAGATAGAACAAGAAGATTTAAACCATTGCTTCCTAAACAGTTTAGGAAGAGAATGGAATGCAAAAGTGACGGCCATTGAGGAGTCCAAGGATCTTGAAACAATCACCTTGGACGAGTTATACGGGAATCTCATCACTTATGAGATTCATTTAGATGCACAAGAAAAATGATCCTATTCGCCAATCTTCAAAGGCGTTGGTCGTAGAGTCGGAGGACTCGGATGATGAAGTCGGACTTCTTGTCAAAAGATTCCGACGTATTGCAAGAAAAAATGGTGACGAAGCAAGGAGATTCGTCAAGGAAAGATACCCCAAGGACAAGGTGAAGGACCAAGAGAATAAATGCTACAAATGTGGGAAGCTTGGTCATTTCATGAAGGATTGTCGGGTGAAAGAGCCGCAACTCAAAGACAAGAAGGCCATCTACCAAAGGAAGAAGGCTTGCAAGCGGAGGTAGCCCATTGGGAGAGTTTTCTTTCCGGATCCGAAAGCGACAATGGCGATAGGATGATCTTGCACTCACGGGGGTGGTGGAAGATGATCTCGACAAGGAGTTCTTTGCACTAATGGCCATCGACGATGACAAGGAGGTATGCAATATTTCATCTCATATAAATTATTGATGAACGAGATGATTTAATACAAGAAAATGATCTCCTTGATTTAAAATATCAACGTGTCAAGAAAGAGTTTAGAGCATGCATAAATGAGTACAATGACACGTTAGAAATCACATTGCATTGCAACTTGAGCATGACATATTTTTAACAATGCATGTGATTGCACTTGAAGAGAAACATGATTTGATGAAATCATGTGCTCAAGCCCTTGAGGATAAGAAAAATGATTCAAGGGTAGGTGCTAAAGAGATAAGAATAAAGATGCATCTAGGCCAAGCATGAAAGTCAAACCTAGTGTCATGTATGCATCTAAGAAGGGAAATAAAAGGAACAAGCACAAGTGATCAAGGAGTCTAAAACCTCCTTGAAGAAGCAAAGGCACATGCCTAAACAAAAGGCTAATGCACCAAAGGTATCACAACCTTTGGTCCATGTTGTGAAACAAAAACCTTCTACTATTCCAAAGAAGGTGGTTCCTAAGAAGGAAACACGACATGTGCCAATGCACAAACATTCGCACAAGCATGCACCAACACACAAGCATACTCCTACATGTTTTTATTGCAATAGGAAAGGTCATGTAGAGAGAGTATGTAGAGCTAAGAATAATAAGAATCTTGTGTGGGTGCCGAAAGGCGAGATGAAGGTAACTAACCTTCAAGGACCCAAAAAAAAGGGTACCAACTTCATATGGTTCTTTTGTAGGCCCTAGCACTCAATGGAGAAAGCGAAGACAAGAAGGTCAAATGGGTCGTGGACAGTGGGTGTTCCAACCATATGACGGGAGACAAACGTCTCTTCCATAGACTCACTATGCAAGACGGAGGAGTTGTCCACTTTGGCGGTAGCAAAGGCCAAATCAAAGGACATGGTATTGTGGGTAACGATTCCTTCTCTCTTAGTGATGTCTTATATGTTGTAGGTCTTAAGTTTAACTTGATAAGTGTCAGTCAACTTTGTGATGCTAATTATGAGGTAACGTTTTTGAAAACAAAGTGTGTTGTGAAAAAGGAAGAAAAGATTTTATTTGAGGCTTTGCGTTTCAAAAATATTTACAAAGTTAGCATCAATGATTTGGTTTCTCAAAATGTATCGTGTCTAGTTGCTAAGAATGATTTGACGCAACTATGGCATAGACGTCTCGGACATGTATGTTTCAAAACATTTAAATTTATTTGCGAAAATGATAAAGTCCGAGGCCTTCCAAAAATGAGTTTTGAAAACAATGACTTATGTGACACTTGTCAAAAGGCGAAACTTGTGAAAACAAGTTTCAAACCCAAGACAAATATTTCCACCTCCAAGCCCCTACAATTGCTTCATATGGATTTGTATGGGGATGTTGGAACAAGAAGCTTGGGTGGCAAACATTACACCTTCGTGGTTGTAGATGACTATACTCGTTATACGTGGGTGATGTTTCTTGCTAAGAAAAGTGATGCATGTAGTGAGTTTATAAGTCTAAGTAAACGATTGGAAAATCATGTGGGTGACACCATCAAAACCATCCGTAGTGATCGTGGTGGTGAGTTCGATGGTGATTTCGAAAGGTTTTGTGTCCAAAGGATACTCTCATGACTTTCGGCACCTAGAACTCCTCAACAAAATGGTGTGGCCGAACGGAAAAATAGAACTCTACAAGAAATGTGTAGAGCAATGTTAAACGAGTTCGGTTTGCCCAAGTATTTTTGGGCCGAAGCGGTTAATGCCGCTTGCCATGTGATCAATCGTGTCTATTTGAGACCATACCTAAATGTGACACCTTATGAGCTTTGGAATGGAAAAGTTCCCAACATTGGGTATTTCAAAGTCTTTGGTTGCAAGTGTTTTATACTTAATACCAAAGATACTTTGGACAAACTTGACCTCAAAGCGGATGAAGGTATCTTTTTAGGTTATGCCTCAAATAGTAAAGCATTTCGTGTTTTCAACAAAAGGAGTCAAAAGGTGGAAGAATCAATCCATGTTAAGTTTAATGAGTCACTTAGTGATGAACCTAAACTTAATGAGGATTGTGTAGAGGATGAAGATGTGACTCCTCAAGAAGAAATTTTGAGGATGTTCCTATGGTTGTTCCTCAACGAGAAATCGTTGATGATCCTCCAAATGGAAACATCTTCGTTGACTTGAGAGTTGAACCTCTCGAAGGCACTCCTCCACCTTGTGTAAATGAACTTAGTGAGCCACGTAGAAGTGTCTCCTCTACTCATGTTGATTCACAAAATGTAGAAAATGCATCACAAATTCCGGAACATGAGGTTCATGATGATAATGAAGGTTCATCTCTTCCGGAACATGATCAAGAGGAAGTTGGAGGTGATGTATCCAATCTTCCTAGATCATTTAAGCACAAAAGTTCTCACCCTCAAGAGTTAGTCATAGGTGATTTAAATAGAGGTATCACCACACGAAGGCAATATAGAGAGAATGCATTTGTCTCTCTTATAGAGCCTAAAAATATTAAAGACGCACTTCTTGATGAAAATTGGATCTTGGCTATGCAAGAAGAATTAAACCAATTTGAAAGAAGTGATGTTTGGGAGTTAGTTCCCAAACCACAATCATCCTATTATTGGTACGAAATGGGTTTTTCGTAACAAGATGGATGATCAAGGTAATGTCACTAGAAACAAGGCTAGGTTAGTTGCTCAAGGATACCGTCAAGAAGAAGGTATTGATTTTGATGAGACATTTGCACCCGTAGCACGACTTGAAGCTATTAGAATGTTATTAGCATATGCTTGTTATAGAGATTTTACACTTTACCAAATGGATGTTAAATCCGCTTCTTGAATGGTGTTATTCAAGAGGAAGTGTATGTTGCACAACCTCCCGGGTTTGAATGTCATGATTCACCACATCATGTCTTCAAACTTAAAAAGGCTCTTTACGGCCTCAAACAAGCTCCAAGAGCTTGGTACGAGAGGTTAAGTACTTTTCTTCTTAATAATGGTTTTTCAAGAGGTAAAGTTGACACTACTTTGTTCATAAAAGAACAAGGTAGGAATCATTTAATTGTTCAAGTATATGTTGATGATATTATTTTTGGTGCTACTAACAATTGTCTTTGTGAGCAATTTGCTAGTCTTATGCAAGGTGAGTTCGAGATGAGCATGATGGGCGAGCTAAACTATTTCCTTGGATTACAAATCAAGCAAACCAAAGATGGTGTGTACATTTCCCAAGCCAAATACACAAGAGACTTGCTCAAAAAGTACAATTTTGGTGAAGGAAGAGAGGTGAACACTCCAATGAGCACAAGTGCAAAGCTTGACAAGGATGAAAAGGGAAAACATGTCGAGGTAACCTTGTATCGTGGCATTATAGGTAGTCTACTTTACTTAACGGCTAGTAGACCCGATATTTTACATGCGGTATGCTTATGTGCTAGATTTCAAAGTGATCCTAGGGAGATGCATTTTATTGCGGTAAAACGCATCCTTAGATACCTTAGAAGTACTTTGAAATTTGGTTTATTTTATCCTAAGAATGCATGTTTTGATTTAAGAGGTTATTGTGACTCCGATTATGCGGGGAGTCTAGTTGATAGAAAGAGCACCTCCGGAACTTGTCAGTTTCTTGGAGATTGTCTCGTTTCTTGGTACTCCAAGAAACAAAACAGTGTGTGTCTCTCTCTACGGCGGAATCCGAATATGTGTCGGCCGCCTCGTGTTGTGCACAATTGTTATGGATGACTAACACGTTAAATGATTATAACATTCACTTCTCAAAGGTGCCAATTTTGTGTGATAACACGTCCGCCATAAATATTGCACAAAATCCCGTCCAACATAGTCGGACCAAGCACATTGAAGTGAGGTATCATTTCATCCGTGACTGTGTACAAAAGAACTTGGTAAGTGTAGAATTTGTTCCTACACATGACCAACTTGCGGACATTTTCACGAAACCCTTGCCTAGTGATGTATTCTTATCTATAAGAAGTAGGTTGGGGTTGCTCAATATGGGTTGACAAAACCATCTTGAGTTTTGAGCATGAAAATTTCAAAAATTTTCAATATCAGTAGACATAAAGCGCTTTATCTCAAATTGTTCAGGCGTTCGATGTCACATCAAGCGCCTGATGCTAAGGATGTCACTCGTTCGAAGTGACATCAGGCGCTTTATTAGGTCGTTCGATGTAGGATTAAGCGCTTTATCTGAGTGTGTTCACTCGTTCGAAGTATCATTAAGCGCTCAATCCTCCTTTTCCAGTCGTTCAATGTGACATTAGCGCTTCATACACATTTGTGAAGTCGTTCGATGTCACATTAGGCGCTTTAACCCTATTCTTTCACTATCTTTTCGCCGCCTCTTCAGTTTTTCGCGCCATTCAAGGACCATCAATTCACAGCCGCCTCTTTCTCTTCCCTTTCCCACGTTCTGCCATCTCCTCTTCCCCATTCACTCAAACTTTCATCTTCTTCCTCTATCCTCTCTCCCACTCTCCCACTTCTCCTTATTTTCTTCCCCACCATTACTCCACAACTCATCATCTCTTCTCTCCTCACCCTTTAAAAGCCAACCTTCTCTTTTCTTTCCTATCACTCATCCTCTTCATCTTCCTTTGAATTTTTTTAGACCTCTCCTTCCTCCAACAATGGCTTCCGCTGGTCCTTCAAACGCCCAAGATCCCAAAGCGAAAAACAACGGCTGGACAAGCATTGTCGAGCCTCCTGCAATCATCGCCATCCGTGAAGGGCTCACCAAGGACAACTTTCCTTGGTTGAAAAGTTTGAGCCCGACATCAAGAAACCTCCACGCTCCATTGATAAAGGGGTTCACGTTTCCTACCATTCCTGTATGCTATACCAGGAGTGGGTAGCAAACAACCGTCTGATCATCCCTCTGAAGCTGCTCAACCTCAGCAATGCCTGAGACGAGCAGTGCACTGGAAATTGTTCCTTTCCTGGAACATCAAGGCTGGACATCCCTTTGGTCCAGACTTGACATGAAAAATTCTCCCGCGAGCACACCGCTGTTCTACTCCAACTTGTGGGTCACCCCACAATCTGAGTCTCAACCTTCTCTCTCAACTCCTTCATTGATGGTACTCCTCTTAGCTTCACTGTCCCTGAAATCTGTGAAGTTTTGCGTATCAGAAATGAGGGCTTGACAGATTTCTCCGTATTTGACTGGAGTTCCAAATACGGCGTCTCCGAGCAGGACGTTAAATTTGATTGGGGTATTACCCCTCTAAAAGACTCAAACATGCCGTTGGTGGATCGCATTCTGCTCGCGGTTGTCACCTACTGCATCAATGGTAAGGCCACTAGAA
The DNA here is from genome assembly GCA_036186865.1 of Eustoma russellianum. Lineage (NCBI taxonomy): Eukaryota > Viridiplantae > Streptophyta > Magnoliopsida > Gentianales > Gentianaceae > Eustoma > Eustoma russellianum. Next base: position 28,070,624 of record AP025072.1, read on the forward strand.
ATCCCAGCAACATGGATTTCTATGTCTCTTACCGCCTCAAGCACCTTACTCAGCTGAATCTGGCCTGGATCATCATCGAAGTCATGTTTGCGGCTCTTCGAAAGGGTCCAAAGCTCTGCCTTTTGCCAACATCACGATTTTGCTCAAATCAAAGGCATTGTATTAATGATGATGATTTGTCCCTGTTGCCAAATCCGATCTTTATGATCACTATAACATCGCCCAGGCCGTTGACTCGCAGAAAAGGAAGCCACCACTATTCCTGACGATGATGAGGTCGAAGAAGGACCTCCTGATGCCACGGTGGTAGTGATTCTTCGGAATTACTATCACGCATTGCTGCCCTTGAACAAACCGTTCAGCAGTTGCATCTTCGTGATGCTGAGCATGAAGCTCGGCATGCGCGAATGAACTGCGCATGACTGCATTTCGCAATGCATTCATGCAGATCAGTCCATGGGCTCTTCCTCCTAATTTTGATGATTTAGGGGGAGAAAGTGGTGGTGGTGGTGGTGTGGGTGATGATGCTGCTGGTGAGGTGCTTGGTGCTGGTGGATCCATGGGTTCACGGATTTTGCCGCTAGTGGTGGTTTTGGTTTTAGTGGGTTTACACCACCAAGTGGTGGTGCTATGTAAATTTTTTTATATTTGTTGGTGTTAATTGTTTTTCTCGCAATTATTGAATGAAATTTTTATAACTTGAATTTATTGTTGATGTTCATTAAATTGTTTCATCATTTCATTCAAGTTATTTCTTTTTCATTGCACTTAGTGAGGGGGAGCATATATTAAGGGGGAGCTTTGTTTTTGCATTTGTGAAATCATCAAAAAGAGGGAGAATGTTAGATCATGTTGAGTTTTGATGATTTGCACATTTTGGCACATTGAACAACCCATTAGGCGCTTCATGTGTGTTGTTTGAAGTCAGAATACTTCGAACGCCTACATTAGGCGCTTAATGTACCTTGGTGGAGTCCAGTACACTTCGAACGCCTAGATTAGGCGCTTTATGTAAGTGTCTGGACTGCGAACACTTCGAACGCCTAGATTAGGCGCTTCATGTGAGTGTTTGTAAAACAGGACACATTGAACGCCTGATTAGGCGCTTTATGTGACCTGTTGAAAAGTGCGAACACTTTGAACGCCCTTTAGGCGCTTTATGCAGTCCACTATGCCAAAAGTACTTTTCCCCTGGCTGGGCACGTACTCCTAAGTACTTTCTCTGAGTAAAAGTCAGAGTTAGTTCGAACAAGCGTGAAGTGCCACATTAAGCGCTTCATGTGACTTCGAACGCCTTAAGATGCCCACATTAGGCGCTTGATGTGACTTCGAACGACTGTTCATTTTCACATCAAGCGCTCAATGTCACATCGAACGCCTGTGCTTTTGCACATTAGGCGCTTCATGTGACCAACGTTACAAAGGTCTTGAACTTCACTTTTTAACATCAGTTGACTCTTTGTACCCTCTCTTTTTTAGTGTCTTTTTTGCAGACTCCTCTCTGTTGAAGTTTCTCAGGTTTCCTTTCTTGGCATTCATTTTGAAATCTCTCCAAGAATGTTGCTACATGCCAAAGGAAGATCTCCAATGATGAGGACTCACCAACACATGATGCCAAAACTCATTAATGTCAGTGCAGAGGGTTTCAAACGGGAAGAAACTTTGAAGTTGATAAAATAGGGTTTCTTCCATATTCTTCTCCAACTTTCTACTACACAAGCTCTCAAGTCCTCTCAAGCTCAAGCTCTCAAAATATTTGTAATCCTTGTATATCTTTACTTTATTGTTGAGAGTGATTATTGTAAGAAGAAGTCTTCTTCTTGGTGAGATTTTCTGTGAGAGATTTTGGTAGATTGTTGGTCAAGGAGCAAGGGTGCTCTTTGTTTAAGTTTTCTAAACTTTGAAGGGTTTGTTGATAGTGTGTGGTGCACTATTCTCCCTACAAGATTTCTTTGAGGGCAAAGAAGATCTTTGGAGGCAAAACTTCAAAGTGTTAGAACTCTTGGTTGTGGTCTAGGCAAGGTGCCTAGTTTGTATTCTTTTGATTTTGTTTTGGTTGTTGTTTCCCCCAAAAGAAATAACAATCCCCATTTCAAAATCCTTCTTGTGAAACATCAAGAAGGTAGAGGAGTAGAGTCTCTTGACTTGAACCTCTATACATACTCGTGTTCTTTCTTGTCTTTCAAGTTTTATCTTTCTAAAGAACACATCCAAGTATTGGTTGCACTCAAAAACGAAAAATAGCCACAAAATATCCATACTTGGTGAACACACTATTCAACCCCCCCTTCTAGTGTGTTCTAAGGGACCTAACAGTATTCAGTAATACCTACTAAAGTATATCTTTGGAATCATTTGGAGCATGCACGAATTAGTCAGTATCTTCTATACAACAACAATTTTACCATACGATTTGTGCAGAAGACTGTTTTCGCGGTTCGAATCCGTGATGTCAAGGTTACAAAATAGTAACATTACCAGATATTCGAAGACTCGCACTCAGTAAACAAGTGATAGTATTATCAAATTATTTACGGTTACATATGTCTAAGATGTTCACTAAAGACATAGGACACATAAAATCTCATTGCTACAGGTTGGAATTATTCGGTAATAAAATTTGTTGCTTGTTTCTTAAGTTTGATTTAATCCGAACAACACTTAATACGATAATCTTTCTTTTTTTTCTAATATATCTTTTCAGTTATATTTTTGTTCTGTCTTACTTTTACATTTCATGCGAAAATGCTTTACACCAAATAAATGAATCATTGTAAAAATCTATTAACGAAAATGGAGATTTTTTTCATAATGGTTATGCATCATATATGATTATTGTCAATGAAAACCTTCGGAAATAAAATATACTGCCTATTAACCAAAAATAGAGATTTGCACAGTCATTATGCATCTTATAATTACGTAAAAGAAAAACAAAAGCCGTCTAGAATCATATATGAAAAGGCCAATGATAAATATACACATTTCTTATTTTTACATTATTGATTTTATCTGATAGTTCATTTTTAACAATTAATCAAATAACTAAACGACAACAAAAACAATCATATCTAGTATATCTCAATGACATCACAAGTTATCGCTAGGATCTGGGGAAGGTGAAAGGCAGACAAACAATACCTCTATCCCAAGGGATAGAGAGTTTGCTTCCAGTTAGACCTCCGTCTCTATATGTACCTGCACAGATATCATAATAATATGAATATGTCCTAGTGAAGAGATTTTATTAAACATACACAGAAGTCTTCCGATATTAAAATAATCATAACTGTGGATCTGCACAAATAGTTAAGAAACAAAGACAAAACAAAAATGTGCAAAGTCAACATAAAATGTAAATACTATCTAATCATCTAAGTGTACTTTAAGGTGCCCATATATTCTTCCTACCCCTCCTTAACCTTAATCCTCTGCCTCTATGAACTCCTATCCTGTACCATGTCCTCTGAGAGGTGCAACTCTAGTAAGTCATGGCTAATATACTCATCCACGTTAGTTTGGGCCTGTCTTTACTCCTCTTCCCTTCTACAGTGAGTCATTCAATTGCTCTGACAGACACCGTTGTCTGCCTCCTCTTGACATGCCTAAACCATCTCAGTCTTTCCTCTCTTATATTATCTGCTACACTAGTCACCCTTAACCTTTCTCTGTGTACCTTATTTCTTATCCTGTCTACCCTTGTATGTGCACACGTCCACCTCAACATCCTCATCTCTGCCACTTCCATCTTCTGTGATTGTGTCCTCTTGATGGCTCAGTAGTCTGTTCCATAACATTATCAGCTGCACTGCCACCCTATAAAATTTTTCCTTTAATTTAATTGAAAAATTCTTGTCACAAAACACCCCTGAGGCCGCCCTCCACCTACACCAACATGTCTGAACTCGGTGTGTTACGTCACTCTCTATGTCCCCATCTTTCTGTATGGCATAACTCAGTTAGTACTTAAACCAGGACATGTGTAGAGTAGGTGCGATACTGATATCTGAGCCAGTAGACTATACCATTGTATCCGGTCTAATTAGGTTAAAGAGTTCTTGTCTCAATTTGTAATAGCCACCTTGTATAGGTTCTGACAATGACTTAACAAACTAAAAAGCAACTGATTCCTAATTTACCTCTTTTATGCAGATGAGGGTTTAGCCTTTTCTACAAGTGAGAAACTGTTTGTTTAAACTTTTCGGTTTGCTAAAAATTTGCTTAACTTCCTATGATGCATAATTGAAGTTTATAGAAATGATTCTATACTGAACCAATTCCAAGATTCTCGATAAACCCAATCACATTGGCAAAAGTCCCAAGTGTCTACTGAAAATTAAAAAAGAACAAAAAGCTGACAAAACACCTCGTTCCAAACCTAAATGCAAACACTATGAATAACGTTTTTGATACACTAAACTCCTATATTTGTTTAGCATTTGGAAAGGAATCGGATTGTTTCGCATTCTGATGCACGCAGCATTATCCTATACAGCAAAACCCCTCTTCCTTCACAATTTTCAAGCAGTAAAAAAAATGAAAAACTAGCTGCATTATCGTGAAACTTTAACATTAAATGAAAAATTAAACCTTCACTTTTATATCAATAATAGGAAAATATAGATAAAGTTAAATTTACACTTTTATATATTGGCCTTACGTTGTTTATATTAGGGTTGACAATAGCATCCTATAAACACGATAAGAATTTAAACATGTTCTTCGTATGTTCGATAAAAGTCAGGTTAGACTAGAAAATGACCCAGAAATTCATAAGTCGTGTTTAGATCAATTCGTAAGTTAGATTGCCAGATACATTTGAAATTTTCGATTCACAAGTAAACCTAAACACGACAAAAATATAGCAAGTTTATGTTCATGGTTCGAGACTTTAATATGTCAAATAAACATTACAGGTGATAAACCAGAATTAATCGTCTGTTAGTCAACAACCGTCAACGGTATAACTCCTACAGTTCATCACCCAAGCCCCGCTGTTCAGCCTTGAGTACACTTCGGCTGAGTCCATGACATCCATTTTACTATCGAAGAATAAGCCAAGGACTGCACCTCGGTACCGAACTCCAACATCAGCTTCAGCTTAAGTGCTACACTTCAGGTCACTTCGGTCAGATTCAATATTGCACTTCGTCAAAGCCTAGTTTTGCACTTCGGCAAAGGAATCAAGCGCAACATCACATCATAGAACCATCAGGCAGAAGTGCATTTCAAAGAAAGAGTACACGTCTGGCTATTCAGCCTGTACACGCCAAAGTCACTTCAGCCGACCTACTGGTCACATCAGCAGACCTACTGCATTATAGGTTTTCTGTCCCAAGCAAACATCTTATCCGCTATCAGAGTCCAAGGACGGAAAAAACCAATAAAAGCAAGCCAAGACAGACCAGAAAGGGGATCCGAAATCCATTCTTCATACAACTTGGAGCTAATACATTGAATTTTCTCATCAGCCAATAACTGTGAGAATTTTCCAACTCCATACACTAAACTACATTCTCAGTGAGAAATGGCACAAACTGACTTGAGTGTCGGAAGGTTTTACCCGGGGTCATCCTCCCGGGACCTCTGATCTTTGATTCCTCGTGCAGGACTTCCAGGAAGCTATTCCAGCTGCAGTCTTCAAATCAGTTAACTTCTCTTCAAGTTAGCTGACGACGTTTATTTGAGGTCATCTTAGATCCTGGTGAGATCCGGCTTCATCAACAGGTTCGAGTTGACATCTTCAAACTCATTAAGTGAAACGACTTATTTCTCTTTGATGATTTGTGTGGTTATTCAAATATTATAATTTTATGTTAAAACTCATTATTATTGTTTATGCTAATTCAACTTTTAGATGACTGATTCCGTTGCTCTATCTCCTTCATGAATCTAGTATGCCGTAATTTTGAAACAATCGACTTCAGTTCTCTGAAGATCAAGAACTCAAACTATGCAAAAAAATTCACCCTTTAGTTTCAAAAAAAAAAGTGACGGGTCTTGAAACAATTGGTAAGGTTGATGATTTATGACTTAAGATCATTGGTTTGAGACGCTGAAACAGACTCTTACACAAAATATAAGATAAGGACGCATACATCAGATCGCAAACAACTACATTATATTAAAACTCTTTGAAATTTGCATTTTTAAATAAATCTCCGAAACAAAATTCAACAGTCTGAATATTGAGAAAGAGCAGCAAGACGACAAACACCTCGTCACCAAAAACCAAAGAAGCAAAAGGAAAAAAAGAAAAAAGGACGGAAAGGGAAGTAGTGGCATTTGCATAATTCCACCAAATTTGAGGCCTGTTTCTAAAATCTTTGTCTCATTTATTAAATCATATGCCCCAAATTTAACACAAATCCATTTCATTCTCTGAGCATCAAGTAGTAAACAGCAGAAAGCATTCCCCTGTTTATTGACACCATTTCCCCTGAACACATACAATTCATTCCGAGGAAACCCAAGTCCTTTTGAGCAAAATACTCGACCAAATAGCAGTCCCTCTTGACCTCTGTCATCAAGTTGGCATATTTGCATTGAATCACACTAGCCCACATAATCTTTTACCCATATTATTGGACAAATTTTTGATCTTTGCCTTATAAACCCCCACCAGCTTACTGTCATATACTTACTTGTAGCCATTTCTTTGCTTATTGGTAATACATTAATTTTTTTTCTAGGTTCAGCTCAGAAATGGAGAAAGTCATGATCTTGACTATCTACTTGCTTAAATCTTGCGGAATAGTAGTGTTAAGCAAAAAGTGCAGTCTTTTTCACCTCATTTGCAATCTCTTTAAGGCCCTCTGTTTCTTTAGGAGCTTTTAGCTTCCTTTGTATTCTGTCCTCTTTTATGATTAGAATGGGTTGCAGGAGCATGTTATCAGGAAATTTGGATCCAGAGAGGAAAAGAAGTGGTGGTTGAGAACAAAACAGGCTGGGAGAGGTTCTTGCCGCGGAAGTTAGGCCATATTTTTCTGCTTACTGTACCCCAAGAAGGATAATCTTTCCGGCAATAGAAGGAGTTTTGTTGAGAATCTTGTTCCTTTCTGGCTGTATCAGTAGCTCTCTGTGATTAATTTGCAAGCCCCATACAATTTGTTGCATGGTATCAATATGGGGTACTTGTTGAAGGAAGCTTTGAAGAATCTTTGTGGAGTCAATCAATGGTCTTATGCTATTTTCTGGAAGATTGGTTGCCAAAATCCCAAGTGAGTTCAGAAATAAATTTATCCTATTCTTGGTCTGAGTATTGATTATGAGATTAGTGAAATGCAGGCCAAATGATAAAAAGGGTAAATGTGAGTTAATGTTTTTGGATTGTAGAATGCTGCTGCAGTTCATGCACTAGTGCTATTCTCTTTGACGGTTGATTTGGCTATTGCTCTTGTTCTTTTTCATTCCCCCCAAGAAAAGTATTTCTCTTTCTCCTCGGATTTTGTGCAGACTGCTCTTATTTTCTCCAAAAAGACAAAGAAAAAGGAGGAGAGGGGAAATAAATATATCATATGCTCTTTTATTCTGTTATGTGTGGTGTGTTTTCAGAGAAGTTAGATTTTTTAGTAGAATTTAACCCAGTTTTCTGAAAGACATGCTTTTTGGTGGAAAGGGAATAAAGTGAAATTAATTTCCATCTTGAGGCATATAGTTTGAGAACCATTTTTCACTGTTTTTTTAATTGTCGAATTAATTTTCAGCTTGACAGGAAAATAAGTTTCAGAAGCTGAAAGTTATTGTTCATATTTTCGTCATTATAGTTCTGATATGATACTGATTTGACATGAACATAGATTGATTGGAGTTTTCTTTTCCTTGGTTTAGCTTTATTCTGGTATTTCTCAGTTTCTGTTTTTGGACTTTTCTGGTTGGTCCAGTCTGCTTTGTACCAAGGAATCTTAGTTGGGGGAGAAAAAAAGAAGATTTTGCTTTGTTTTACTCAGAGCAAGACCTTTCACATGTCTTTTTCTTTCAAGAACATACTTGTTCTGATTCTTTGTTGTTTCTTCCACATGTCCTTAAATTTTTGCTCTATGATAATTTTTAACCGTAGTTCCTGTGTTTAATGAGCTTCAAATGTTCACCCAGCTTGAAAAGTTGTGAGATCTGCGGATGTTATTAGTCTGTGTTCAGTGTTTTTACCATTATTACTTGCTTAGTCTCTTCATAGTACAATTTTATCCAGAAATGCAGGAATTCTGTGCTAATGAGTACTACTTATTTTCCTTGGCAGGCTACTGATATGGGAAGAATGTTATTATGAAAACTCTGGGACATCTGTTTCGAAATCTAATTTTGAGGCATGGAGTTCAGCTGAAGTGAATAATGGTCAGCTTGGAAGGCAAGCAGATAACCGAGTCCATTTCCTTGTAACCAAGATGATGATGGACAATCATGTTAATATCATAGGAGAAGGGTATATAGTTATATTGATTTGATGAAAGTGTCTATTTGTGTATCAGAAATATTCATCCTATAACACCCTTTATGATCCGTTACAGTCTAGTCGGGAGGGCGGCTTTTACTGGGAGTCATCAGTGGATCCTTTCACATAACTATTATCAAGCAGCATTCCCGCCCGAGGTATGTCATGTTCTATGAATACTATATTGACCAAGATACTTTGTTCTTCTGTATGGTTGTTGCCCCTAGTGGTGCAACTGCGTTCAAGTTGATTCATTGACATTTTGTGTTCTTTCTTTTACTTAATTTACACACTTGTTTAAACATAAATGCACTGCTTGGCTAAAATTCCTTCTTTTGTGTATGTTCCCTATGTTGTCTAGGAAGTAAGGGTCTGAGATGCAATTTATTTCTATGGGATGAGGCACTTGCACTCAGATCTCCGCATCTATCTGCATTCGAATTGATGAAATCCTTTACAGAATTATAATTTCTGAAAATTTCACGGAGTGCCAGCTCCGAGAATCTGCCCCCCCCCCCTCCCTACTGCATCTGACTTATGTGACTTGGCTATTTCTATTGCTTGCTGATTGCTATTTAACTATTTTCATTTTGTTAGGTGTTGAAGGAAGTATTCCAGCAATTTTCAGCAGGCATGCAGGTGTGAATCATCGCCATCTCTCTTGTGTACTGATTTCTCCCTTTTAGCTTGTGTGTTACAATTTGTTGACTTTGTCTTGCAGACGATTGCCGTAATACCTGTGCTTCCTCATGGTGTGGTTCAACTTGCTTCAGACATGCGTGTATGTCCTTAGTATCATTTTCCAGATTCTTAAATGTCTTTTTCGCTGTACGTCATAGTCATAACAATGCTTTGGTTATATCAAAAGTTGGGTCATCTTATTTAAACTATCTTCTTCTCTAAAAGTTTTAACGGTAAGGTATTTTGTTACACTTGAAGCAAACTGGAATCCTTGAATCTACGGACTAGCTTTCTACAAAGGTGAATTCTTGATGTGGTTTCCTCTTGAAATGACTGTAGTCTAATAGCTTGTCTCTGACGAGGGCATTGGATCAAATAAATTGACTTGTGACTCTAATTCAATAAGCGCGAAAAGAACATTTTATAGGATTGCTATGTCTCCACTTATTCTAGAGTAAATGGTAACGCAGGTAGAACATGGCATGTATTTATTCAGTTGGAGATGCCATTCACTGAATGGATACAGCTGAGTGACTAATCTTTTCTGCCTCAGGTAATGGAGAATACAGCTTTTGTGGATGACGTGAAGAAGTTGGTCCTTCAATTGGGATGTGTCCCAGGCATCTTGCTGTCTGAAAACTATACATCAAATGAAACTACCCCAAAAATTGGAATACCAGTTGGAAAATCCATCGCCGGAACTCTAAAGCCATTGGTAAACGAAAGCTGTAACTACAAAGGAGAGTTTGCTGACAAGGCAGCATTAGCTAGCCTTTCGCATGTAAGATCTGCCATGTTTCCACCATCCTCAAGCTTGTCAATGCCACATGATACACAATATGAAGCAGAAATGACACCTCAGCAAATGCGCGTCATACTTACATGACCCAACTGGCTAATTCAGTTGCAAAAGCTGAAGTAATACCTGCAAATCTAGAAACGTGGTTGAATCAGCCGACTTTTGGTTGCTTTCCAAGGTCAACTTTTGATATGCAACCAACAGTCGGTTCATCATCATTCGGTGGTGGCTTATCCATGATAGAGCAACAAATTTTACCTGGAAGAGCTGTCCAGGAACATAACAGCAACAAGCTAAATGTATCCGCTGGGTTGCTCACGTCTAGCCTAGAAACTAATTCTGGATTAGTCCCAGCTTCATCTCAAGGCTTTGGTAATTGTCTACCTGCTGCAGAAGGTGAATTATATGGCGTTGCAATGGGTAGTCTAAGTTCCTGTTCATTTGGATCTCTTTCTAATGCAAACCTGCCTTCCAGAACAAATGAATCTGGACTGCTTCAAGGAGTGAATAAGGTTAAGTTTGCTAACTCCCCAAAACCTGTCATGTCCTCGTCCGGTGTTTCTGAAAACTCGGATATGAATAAAGTTCTAACAAGTAGCTTTGCTAGTGGGTACAGTTCTATAGATAACCAGGTACAGGAAGACGTGGTTGATGTAATTAATTATTTGGACTATGACTTGTATAAAGCCCTTAGTGTCCCGCGTTCTGCTCATATGTTGAGTAAAGCCTCAAGTGAATCAATGTCTGGTCCTGTTCGTAAGGAAGAAATGGAAGAATATGGAGCGCATGGTGATATCACTTATGAAGTTAATAATACTGAGCTGTGTTCTGGAGATGACCTGTTTGATGTTTTAGGGGTTGATTTCAAAAACAAATTGTTGAATGGAAGCTGGAACAATTCCCAGGACAGTGGTTCAGAATCAAGCATCACAAATCTGAAAAACAAAAACCCAGCTGCTGTGAGAGATTCTTTTGCTGCTGCTGACTTAGTAGCTTTGAACCGAGGAAAAGCAAACAACAATATGCCAGAAATGAGGGGTAAAGATCACCTCTTAGATGCTATGATTTCGAGTATTCAATCTTCTGCGAAACAAACCTTGGACGATAACACTTCTTGCAAGACAACCATCACAAACACAAGTAGCTCTCTGTTCCTAATGTCTCTGCTTCTGGTGGCAAGGTTGGGGTATCTGGTCAAATGCAGGCTGAGTTATTTGGTTTTACCAAGTCTGCAGGAAAACCAGCTTTGTTTGGCTCCTCTCTGCTTAATCCTGAGCCTTGCAAGGATTCTGTAAGGAGCTACTCCCAAGTTAGTCCCTTATATGGATCCCAAATCAGTTCATGGATTGATCAAGATCTAGACCATAAGCCTACTAGCAGTGTGTCAACTGGTTATTCTAAGAAAACTGATGATACTGGCAAATCAAATCGCAAAAGGCTTAAACCTGGGGAGAATCCTCGACCAAGGCCAAAAGACCGACAGATGATACAAGATCGCGTGAAAGAATTGAGAGAAATTGTGCCCAATGGGGCAAAGGTGATTTGCTTTTCTCTCTCTCCCTTAATAAAACCCCCTTGTCTCCCCACCACTCCCCAAAGAAAGAAAACAACAGCAGAAAGTTGTGCTGATGCAGTATACTCATACATGATGATATGTGCAGTGTAGCATTGATGCACTTTTGGAGCGTACGATCAAGCATATGCTTTCTTGCAAAGTGTAACGAAGCATGCTGACAAGCTGAAGCAGAGTGGACAATCAAAGGTGAAGCCAATATTAGAATAAAGAAACTTTTCAAGAACAGTTCATTTGTTAAATTTGCATCTATTGAATAATATGCATGACAGATAAGTAGTGTTCCCCTAACTCTCTATTATTTTTGGGAAAGCGAACCAACAATAACAACCAAACAACCATACTCAGTATATCCCAACGATAGCAAAAGCTTTCGCTAGGGTCTGGAGAGGGTGAGAGGCAGGCAAACAATAACTTCATCCCAAGGGACAGGCTTCCAGTGAGACCCCCGGCTCTATATGTACCTACATAGATGACACAATATATGAATATGGTGTGTTAGAGAAAGCGAACCATAAGATAATTAAACAATACTTTGCTGTTGAAGCATTAAGATTGATCATCTTCAATTTTTACAAGTTGCAGATTTTTAGCCAGGAAAGTGGCCTCGTCACTAAAGCTAACTGTGATGGAGGTGCTACATGGGCTTATGAAGTGGGCTCACAATCTACGGTCTGTCCCATCATAGTCGAGGATTTAAATCAGCCACGGCAAATGCTTGTTGAGGTAATGGATTGATCCCTTCTTTCATTTGTTTTTTTGCCGTTATTATCATTCTTTTACTTTATTTCTTGGTTGTTCTTCTCATTAAAGACTTCTTTTTTGTTTTCTTTTTGTACAAATATTTCCCTTCTACTAGATGCTTTGTGAGGAAAGGGGATTGTTTTTGGAAATAGCTGACATCATCAGAAGTCTGGGTCTGACCATCTTGAAGGGTGTTATGGAAGCTCAAAAAGACAAGATTTGGGCTCGGTTTGTAGTCGAGGTATTTCATTCTACTGAGGTCTCACTAGATCTTATTGGCATTTTATTTTGCATGCTTCATACTTTAGCAAAAAAGGTATTGGGATCAGTGAAAAATATGCGAACAGTGTATAATGTAGAGCAATAGACTAGCTACTAAGGATTGGAAAAGGTGGTTAATTGCCCATCAAACCCTTCCTCAAAGCTTTTATACGTGATCTTAGCAATTTCCCAATAAGGGCTCCCCTTGAGCCTCGGCCATTGAGTTATCCTCCTACAAAACCTTAAATAAATAGACTCCAAAATTTGCTCACATATAGGACATGTACAAAGATGTATTGCATATTGCATATTTTTGCCTCCTTTCAGATCTATATCTTGGCACCTTAGTTCACAATATAGTTTATACTTGTGGGTTGTGAACATAGGTCAAGGACACACTCTTCCTTGATTTTGGAATATGATGGAATAAAACAAAATGGCTCACTAAATTGGATGTGCTTCTTATATTGTGAAGTAGCAGTTAATCGACACAGCTTGACATAATTTTAATTATGGGTCATTGGGAAACAACTTTTGTGTGTTTCTAACGCATGGGTATGGTTGTGTACATCCGATCCCCCTATAGTAATGTTGTTGTGGTGGTTGTGAACAAGCCAAACCGTTCAATGAGCGATTTGGGCTCTTTGTAGAAGTCAATTTACCTGTTCTAGTCATACTTGTTTGTGAGTTCCATATACTTGCAAGTTTAACTATAGTGCGTACTGCAGAAGAAACCTGTCTCCTGATCTCTAGGCATAAAAGATTTTGCTAAAGCATGGAAGCTTTAACCTTACTGTTTTCAGATTTCCTGTTCACCCCTAGCTCGAGTTGTTGTGTTTCTCAACTTCAAGGTTTTGACGTTTTCACATATGTTTCAGATCATTTCCACCCATGGTAGCTTGAAATTCATGGCGAAAAACCTTTAGGTCTATCGGTTGAGTAGCATTTATCCCATTCCCGGGTCTCGAGTTCAATTCCCTTCCCCAATTTTTTTTTTTTTAAAAAAAGCTTGAAATTCATGGACTAGAGTTAGCTTTGGCCTTCATCTCCTCTAAACATATGTGTACATGTACATATGCCACTACAGTTTTTGGTTGTATCAGAATAATTTTGTCTATTTTTCTACTATGTTAGTGATTTCATCAAGTTATATAATTTTGAACCAGGCTAATAGGGATGTGACCAGAATGGAAATATTCATCTCCCTCGTTCGCCTCCTGGAGCAGAACATAAAGAATGGTGTTCCATCAGCCAGTGGCATCAACAACCACGCTATGATGGCTCAACAGTTCCCTTGTACATCAATTCCCGCGACAGGTAGATCAGATCATGTGGGCTGTAGTCAGAGTTAGTCTTCCGAATATCGGTCTGGATACGTTAAGAGCGAGCCGATGCAATGCTTGCCGTGACTGACATATTCTCCAGAGTGACCGCCCTCTAGTTGTGAAGATGAAACTAATTTGGCATATGTGGAGCTGGGTTTATATATGTATGTTAAAACAGCTCAGAATCAAGCTCGTGCTTGGATTTTCGCGGTTTTTTGGGGTAGTTAATGTGGTAGCTCTATGTTATTCTTCCTCAGGAGATGTTATTTTTTTTAGCAGTGTCCAACAGCTTGGCCTTTCGTAATTTCAGGGTAGATTAGAAGTGGTACTTGAGGGGAATGAAGAGCAGTTAAATAGGGAGCTCAAGGCTTTATATAGATTTGAATGTGCGAAAATTCTTAGATATTTAGCTTGCGGCTGTTATGTTTTCTGAGAAAACAAATGCAGTTAGTTTTCTGGAATCAGCTCGTTCAACCACAGGAGTTTGAAAAATACCAAGTGTTTCTTCTTTTATAAAAGTTACCTGCTAATGGCTTTAATTTTTGTCTACAGTATTTCCTATTTATCTACAGTAACTTGGTTAGACTATTGATGGCTATAAGGTAACGTTTAGTTACTTACTCGGACATATGTACAGTAACAGTCCAAAGTTATAGCATTACAAGACTAAGTATGGTAGTTTGGTCTTACCATTGCTGCCTGACTTATGTTTCACTTCGGCACTTCGGCTCAGCACATAGTTACTTTAGCTCTACTTTGTTGTCTTTCTCCATCAGCTAGTCTTAATTATGTGTTTCACTTTACCTTACTCTTTTGCTTTCTTTAGTTCAGCACAGCTTTGCTCTGCTCATCCTTTCCTCAGCTTAGCCAAGCCATCCTTACGTCTCTGACTTTGGCCACTTGTTTTTTTTCCAGCTCGGCCATTACTTTGTTCCAATCGGTATATTTCGGCTGAGCTCGGCACACTTCGGCTAGGCTTGTTTCTACAGTAATGAGACATCTCGATGTTGTATGTTATGTAAATATCCTTTCCAGTTTCCCATTAAGACATATATGGAAAGCTAATAAAACAAAAGATTTGTGTAAAACATATAGGGTCCGGATAATACATACAAGATTCAGGATAATATACGCAAAACGTATAAGATTCATGATATCTTTTTTAGGACACTAAATTCTGTGGAATTTATGCGGTTATCAGATTTTTCAAATGTGGACGATCTGACGTATGTGTGTGTATTCTTCCCGTAAAATCGAATTGAAGCCTAAATTTCGAACACGGCACTTTTCCATCATATTCAATTTGCTTGGACAAAAATTGCAGGCGGCTAGAATTCTACTTAAAGCCGAACATCAGTGAAAACTTATTTCTACCATATTTGACTGGGCAAACTTTCACTTGAGGTAACTACAAATGCACCCGGACAATTCTATAGAAACTCAATGTTATCTCACAGAGCAGATGCTCGCTCAACCTCTTCACTTATGTGTCTATTCAGTCAAGAGTCTATTCACAAACTCTGTAAGCTCTGTCTCGGCATGACAAAGTCTGCCTCTCTGCTGGCCATGCTACCCAAGCAAGCATATGTCAGCCGTCATCTCCAGCCAGACGTTCCAACACTTGGCGCCATATAGCTAGCACGCAGACGCCTCCCGCTAGCACAGACAGGACACGTGGCACTCGCCCACCAGCTCGACACATGCATTGCTATGCTACCCATGAATAAAAAGGAAAGAGAAAGGAAAAAAGGGGGCATGTTCTGTAAAAGGACCACCCTCACAAAAATAGAAGGCACAAAACAGGTTGCTCCACCTTGTAATCTAATTATCCAAACATCATGTCTATGACCAAAACTGACGAGTTTTGGAAAGTTTTTCTCGCAAAATAGACCTGGAACCTCTAACGTCGTCTTTTTCCTGCAGTTCTTCGGGAAGATTATCTCGACAAATTCACAAAGAGTTCACAGCATTACATCACGGATCATATCTGATCCTTTAGTGAAGATCCGACTTCATCAATTTCCAAACGGATTTTCAGTTTTAGCAATACTATAACCAAAGCACTAAAGCCTACTAGTGTACATATTTCTAGTGCAGCATATGATCAAATCAAAAGAAGTCACATACAGATTATAAGATATGATATAGTTTATTTATCAAATATACTAATCTATGCATGCGTTTCTGCTTAAAGTTTTGGCAGAAAAGTGGCCATATGAATAAATGCATATTGCCGTTAACCCCGCATCAAGCAACGCATTCCCACTTTACACGATTGGAATTGAATCATGCAAATCCTTGCTTGCTACTAAACACAAGAATATCATATACAATTTCCAACTTATACCAAACCCCATTTATTTTTCTAACCATTTCAAACCTCTTTAAAACCCCAACCCTACCGTTCCCTTGGCCTACCAAAATATTTCCCCCAAGACATATACTCTATGCCTACTGAAACAACAAAGCCTGACCCCTCGTTACCTAATGGGGAGAAACTACAACACCTAGAAACCGAGATCAAGAACATGATCACCGACTTAACGAATCGTCTAGCACGCCTCCAACATGTTCAGACGCCGGAAGGCTCGAGCCATGAGGACGATAGGCATGGCATGAGGGTTATCACACTGGCGGGAAACAATGTTGGCGCCACCATGCGTGGGGACATGGACGAGAAAGAAGGCCTAGGCGTTCCATTAGGGGAGAGTGAAGGGTTGAGTTATTATGTGAATAGCAATTTTCAGCCTCTAAATAATTCGATCATGATGGGAGGTAGTTATTCAACTAATGATCCGGGAGTTCATATGGATATGATAGTAGAAGATGAAGAAGACATTGCAAGACATGAAAATAAGGACATAAAGATGAAGAAAAGGGGAAGATCAAATAGTGACCATGTTACCGACCACTCAGAATAAGACAAATTTGTGTATTATCAATTTTCCTTCTTTGTATGTATACGTTAAAATATGTTACATCTTCTACTATAACATATTTCCTTTTGAGATCCTTAAATAAACTATGTCAAAAAGATTCCCCGGGACCTTCATTATTACATTTAAATGGATCTTTTATGGTACACAATTTCACCACTTAATTAATTCGCACAAATGGTTTTCCTTCAAATTAATAGTTAATTGCAACTGATATCCATACTTTTCCACAAAGTTTTAAGGAGCATCCATACTTTCATCTAATTCGTTTAACAGTCATACTTATTGCTGAAATAAACATCTGGTATCTAGAAACGGAAATTGACCTACTGTAGTCGGATTTTATCAAAATTCCTTTTATTTTTCACTGTTTCCACATTGGTGTCAAACTTTTCCCAACCATGGTTAATTCCTCATTTCCTCCATAATCCCAACCGATTTCTCCCTCCAAAATAGGCCTAAACCCAATTTTTTATCCTCCAATTCTTCTATACGTTTTCTCTGCAATTGAAGAAGAAGAGAAGGGGAAGTATAAGCATTGTCCACCACGCATGTGACCCCTCTCTTCGCCAAGTGCTGTCTTCTATCATTGAGTTGCTTTGCTCCCCTCCCATCCCTGTCCCAGACTGTAATTCCCCCCCCCCCCCCAAAATCCCAACTCCTCGTGGGAATACCCACAGGAACCATAAGGGAACATTGACAACTAGAAGAAAAAAAGGAACTACACAAAATGCTTGGACCATTTCATCATTTTTTCGTCCAACAATCTCCACTCTATCCTTTGGACTTCATCAATATTCAGCTTCTCAACCCCAATTCCACATGATACTTGAGCGACGGCAAGCTGTCGTCATAATCGCCTGCCGCAGAAAGGGACAAGGCAAAGCAGCAGTGGCCTGCCGCAGAAAATGCAGACGATTAACGGGCTTGGCTCTTTTTACGGTTGCAGAAAATGCAATGGGGCTATTTGATTTTTATTTCTTTATTATAAAAGTAGTGATACAAACCTTGGTTAAAGTCAGGTTAAAAGTGCGGTTAAGTCCGGTCAACAGTCGATTTAAGCATCCGGATGCCAAGTGTTGATTTCACCAATAAGTATGGTTGTTAAGCGAATTAGATGAAAGTATGGATGCTACTTAAAACTTTGTGGAAAAGTAGGATATCAGGTGCAATTGACTCTTCAAATTAATTCATAGGATCAGTTTCTAACCGAGTAAAGAACACATTCTTACTTGTCTTTGGAATATGATGGAATAAAGCAAAATTACTCACTAAATTGGTTGCGCTTCTTATTTTATGAAGTAGCAGTTATCGACACAGCTTGACGCAATTTTTATTATGGATCATCAGGAAATAAGCTATGTGTGATTCTAACATATGGATATGGTTGTATACATCCGATCTCATCATACCCTGCCATAAACGGAGGTCTTTAAAGTAATAGAGTAATGTTGTTGCTGTTAATTCATAGGATCACCAGTAGAAATCAATCAATAAGGAACAGGTTCCAGTTGAGTAACGAATTGATCACTTACTGAAGGACGGAAAAACCTATGGCTAAGTCAGAGTTTGATAATGTGGTTGCCATGGGCTAGTTCTTATGTTTTCTATAGACACGTTAAAATATTGTTGTAAGGTGTAATGATAAACTCAGAAACTAACTGCTGAATACGATAAGACACTTTTCGTCAGTCAACAATAGTCAATGTTAATGGGCTCCAACAGTGAAATATCTTCAATTTTATAACATGAGGAATGTTATGATTTAGTTTATGCTTTGGATGTTGTGTTCCTTTCTTTAAAATAAAAAAATTAATTCATGTTGCTTCATGAATACTATCTATAAACTTGTTATCATTATCGGTACACAACAATTTATATTTCTATGAGACGAGTTTACGCTTGATGCTTATCAGCTTTACTCCGAAGAAAATTAGACTGTGTGCCAAGAATATTATTGTGAGTAGCTTAGGCTCGTCAAGGCTCGAAGCTCGGTTTACAAAGCTTGATTGACAACCATAGATTTTTTTTATGGGATTGTCAATTGCGTTGGGCTGACCAAGTTTGACTCGTTTAGCTAAATAAATGATCCAGCTTTAAAATAACATGAAATCATCCAAGCTTGGATCTAAATTTTAAACCTCATCTAAATGTGGCAGAGCTTAGACTTTAAAAAGCTCATCCACATAACACTCGGCACAATATACTATGCAAATATAACTTGAATGAAACCTATTTTCTTGAAAACAATCACATAAGTAATATAATAAATTATACAGCTTAAAGTACAGAAATGAATAAGGTAGTGTTTTTATTCCGTTTAGGGTTTTATTCAGATCCGATCTCTCTAGTCCTCTTTTAAACTAATGCGTTATTTATATCACACAAAATATTTTGACAAAAATTTTTATCTCTTTGGACGTCTATATCAATAACACATCCAAATGAAAATATGTTACAAAATCAAAAAAAAAAAACCAACATGGTTGGCGTGGTGGTTCAGCACCTCGTCCCTTAAGCATGTGGTTGGAGGTTCGATCCGCATCCATGTGAATGGAGCAAATTATTTGGTCAGTTTCCTACCACTTAGTGTGCTGACTACAAGGACGGAAGATTATTCTTTTGGTTTTCGGATGGAGAATACCTTGGACAACCCAAAAAAAGGGAAAGGGAAGGCAATATGCAGAGGATAGGCTTCAAAATCTAAGTGGTAGTAAAATTGTGGCTTGAAAAATGTGCTAGCTGGAAATCCATCCGAAATCCATATGATAAAATTGAAAATCCAGAGTAAACTCAATATATGTGTTGTAAGACGTCATGAAGTCATAACGGTAAGGTTATGAAAAGTGACCATTTTCAATGGTCTAACTAAAGGAGTCCGGACAAAAATAAACATCATGAGTGAAGTCTAACTGAAGCTCAACATGTCCAGAAAATTCTCAGATATTTGATTCAAAAATTGCACATGAATAAAATAGTCACGGAAGGTACAAAGGATTTCGTAAATGACTATTGATCAATTAAAGTGTGTTACTATTCTAAGAAATTTCACTAGATAACAGTATGTGGGTATTATAGATAAAGCATTGTAAGCTCATACAATGGTTTCGAAAGATCAAGGAGAGTTGAAATGAAAAATGATGAATCTAGTCAGCATGGTCAGAGTTTTCGAGGCATAGGACATGTCTGATGAAGAGGTCGTGGTAGAGTTAATTTAAATTACCAGTTAAATAATTGTGTTTTTGAGAAAGATGATCAAAATAAAGATTTTCAAAAAGATAGATCAAAAATTCAATGTAAAATAAATAATAGTCATCTGTTTCCTATGTGAATTGACTGTGGCAGCTACCTTGCTTAGTTATGTGACATATGATCACATGGTTATGGAATCTGAGATTTGGACACTTGAATTTTGGAAGTTTGAAGTTTCTCGTCAGGAATGGATCTATTTAGGATAGCCAAGATAGAATTTCCACAGTAAGTTGTGGTCGTATACATTGAGAAAGCGCAATTTCTGTTTTCAAAGAATAAGGCATGGAGGACAAGTACACCACTGGAGTTGTTCATTCAGACTTGTACTACGGAAAGTACCTACAAATGATGGTTATAAGTATTTCATAACTTCCATTGATGATTTCAGTCAGAAAGCTTGGGTGTATTTCTTAGAAACAAATTTGACGCATGTGATATATTCAATAGTTTCAAAGCGTATGTTTAAAAACACAATGCTTTTGTGTAAAACTTTGAGGACAGAGAGAAAAACTAAGTATAATGTATGTACTAATTATCTGGAAAAAATGGCATTCGGTATGAAATGACAGCGAGATATACACCTCACAAAAGTAAGATGGCAGAAAGAAAACACAAAATGGTCATAGATATAAAAAGATCAATGATGCATTCAAAAAATTTTCAAAATTATTTTGGGTCGAGGCCATTGCATGTGTTGTCATATATTGAACAGGTGGCCTACAAGAAGTATTACGAAAAGAAAAACTCCTTATGAGGTATGGACAGGTCAAAAACCAAATATTAGACATTTGAAAGTATTTGGTTGTATCGCTTATGCACATGTTTCGGATGTTTTAAGAAAGCAATCGGACGATAAATCTGAAAAAATATTGGATATTTTCATGGAAGGATATAATCTTTATATTCCTGTTACCAGAAAAGTTGTTATAAGTGAAGATTTCATTTTTTTTTAGAGATTCATGAGTGGGATTGGTTAGGAAAAGAGTTTTAGAAAACACAAAATTCTTCACTTTTCCGATTGTTGGTTCTCGTATGTAGGAACCAAAACTAACAAGGAAGAAAATCATGTCTAAACCATCATCGAATCACATGCAACAAGAGAGACGATTACTAGCATGATTACATGATTATGAAATTGGTAATTACAATGAACTATGTGATGAAGAAGTTGTGAATTTTACCTTATTTGCAGATTGTGATCCGATGACATTCGAAGAAGCTTTCAGAAATGGTCATTGGATTCATGTCATATCAAGAGATTCATGTTAAATCATACATAGGAATTGACTATCCTTCCAGCAGGGAAGAAATCCATTAGAGTTGAATAATGTATAAGACGGTGCAAAGCCAATAAAGAGATTGATCATTTTAAAGGGAGACTTGTTGCAAAAAGATACAAACAGAAGACATGTATTGATTATTTTGATGTATTTGCTTCTGTTGCTAGACTTGACACAATTCATATGGTTATTTTCATTGTCACACAAAGTGCATGCAGGATTTACCAAATGGATGTCAAATCTACTTGCTTAAATGAAGTTCTGGAAGAGGAAGTTTATGTTAATCAACCAGATGTATATATCTTCAAAGGACAAGAAAGTAAGTTTATGTGTTAAAAAAAGCTCCGTACACACTCAAACAAGCTCCACGAGTAGGTATACTCGTATCGAGTCTTATTTCATCGAGCATAGTTTTCAAAGATGTCCATATGAGCATATTTTATATGTTAAATATTCTGATTGAGGAGATGTTATTGTATGCTTATATATTGATGATCTTATTTTTACCGGTAACAATGCTAAAATGGTTTTTGAGGTCAAGGTAGTTCTAGCTAATTTGATCAACCAGATGCGTATATTGTCCAATGACAAGAAAGTAAGGTCTACCAATTTAAAAAGGTTTTGCAGGGACTCAAACAAGCTCTATAATCATGGTATACTCGTATCAAATCTTATTTTATCGAGTATGGTTTTTAAAGATGTCTGCCTATATGAGCACACTGTATAGGTGAAATATTCTGATTGAGGAGATGTTATTATTGTATGCATATATGCTGATGATCTTATTTTTATCAATTAAAATGCTAAAATGATTTATGAGTTCAAAGTGGCTATGATTAGTCATTTTGAAATGACAGATTTTTGGTCTGATGTCTTACTTTATTAGTTTGGAAGTTTATCAGATGGATGGTGGAATATGCATTTCATAGAAGAAACATACTGGTGATATTCTGAAAGAGTTCAAGATGGAATTTCTAAATCCTATCTTGGTGATATTCTGAAAGAGTTCAAGATGGAATTTGTAAAACCTATCTTGGTGATATTCTGAAAGAGTTCAAGATGGAATTTGTAAAACCTATCTTAACACTGTTGAAGAAAAGTTGAAATTAACAAAGATGCTACCAATAAGCTAGTTTATCCCACATACTTCTACTAGTTGCAAACTTGAAATATTTGACAATAACTAAGCTGGAGATAACCTGTGGTGTTTGCATTTATCAGTTTTTTATGGAGTCACGGCGTCAATCACATTTACAATCAGCAAAACAGATTTTAAGATATGTCAAAGCTACACAAAGTCATGGAATATTATATTCTTGTGCTAATAATATTTCTCTTTTGGGATACACAGACATTGATTGGACTAGTGATACTATAGAGGAAAAAAGCACATTGGGTTATGCATTTTTCTTGGGATTCGGCGTTTTCTCATGGTCTTCAAAGAAACAACGAGTTGTGACTTTATCTACCGTTAAAGCAAAGTATATAGTAGCATCAAACAATGCTACTCAAGTGCTATGTCTCAGATGGATTCTTGGTTTTCTACATCATGAACAAGATAAATCAACAAAGATTTATTGCGATAATAGATCATCAATGAAGTTATCAAAAAATTTCAATATTTTATGGATATTTAAAGCTTATTGGTATTTTGGATCTTTCTTGTTTGAATTCTTTTAGCAAACGCTGCCATTGAATAGGACTATAATTCTGTCTCTTCTAAATATGACAAATTATTTTATGCTCTAAATATGACAAATTATTTGATGCCTTTAGATAACTTTATTGCAAATAAATCCTTTTTTTTCCTTTTGCATGTACCGTAAATTACAATGGAACGATCTCCTTGTGAAAATAGTCAAAATGCTTCCATGGTTTTCATATCCGCAATTGCAACTTACTGTACGATGCTTTTCCAAATTATGTCGTCCTAGTCTTTGAAATATTTTAATATTCAAAATGCAATCAGATATTTTGTACTTAACTTATATTCATGATGAAAGCGACCAAAAAGACAGATAAACAAACAAGTATAAAATGAAAATGAAAAGAAATTGTTCTAACAGAGTTTAGATTCGTTTGGAATAATGTTTTTATTGTAAAATTATAACGTAAAAATGATAAAGCTAAAGATATAGATCAATGTGTTTTTTTCTCTTATCGATCTTAAGCATTCTTTCTGTCATAGGCGGGAGCTTCTAAAGCAATAGGTAATACAATAGGTAATGTTGTTGTGTTGATCTGAAGCAACAACAACAACAACATTATCCAATTACCTTAGAGGCTCCCGCTTATGGCGGGATACGGGAGGGTCGGATGTACGCAACCATACACATGTGTTAGGAACACACAGATATTGTTTTACTGATGACCCATAATGATACGTCAAGTTATGTCGATCAACTGCTACTCCACAATATCAGAACTGCAGCCAATTTAGTGAGTCATTTTGCTTTATTCCATTATATTCCAAAGTTAAGGAAGAATATGTGTTGGACAATGGAATGGAAAATGTGTTGATCTGAAGCATTCTTGATTTATTTTTCTTTACTATGTTATGATAAATTGCAGTGTTCATTTATTTAGCATGATTGGTTTAAACTGAGTATCAGTTGCAAAAGAAAGGGAGAGGGTAAGATATTTAATGATTTATAAAGTTAGAAATGATAAATAAGTAACTAATAAACATTTTAGTAACTACCTTTTTACTAATAAAATATTAGATAAATGGACATATGTTAATGTTTCAAACACAATTTATTTCAACTGACATGTTATTCACTATTATTTATGTATGTCTAATCATTACTCTTGGATCAATATAATATTTATAGTGGTGAAATTGCTGATAAATTTTTAAACCAAGTTAAATTTAAACACTAATTTTTTTATTTATTCACTGATTTTGAATTTTAAAATAATCAAAAAATAAGTAACACGCATTCTTGTAATTCTAGTAGTTACTTTCTATAATCAATAAAGAATACCACAACAACAACATTACCTCATTGCCTTATAGGCTTCTGTTTATGGAGGGGTATGTGAGGATCGGATGTATGCAACCATATACATATGTTATAAACACATAGAAGTTGTTTTCCGATGAAACATAATAATACGTCAAGCTATGTCGATCAACTGCTACTTCACAATATAAAAGCAGAGCCAATTTAATGAATCGTTTTGTTTTATTCCATCATATAACTAGTAAAGAATAAAAACTTGAAAATTGATCACTTACATGTAACATAATTATTCATCTCTTGTTGATTAAAAAGTAATGAAAGTAGC